>CM034082.1:30461942-30825307 GCA_019845555.1 Aristolochia fimbriata
AATGATTATTCATTCAATTTTTTATTTTTGTATTCTATCAAAATTTTCTTCAAAATCCCATGCTATAGCCGATGCTCATGACTTTTTAAGTTTCCTCACTATGGCTTTCAGTCAATTTTTTTTCAAATTCCCTTTTACCTTCAGTCATATTTTTCTTCAAAATCCTATAATATATACCCTTCATAAGTGATTTTTTAGAAAATTATTTTAATATACCCTTAATTCAAGATTTTTCTTTAAACTCCCATATTTTAATTTTTTATCATGAGTTATTTTCAGAATACATGCAATAGCTTTCGGTCATGTTTTTTCTTCAAATTCCATTACTATAGCCTTCATGCTTAATCTTTCTTTAAATTCCCTTATTATAGCATTCAAAAATTTTTTTTTTTCAAAATCCCTTACTACAACATTCACGAATAAATTTTTATAAAATTTCATTACAATAGCCTTCAGTAATGATATTTTTCAAATTCTGCAATTTTGGTTTTCTTACAAAAATTTCTTCAAAGTCCCTTTATATTGCCTTCAATCATGATTTCTCTTCACATTCTGTTACTATAGCCTTTTGTAATGACTTTTTTTCAAATTTTTTCATTTTTATTTTGTATTTTAATTTTTCTTCAAAATCCATCCTGTAGCCTTAGTCATGAGTTTTTTTCAAATTTTCCTAGTTTAGCCTTCAATCAAGACTTTTTTCAAATTCTAAGACAATAGCCTTCAAGCATGTTTTTCTTCAAAATCCCTTATAGCCTTCGGGGATGAATATTCTTAAAATTTCCTTACTATAGCCTTTAGTTGCAATTTTTCTTCAAATTTCCATGTGGGCAGTTTTCAATCAAGAGTTTTCTTCAAAATTCTTGTGATAGTATTCAGTCAATATTTTTCTTCAAATTCCCTTACTGTAGCCTTTGAGCATGTGTTTTCTTTAAATTCTCTTACTTTAGCCTTCAATCATAATTTTCTATAAAATCCCTTACTATATCCTTTATGAATGAATTTTCGTTAAATTCCCTTTCTAAAGCCTTCAAGATGGTAAAAATCCCAAACTGTAGCCTTCATGATTGAATTTTTGTAAAATTCTCTTATAATAACCTTTAGTAATGAATTTTCTTCAAAGTAGTCATGATTTATATTCAAATTTCTTTATTATTGCTTTTAATAATGATTTTTTATTCAATTTTGTTATTTTTGTATTCTATCAAAAAATTTCTTCAAAATCCCATGCTATAGCAGATGCTCATGAGTTTTTAAGTTTCCTCACTGTGGCTTTCAATCAATTTTTTTTCAAATTCCCTTTACCTTCAGTCATATTTTTCTTCAAAATCCTATAATATCTACCCTTCATGAGTGAAATTTTTGAAACTTCCTTTAATATACCCTTAATTCATGATTTTTCTTTAAACTCCCATATTTTAGTTTTTTATCTTGACTTATTTTCATAATACAACGCTATTGCTTTCAGTTATGTTTTTTCTTCAAATTCCATTACTATAGCCTTCATGCTTAATCTTTCTTTAAATTCCCTTATTATAGCCTTCAGAATTTTTTTTTTTGCAAAATCCAGTACTATAACATTCACGAATAATTTTTTATTAAATTTCCTTACAATAGCGTTCTGTAATGATTTTTTTCAAATTCTGAAATTTTTGTTTTCTTACAAAAATTTTCTTCAAAGTCCCTTTATATTGCCTTCAATCATGATTTCTCTTCACATTTTGTTACTATAGCCTTTTGTAATGACTTTTTTTCAAATTTTGTAATTTTTATTTTGTATTTTAATTATTCTTTAAAATCCATATTGTAGCCTTAGTCTTGAGTTTTTTTCAAATTTTCCTAGTTCAGCCTTCAATCAAGACTTTTTTCAAATTCTAATACAATAGCCTTCAAGCATGTTTTTCTTCAAAATCCCTTATAGCCTTCGGGAATGAATATTCTTAAAATTTCCTTACTATAGCCTTTAGTTGCAATTTTTCTTCAAATTTCCATGTGGGCAGTTTTCAATCAAGAGTTTTCTTCAAAATTCTTGTGATAGTATTCAGTCAATATTTTTCTTCAAATTCCCTTACTGTAGCCTTTGAGCATGTGTTTTCTTTAAATTCTCTTACTTTAGCCTTCAATCATAATTTTCTATAAAATCCCTTACTATATCCTTTATGAATGAATTTTAGTTAAATTCCCTTTCTAAAGCCTTCATGAATGAATTATGGTAAAAATCCCAAACTGTAGCTTTCATGATTGAATTTTTGTAAAATTCTCTTATAATAACCTTTAGTAATGAATTTTCTTCAAAGTAGTCATGATTTATATTCAAATTTCCTGATTATTGCTTTTAATAATGATTTTTTATTCAAATTTGTTATTTTAGTATTCTATCAAAAAATTTCTTCAAAATCCCATGCTATAGCCAATGCTCATGACTTTTTAAGTTTCCTCACTATGGCTTTCAATCAATTTTTTTTCAAATTCCCTTTACCTTCGGTCATATTTTTCTTCAAAATCCTATAATATATACCCTTCATGAGTGAAATTTTTGAAAATTCCTTTAATATACCCTTAATTCATGATTTTTCTTTAAACTCCCATATTTTAGTTTTTTATCTTGACTTATTTTCATAATACAATGCTATTGCTTTCGGTTATGTTTTCTCTTCAAATTCCATTACTAAAGCCTTCATGCTTAATCTTTCTTTAAATTCCCTTACAATAGCCTTTTAGAAATTTTTTTTTTTCAAAATCCCATACAATATCTTTCACGAATAAATTTTTATAAAATTTCCTTACAATAGCGTTTAGTAATGATTTTTTTCAAATTCTGCAATTTTTGTTTTCTTACAAAAATTTTCTTCAAAGTCCCTTTATATTGCCTTCAATCAAGATTTCTCTTCACATTCTGTTACTATAGCCTTTTGTAATGACTTTTTTTCAAATTTTGTAATTTTTATTTTGTATTTTAATTTTTCTTCAAAATCCATACTGTAGCCTTAGTCTTGACTTTTTTTCAAATTTTCCAAGTTTAGCCTTCAATCATGACTTTTTTTCAAATTCTCATACAATAACCTTCAAGCATGTTTTTCTTCAAAATCCCTTATATCCTTCGTGAATGAATACTCTTAAAATTTCCTTACTATAGCCTTTAGTCGTAATTTTTCTTCAAATTTCCTTGTGGGCAGTTTTCAATCAAGAGTTTTCCGCAAAATTCTTGTGATAGTATTCAGTCAATATTTTTCTTCAAATTCCCTTACAATAGCCTTTGAGTATGTGTTTTCTTTAAATTCTCTTACTTTAACCTTCAATCATAATTTTCTATAAAATCCCTTACAATATCCTTTATGAATGAATTTTCGTTAAATTCCCTTTCTAAAGCCTTCAGCAATGAATTTTGGTAAAAATCCCAAACTGTAGCCTTCATGATTTAATTTTTGAAAAATTCTCTTATAATAACCTTTAGTAATGAATTTTCTTCAAAGTCCCCTATTATTGCCTTTAGTCATGATTTCTATTCAAATTTCCTTATTATTGCTTTTAATAATGATTATTCATTCAATTTTGTTATTTTTGTATTCTATCAAAAATTTTCTTCAAAATCCCAATGTATAGCCGATGCTCATGACTTTTTAAGTTTCCTCACTATGGCTTTCAGTCAATTTTTTTTCAAATTCCCTTTAACCTTCAGTCATATTTTTCTTCAAAATCCTATAATATATACCCTTCATAAGTGATTTTTTTGAAAATTATTTTAATATACCCTTAATTCAAGATTTTTCTTTAAACTCCCATATTTTAATTTTTTATCATGAGTTATTTTCAGAATACAATGCAATAGCTTTCGGTTATGTTTTTTCTTCAAATTCCATTACTATAGCCTTCATGCTTAATCTTTCTTTAAATTCCCTTATTATAGCGTTCAAAAATTTTTTTTTTTCAAAATCCCTTACTATAACATTCACGAATAAATTTTTATAAAATTTCATTACAATTGCCTTCAGTAATGATATTTTTCAAATTCTGCAATTTTGGTTTTCTTACCAAAATTTCTTCAAAGTCCCTTTATATTGCCTTCAATCATGATTTCTCTTCACATTCTGTTACTATAGCCTTTTGTAATGACTTTTTTTCAAATTTTGTAATTTTTATTTTGTATTTTAATTTTTCTTCAAAATCCATCCTGTAGCCTTAGTCATGAGTTTGTTTCAAATTTTCCTAGTTTAGTCTTCAATCAAGACTTTTTTCAAATTCTAAGACAATAGCCTTCAAGCATGTTTTTCTTCAAAATCCCTTATAGCCTTCGGGAATGAATATTCTTAAAATTTCCTTACTATAGCCTTTAGTTGCAATTTTTCTTTAAATTTCCATGTGGGCAATTTTCAATCAAGAGTTTTCTTCAAAATTCTTGTGATAGTATTCAGTCAATATTTTTCTTCAAATTCCCATACTGTAGCCTTTGAGCATGTGTTTTCTTTAAATTCTCTTACTTTAGCCTTCAATCATAATTTTCTATAAAATCCCTTACTATATCCTTTATGAATGAATTTTCGTTAAATTCCCTTTCTAAAGCCTTCAAGAATGAATTATGGTAAAAATCCCAAACTGTAGCCTTCATGATTGAATTTTTGTAAAATTCTCTTATAATAACCTTTAGTAATGAATTTTCTTCAAAGTAGTCATGATTTATATTCAAATTTCTTTATTATTGCTTTTAATAATGATTTTTTATTCAATTTTGTTATTTTAGTATTCTATCAAAAATTTTCTTCAAAATCCCATGCTATAGCCGATGCTCATGACTTTTTAAGTTTCCTCACTATGGCTTTCAATCAATTTTTTTTCAAATTCCCTTTACCTTCGGTCATATTTTTCTTCAAAATCCTATAATATCTACCCTTCATGAGTGAAATTTTTGAAACTTCCGTTAATATACCCTTAATTCATGATTTTTCTTTAAACTCCCATATTTTAGTTTTTTATCTTGACTTATTTTCATAATACAATGCTATTGCTTTCGGTTATGTTTTTTCTTCAAATTCCATTACTATTGCCTTCATGCTTAATCTTTCTTTAAATTCCCTTATTATAGCCTTCAGAATTTTTTTTTTTGCAAAATCGAGTACTATAACATTCACGAATAAATTTTTATAAAATTTCCTTACAATTGCGTTCAGTAATGATTTTTTTCAAATTCTGCAATTTTTGTTTTCTTACAAAAATTTTCTTCAAAGTCCCTTTATATTGCCTTCAATCATGATTTCTCTTCACATTCTATTACTAAAGCCTTTTGTAATGACTTTTTTTCAAATTTTGTAATTTTTATTATGTATTTTAATTATTCTTCAAAATCCATATTGTAGCCTTAGTCTTGAGTTTTTTTCAAATTTTCCTAGTTTAGCCTTCAATCAAGACTTTTTTTAAATTCTAATACAATAGCCTTCAAGCATGTTTTTCTTCAAAATCCCTTATAGCCTTCGGGAATGAATATTCTTAAAATTTCCTTACTATTGCCTTTAGTTGCAATTTTTCTTCAAATTTCCATGTGGGCAGTTTTCAATCAAGAGTTTTCTTCAAAATTCTTGTGATAGTATTCAGTCAATATTTTTCTTCAAATTCCCTTACTGTAGCCTTTGAGCATGTGTTTTCTTTAAATTCTCTTACTTTAGCCTTCAATCATAATTTTCTATAAAATCCCTTACTATATCCTTTATGAATGAATTTTAGTTAAATTCCCTTTCTAAAGCCTTCATGAATGAATTATGGTAAAAATCCCAAACTGTAGCCTTCATGATTGAATTTTTGTAAAATTCTCTTATAATAACCTTTAGTAATGAATTTTCTTCAAAGTAGTCATGATTTATATTCAAATTTCCTTATTATTGCTTTTAATAATGATTTTTTATTCAATTTTGTTATTTTAGTATTCTATCAAAAAATTTCTTCAAAATCCCATGCTATAGCCGATGCTCATGACTTTTTAAGTTTCCTCACTATGGCTTTCAATCAATTTTTTTTTCAAATTCCCTTTACCTTCGGTAATATTTTTCTTCAAAATCCTATAATATATACCCTTCATGAGTGAAATTTTTGAAAATTCCTTTAATATACCCTTAATTCATGATTTTTCTTTAAACTCCCATATTTTAGTTTTTTATCTTGACTTATTTTCATAATACAATGCTATTGCTTTCGGTTCTGTTTTTTCTTCAAATTCCATTACTATAGCCTTCATGCTTAATCTTTCTTTAAATTCCCTTATTATAGCCTTCAGAATTTTTTTTTTGCAAAATCCAGTACTATAACATTCACGAATAAATTTTTATAAAATTTCCTTACAATAGCGTTCAGTAATGATTTTTTTCAAATTCTGCAATTTTTGTTTTCTTACAAAAATTTTCTTCAAAGTCCCTTTATATTGCCTTCAATCATGATTTCTCTTCACATTCTATTACAATAGCCTTTTGTAATGACTTTTTTTCAAATTTTGTAATTTTTACTTTGTATTTTAATTATTCTTCAAAATCCATATTGTAGCCTTAGTCTTGAGTTTTTTTCAAATTTTCCTAGTTTAGCCTTCAATCAAGACTTTTTTCAAATTCTAATACAATAGCCTTCAAGCATGTTTTTCTTCAAAATCCCTTATAGCCTTCGGGAATGAATATTCTTAAAATTTGCTTACTATTGCCTTTAGTTGCAATTTTTCTTCAAATTTCCATGTGGGCAGTTTTCAATCAAGAGTTTTCTTCAAAATTCTTGTGATAGTATTCAGTCAATATTTTTCTTCAAATTCCCTTACTGTAGCCTTTGAGCATGTGTTTTCTTTAAATTCTCTTACTTTATCCTTCAATCATAATTTTCTATAAAATCCCTTACTATATCCTTTATGAATGAATTTTAGTTAAATTCCCTTTCTAAAGCCTTCATGAATGAATTATGGTAAAAATCCCAAACTGTAGCCTTCATGATTGAATTTTTGTAAAATTCTCTTATAATAACCTTTAGTGATGAATTTTCTTCAAAGTCCCCTATTATTGCCTTTAGTCATGATTTCTATTCAAATTTCCTTATTATTGCTTTTAATAATGATTATTCATTCAATTTTGTTAATTTTGTATTCTATCAAAAAAAATTTTCAAAATCCCATGCTATAGCCGATGCTCATGACTTTTTAAGTTTCCTCACTATGGCTTTCAGTCAATTTTTTTTCAAATTCCCTTTAACCTTCAGTCATATTTTTCTTCAAAATCCTATAATATATACCCTTCATGAGTATTTTTTTGAAAATTATTTTAATATACCCTTAATTCAAGATTTTTCTTTAAACTCCCATATTTTAATTTTTTATCATGAGTTATTTTCAGAATACAATGCAATAGCTTTTGGTTATGTTTTTTTCTTCAAATTCCATTACTATAGCCTTCATGCTTAATCTTTCTTTAAATTCCCTTATTATAGCGTACAAAATTTTTTTTTTTTCAAAATCCCTTTCTATAACATTCACGAATAAATTTTTATAAAATTTCCTTACAATAGCCTTCAGTAATGATATATTTCAAATTCTGCAATTTTGGTTTTCTTACAAAAATTTCTTCAAAGTCCCTTTATAATGCCTTCAATCATGATTTCTCTTCACATTCTGTTACTATAGCCTTTTGTAATGAATTTTTTTCAAATTTTGTAATTTTTATTTGTATTTTTATTTTTCTTCAAAATCCATACTGTAGCCTTAGTCATGACTTTTTTTAAATTCTCATACAATAACCTTCAAGCATGTTTTTCTTCAAAATCCTTTATAGCCTTCGGGAATGAATATTCTTAAAATTTCATTACAATAGCCTTTAGTTGCAATTTTTCTTCAAATTTCCATGTGGGCAGTTTTCAATCAAGAGTTTTTTTCAAAATTCTTGTGATAGTATTCAGTCAATATTTTTCTTCAAATTCCCTTACTGTAGCCTTTGAGCATGTGTTTTCTTTAAATTCTCTTACTTTAACCTTCAATCATAATTTTCTATAAAATCCCTTACTATATCCTTTATGAATGAATTTTCGTTAAATTTCCTTTCTAAAGCCTTCATTAATGAATTATGGTAAAAATCCCAAACTGTAGCCTTCATGATTGAATTTTTGTAAAATTCTCTTATAATAACCTTTAGTAATGAATTTTCTTCAAAGTAGTCATGATTTATATTCAAATTTCCTTATTATTGCTTTTAATAATGATTTTTTATTCAATTTTGTTATTTTAGTATTCTATCAAAAAATTTCTTCAAAATCCCATGCTATAGCCGATGCTCATGACTTTTTAAGTTTCCTCACTATGGCTTTCAATCAATTTTTTTTTCAAATTCCCTTTACCTTCGGTAATATTTTTCTTCAAAATCCTATAATATATACCCTTCATGAGTGAAATTTTTGAAAATTCCTTTAATATACCCTTAATTCATGATTTTTCTTTAAACTCCCATATTTTAGTTTTTTATCTTGACTTATTTTCATAATACAATGCTATTGCTTTTGGTTCTGTTTTTTTTTTCAAATTCCATTACTATAGCCTTCATGCTTAATCTTTCTTTAAATTCCCTTATTATAGCCTTCAGAATTTTTTTTTTTTTTTTTTGCAAATCCAGTACTATAACATTCACGAATAAATTTTTATAAAATTTCCTTACAATAGCGTTCAGTAATGATTTTTTTCAAATTCTGCAATTTTTGTTTTCTTACAAAAATTTTCTTCAAAGTCCCTTTATATTGCCTTCAATCATGATTTCTCTTCACATTCTATTACAATAGCCTTTTGTAATGACTTTTTTTCAAATTTTGTAATTTTTACTTTGTATTTTAATTATTCTTCAAAATCCATATTGTAGCCTTAGTCTTGAGTTTTTTTCAAATTTTCCTAGTTTAGCCTTCAATCAAGACTTTTTTCAAATTCTAATACAATAGCCTTCAAGCATGTTTTTCTTCAAAATCCCTTATAGCCTTCGGGAATGAATATTCTTAAAATTTGCTTACTATTGCCTTTAGTTGCAATTTTTCTTCAAATTTCCATGTGGGCAGTTTTCAATCAAGAGTTTTCTTCAAAATTCTTGTGATAGTATTCAGTCAATATTTTTCTTCAAATTCCCTTACTGTAGCCTTTGAGCATGTGTTTTCTTTAAATTCTCTTACTTTATCCTTCAATCATAATTTTCTATAAAATCCCTTACTATATCCTTTATGAATGAATTTTAGTTAAATTCCCTTTCTAAAGCCTTCATGAATGAATTATGGTAAAAATCCCAAACTGTAGCCTTCATGATTGAATTTTTGTAAAATTCTCTTATAATAACCTTTAGTGATGAATTTTCTTCAAAGTCCCCTATTATTGCCTTTAGTCATGATTTCTAATCAAATTTCCTTATTATTGCTTTTAATAATGATTATTCATTCAATTTTGTTAATTTTGTATTCTATCAAAAAAAATTTTCAAAATCCCATGCTATAGCCGATGCTCATGACTTTTTAAGTTTCCTCACTATGGCTTTCAGTCAATTTTTTTTCAAATTCCCTTTAACCTTCAGTCATATTTTTCTTCAAAATCCTATAATATATACCCTTCATGAGTATTTTTTTGAAAATTATTTTAATATACCCTTAATTCAAGATTTTTCTTTAAACTCCCATATTTTAATTTTTTATCATGAGTTATTTTCAGCATACAATGCAATAGCTTTTGGTTATGTTTTTTCTTCAAATTCCATTACTATAGCCTTCATGCTTAATCTTTCTTTAAATTCCCTTATTATAGCGTACAAAATTTTTTTTTTTTTTCAAAATCCCTTTCTATAACATTCACGAATAAATTTTTATAAAATTTCCTTACAATAGCCTTCAGTAATGATATATTTCAAATTCTGCAATTTTGGTTTTCTTACAAAAATTTCTTCAAAGTCCCTTTATAATGCCTTCAATCATGATTTCTCTTCACATTCTGTTACTATAGCCTTTTGTAATGAATTTTTTTCAAATTTTGTAATTTTTATTTGTATTTTTATTTTTCTTCAAAATCCATACTGTAGCCTTAGTCATGACTTTTTTTAAATTCTCATACAATAACCTTCAAGCATGTTTTTCTTCAAAATCCCTTATAGCCTTCGGGAATGAATATTCTTAAAATTTCATTACAATAGCCTTTAGTTGCAATTTTTCTTCAAATTTCCATGTGGGCAGTTTTCAATCAAGAGTTTTTTTCAAAATTCTTATGATAGTATTCAGTCAATATTTTTCTTCAAATTCCCTTACTGTAGCCTTTGAGCATGTGTTTTCTTTAAATTCTCTTACTTTAACCTTCAATCATAATTTTCTATAAAATCCCTTACTATATCCTTTATGAATGAATTTTCGTTAAATTTCCTTTCTAAAGCCTTCATTAATGAATTTTGGTAAAAATCCCAAACTGTAGCCTTCATGATTTAATTTTTGTAAAATTCTCTTATAATAACCTTTAGTGATGAATTTTCTTCAAAGTCCCCTATTATTGCCTTTAGTCATGATTTCTATTCAAATTTCCATATTATTGCTTTTAATAATGATTATTCATTCAATTTTGTTATTTTTGTATTCTATCAGAAATTTTCTTCAAAATCCCAAGCTATAGCCGATGCTCATGACTTTTTAAGTTTCCTCACTATGGCTTTCAATCAATTTTTTTTCAAATTCCCATTAACCTTCAGTCATATTTTTCTTCAAAATCCGATAATATATACCCTTCATGAGTGATTTTTTTGAAAATTCTTTTAATATACCCTTTATTCAAGATTTTTCTTTAAACTCCCATATTTTAATTTTTTATCTTGAGTTATTTTCAGAATACAATGCTATAGCTTTCGGTTATGTTTTTTCTTCAAATTCCATTACAATAGCCTTCATGCTTAATCTTTCTTTAAATTCCTTTATTATAGCCTTCAGAAATTTTTTTTTTTCAAAATCCCATACAATAACATTCACGAATAAATTTTTATAAAATTTCCATACAATAGCGTTCAGTAATGATTTTTTTCAAATTCTGCAATTTTTGTTTTCTTACAAAAAGTTTCTTTAAAGTCCCTTTATATTGCCTTCAATCATGATTTCTCTTCACATTCTGTTTCTATAGCCTTTTGTAATGACTTTTTTTCAAATTTTGTATTTTTTATTTTGTACTTTAATTTTTCTTCAAAATCCATACTGTAGCCTTAGTCATGAGTTTTTTTCAAATTTTCCTAGTTTAGCCTTCTATCATGACTTTTTTTCAAATTTTCATTCAATAGCCTTCAAGCATGTTTTTCTTCAAAATCCCTTATATCCTTCGTGAATGAATACTCTTAAAATTTCCTTACTATAGCCTTTAGTCGTAATTTTTCTTCAAATTTCCTTGTGGGCAGTTTTCAATCAAGAGTTTTTCGCAAAATTCTTGTGATAGTATTCAGTCAATATTTTTCTTCAAATTCCCTTACTATAGCCTTTGAGCATGTGTTTTCTTTAAATTCTCTTACTTTAACCTTCAATCATAATTTTCTATAAAATCCCTTACTATATCCTTTATGAATGAATTTTCGTTAAATTCCCTTTCTAAAGCCTTCATCAATGAATTTTGGTAAAAATCCCAAACTGTAGCCTTCATGATTTAATTTTTGTAAAATTCTCTTATAATAACCTTTAGTGATGAATTTTCTTCAAAGTCCCCTATTATTGCCTTTAGTCATGATTTCTATTCAAATTTCCTTATTATTGCTTTTAATAATGATTATTCATTCAATTTTGTTATTTTTGTATTCTATAAAAAATTTTCTTCAAAATCCCATGCTATAGCCGATGCTCATGACTTTTTAAGTTTCCTCACTATGGCTTTCAGTCAATTTTTTTTCAAATTCCCTTTAACCTTCAGACATATTTTTCTTCAAAATCCTATAATATATACCCTTCATAAGTGATTTTTTTGAAAATTATTTTAATATACCCTTAATTCAAGATTTTTCTTTAAACTCCCATATTTTAATTTTTTATCATGAGTTATTTTCAGAATACAATGCAATAGCTTTCGGTTATGTTTTTTCTTCAAATTCCATTACTATAGCCTTCATGCTTAATCTTTCTTTAAATTCCCTTATTATAGCGTTCAAATATTTTTTTTTTTCAAAATCCCTTACTATAACATTCATGAATAAATTTTTATAAAATTTCATTACAATAGCCTTCAGTAATGATATTTTTCAAATTCTGCAATTTTGGTTTTCTTACAAAAATTTCTTCAAAGTCCCTTTAATATTGCCTTCAATCATGATTTCTCATCACATTCTGTTACTATAGCCTTTTGTAATGACTTTTTTTCAAATTTTGTAATTTTTATTTGTATTTTAATTTTTCTTCAAAATCCATACTGTAGCCTTAGTCATGAGTTTTTTTCAAATTTTCATTGTTTAGCCTTCAATCATGACTTTTTTCAAATTCTCATACAATAACCTTCAAGCATGTTTTTCTTCAAAATCCCTTATAGCCTTCGGGAATGAATATTCTTAAAATTTCCTTACTATAGCCTTTAGTTGCAATTTTTCTTCAAATTTCCATGTGGGCAGTTTTCAATCAAGAGTTTTCTTCAAAATTCTTGTGATAGTATTCAGTCAATATTTTTCTTCAAATTCCCTTACTGTAGCCTTTGAGCATGTGTTTTCTTTAAATTCTCTTACTTTAGCCTTCAATCTTAATTTTCTATAAAATCCCTTACTATATCCTTTATGAATGAATTTTCGTTAAATTCCCTTTCTAAAGCCTTCAAGAATGAATTATGGTAAAAATCCCAAACTATAGCCTTCATGATTGAATTTTTGTAAAATTCTCTTATAATAACCTTTAGTAATGAATTTTCTTCAAAGTAGTCATGATTTATATTCAAATTTCTTTATTATTGCTTTTAATAATGATTTTTTGTTCAATTTTGTTATTTTTGTATTCTATCAAAAATTTTCTTCAAAATCCCATGCTATAGCTGATGCTCATGACTTTTTAAGTTTCCTCACTATGGCTTTCAATCAATTTTTTTTCAAATTCCCTTTACCTTCGGTCATATTTTTCTTCAAAATCCTATAATATCTACCCTTCATGAGTGAAATTTTTGAAACTTCCTTTAATATACCCTTAATTCATGATTTTTCTTTAAACTCCCATATTTTAGTTTTTTATCTTGACTTATTTTCATAATAAAATGCTATTGCTTTCGGTTATGTTTTTTCTTCAAATTCCATTACTATAGCCTTCATGCTTAATCTTTCTTTAAATTCCCTTATTATAGCCTTCAGAATTTTTTTTTTTTCAAAATCCAGTACTATAACATTCACGAATAAATTTTTATAAAATTTCCTTACAATAGCGTTCAGTAATGATTTTTTTCAAATTCTGCAATTTTTGTTTTCTTAAAAAAATTTTCTTCAAAGTCCCTTTATATAGCCTTCAATCATGATTTCTCTTCACATTCTGTTACAATAGCCTTTTGTAATGACTTTTTTTCAAATTTTGTAATTTTTATATTGTATTTTAATTATTCTTCAAAATCCATATTGTAGCCTTAGTCTTGAGTTTTTTTCAAATTTTCCTAGTTTAGCCTTCAATCAAGACTTTTTTCAAATTCTAATACAATAGCCTTCAAGCATGTTTTTCTTCAAAATCCCTTATAGCCTTCGGGAATGAATATTCTTAAAATTTCCTTACTATAGCCTTTAGTTGCAATTTTTCTTCAAATTTCCATGTGGGCAGTTTTCAATCAAGAGTTTTCTTCAAAATTCTTGTGATAGTATTCAGTCAATATTTTTCTTCAAATTCCCTTACTGTAGCCTTTGAGCATGTGTTTTCTTTAAATTCTCTTACTTTAGCCTTCAATCATAATTTTCTATAAAATCCCTTACTATATCCTTTATGAATGAATTTTAGTTAAATTCCCTTTCTAAAGCCTTCATGAATGAATTATGGTAAAAATCCCAAACTGTAGCCTTCATGATTGAATTTTTGTAAAATTCTCTTATAATAACCTTTAGTAATGAATTTTCTTCAAAGTAGTCATGATTTATATTCAAATTTCCTTATTATTGCTTTTAATAATGATTTTTTATTCAATTTTGTTATTTTTTTTTATTCTATCAAAAATTTTCTTCAAAATCCCATGCTATAGCCGATGCTCATGACTTTTTAAGTTTCCTCACTATGGCTTTCAATCAATTTTTTTTTTCAAATTCCCTTTACCTTCAGTCATATTTTTCTTCAAAATCCTATAATATATACCCTTCATGAGTGAAATTTTTGAAAATTCCTTTAATATACCCTTAATTCATGATTTTTCTTTAAACTCCCATATTTTAGTTTTTTTTTATCTTGACTTATTTTCATAATACAATGCTATTGCTTTTCGGTTATGTTTTTTTTCTTCAAATTCCATTACTATAGCCTTCATGCTTAATCTTTCTTTAAATTCCCTTATTATAGCCTTCAGAATTTTTTTTTTTTTTTTCAAATCCAGTACTATAACATTCACGAATAAATTTTTATAAAATTTCCTTACAATAGCGTTCAGTAATGATTTTTTTCAAATTCTGCAATTTTGGTTTTCTTACAAAAATTTCTTCAAAGTCCCTTTATATTGCCTTCAATCATGATTTCTCTTCACATTCTGTTACTATAGCCTTTTGTAATGACTTTTTTTCAAATTTTGTAATTTTTATTTTGTATTTTAATTTTTCTTCAAAATCCATACAATAGCCTTAGTCTTGAGTTTTTTTCAAATTTTCCAAGTTTAGCCTTCAATCGTGACTTTTTTTCAAATTCTCATACAATAACCTTCAAGCATGTTTTTCTTCAAAATATCATACATCCTTCGTGAATGAATACTCTTAAAATTTCCTTACTATAGCCTTTAGTCGCAATTTTTCTTCAAATTTCCATGTGGGCAGTTTTCAATCAAGAGTTTTCTTCAAAATTCTTGTGATAGTATTCAGTCAATATTTTTCTTCAAATTCCCTTACTGTAGCTTTTGAGCATGTGTTTTCTTTAAATTCTCTTACTTTAACCTTCAATCATAATTTTCTATAAAATCCCTTACTATATCCTTTATGAATGAATTTTCGTTAAATTCCCTTTCTAAAGCCTTCAACAATGAATTTTGGTAAAAATCCCAAACTGTAGCCTTCATGATTTAATTTTTGTAAAATTCTCTTATAATAACCTTTAGTGATGAATTTTCTTCAAAGTCCCCTATTATTGCCTTTAGTCATGATTTCTATTCAAATTTCCTTATTATTGCTTTTAATAATGATTATTTATTCAATTTTGTTATTTTTGTATTCTATCAAAAATTTTCTTCAAAATCCCATGCTATAGCCGATGCTCATAACTTTTTAAGTTTCCTCACTATGGCTTTCAGTCAATTTCTTTTCAAATTCCCTTTAACCTTCAGTCATATTTTTCTTCAAAATCCTATAATATATACCCTTCATGAGTATTTTTTTGAAAATTATTTTAATACACCCTTAATTCAAGATTTTTCTTTAAACTCCCATATTTTAATTTTTTTTATCATGAGTTATTTTCAGAATACAATGCAGTAGCTTTTTTTATGTTATGTTTTTCTTCAAATTCCATTACTATAGCCTTCATGCTTAATCTTTCTTTAAATTCCCTTATTATAGCGTTCAAAAATTTTTTTTTTTTTTCAAAATCCCTTTCTATAACATTCACGAATTAATTTTTTTAAAATTTCCTTACAATAGCCTTCAGTAATGATATTTTTCAAATTCTGCAATTTTGGTTTTTTACAAAAAATTCTTCAAAGTCCCTTTATATTGCCTTCAATCATGATTTCTCTTCACATTCTGTTACTATTGCCTTTTTTGTAATGACTTTTTTTTTTCAAATTTTGTAATTTTTATTTTGTATTTTAATTTTTCTTCAAAATCCATACTGTAGCCTTAGTCTTGAGTTTTTTTTCAAATTTTCCTAGTTTAGCCTTCAATCATGACTTTTTTTTCAAATTCTCATACAACAACCTTCAAGCATGTTTTTCTTCAAAATCCCTTATAGCCTTCGGGAATGAATATTCTTAAAATTTCCTTACAATGGCGTTTAGTCGCAATTTTTCTTCAAATTTCCATGTGGGGAGTTTTCAATCAAGAGTTTTCTTCAAAATTCTTGTGATAGTATTCAGAGAATATTTTTCTTCAAATTCCCTTACTGTAGCCTTTGAGCATGTGTTTTCTTTAAATTCTCTTACTTTAGCCTTCAATCATAATTTTTTATAAAATCCGTTACTATATCCTTTATGAATGAATTTTCGTTAAATTCCCTTTCTAAAGCCTTCATCAATGAATTTTGGTAAAAATCCCAAACTGTAGCCTTCATGATTTAATTTTTGTAAAATTCTCTTATAATAACCTTTAGTGATGAATTTTCTTCAAAGTCCCCTATTATTGCCTTTAGTCATGATTTCCATTCAAATTTCCTTATTATTGCTTTTAATAATGATTATTCATTCAATTTTGTTATTTTTGTATTCTATCAGAAATTTTCTTCAAAATCCCAAGCTATAGCCGATGCTCATGACTTTTTATGTTTCCTCACTATGGCTTTCAATCAATTTTTTTTCAAATTCCCTTTAACCTTCAGTCATATTTTTCTTCAAAATCCTATAATATATACCCTTCAAGAGTGATTTTTTTGAAAATTCTTTTAATATACCCTTTATTCAAGATTTTTCTATAAACTCCCATATTTTAATTTTTTATCTTGAGTTATTTTCAGAATACAAAGCAGTAGCTTTCGGTTAAGTTTTTTCTACAAATTCCATTACTATAGCCTTCATGCTTAATCTTTCTTTAAATTCCTTTATCATAGCCTTCAGAAATTTTTTTTTTTCAAAATCCCATACTATTAAATTCACGAATAAATTTTTATAAAATTGCCTTACAATAGCCTTCAGTAATGATATTTTTCAAATTCTACAATTTTGGTTTTCTTACAAAAATTTCTTCAAAGTCCCTTTATATTGCCTTCAATCATGATTTCTCTTCACATTCTGTTACTCTAGCCTTTTGTAATGACTTTTTTTCAAATTTTGTAATTTTTATTTGTATTTTAATTTTTCTTCAAAATCCATACTGTAGCCTTAGTCATGAGTTTTTTTCAAATTTTCCTAGTTTAGCCTTCAATCATGACTTTTTTCAAATTCTCATACAATAACCTTCAAGCATGTTTTTCTTCAAAATCCCTTATAGCCTTCGGGAATGAATATTCTTAAAATTTCCTTACAATGGCCTTTAGTTGCAATTTTTCTTCAAATTTCCATGTGGGCAGTTTTCAATCAAGAGTTTTTTTCAAAATTCTTGTGATAGTATTCAGTCAATATTTTTCTTCAAATTCACTTACTGTAGCCTTTGAGCATGTGTTTTGTTTAAATTCTCTTACTTTAGCCTTCAATCATAATTTTCTATAAAATCCGTTACAATATCCTTTATGAATGAATTTTCGTTAAATTCCCTTTCTAAAGCCTTCATTAATGAATTTTGGTAAAAATCCCAAACTGTAGCCTTCATGATTTAATTTTTGTAAAATTCTCTTATAATAACCTTTAGTGATGAATTTTCTTCAAAGTCCCCTATTATTGCCTTTAGTCATGATTTCTATTCAAATTTCCTTATTATTGCTTTTAATAATGATTATTCATTCAATTTTGTTATTTTTGTATTCTATCAAAATTTTCTTCAAAATCCCAAGCTATAGCCGATGCTCATGACTTTTTTAAGTTTCCTCACTATGGCTTTCAATCAATTTTTTTTTTTTTTAAATTCCCATTAACCTTCAGTCATATTTTTCTTCAAAATCCTATAATATATACCCTTCATGAGTGATTTTTTTGAAAATTCTTTTAATATACCCTTTATTCAAGATTTTTCTTTAAACTCCCATATTTTAATTTTTTATCTTGAGTTATTTTCAGAATACAATGCTATAGCTTTCGGTTATGTTTTTTCTTCAAATTCCATTACTATAGCCTTCATGCTTAATCTTTCTTTAAATTCCCTTATTATAGCCTTCAAAAATTTTTTTTTTTCAAAATCCCATACAATAACATTCACGAATAAATTTTTATAAAATTTCCATACAATAGCGTTCAGTAATGATTTTTTTCAAATTCTGCAATATTGGTTTTCTTACAAAAATTTTCTTTAAAGTCCCTTTATATTGCCTTCAATCATGATTTCTCTTCACATTCTGTTACTATTGCCTTTTGTAATGACTTTTTTTCAAATTTTGTAATTTTTATTTAGTATTTTAATTTTTCTTCAAAATCCATCCTGTAGCCTTTGTCATGAGTTTTTTTCAAATTTTCCTAGTTTAGCCTTCAATCAAGACTTTTTTCAAATTCTAAGACAATAGCCTTCAAGCATGTTTTTCTTCAAAATCCCTTATAGCCTTCGGGAATGAATATACTTAAAATTTCCTTACTATAGCCTTTAGTTGCAATTTTTCTTCAAATTTCCATGTGGGCAGTTTTCAATCAAGAGTTTTCTTCAAAATTCTTGTGATAGTATTCAGTCAATATTTTTCTTCAAATTCCCTTACTGTAGCCTTTGAGCATGTGTTTTTTTTTAAATTCTCTTACTTTAGCCTTCAATCATAATTTTCTATAAAATCCCTTACTATATCCTTTATGAATGAATTTTCGTTAAATTCCTTTCTAAAGCCTTCAAGAAAGAATTATGGTAAAAATCCCAAACTATAGCCTTCATGATTGAATTTTTGTAAAATTCTCTTATAATAACCTTTAGTAATGAATTTTCTTCAAAGTAGTCATGATTTATATTCAAATTTCTTTATTATTGCTTTTAATAATGATTTTTTGTTCAATTTTGTTATTTTTGTATTCTATCAAAAAATTTCTTCAAAATCCCATGCTATAGCCGATGCTCATGACTTTTTAAGTTTCCTCACTATGGCTTTCAATCAATTTTTTTTTTCAAATTCCCTTTACCTTCGGTCATATTTTTTTCTTCAAAATCCTATAATATCTACCCTTCATGAGTGAAATTTTTTGAAAATTCCTTTAATATACCCTTAATTCATGATTTTTCTTTAAACTCCCATATTTTAGTTTTTTTATCTTGACTTATTTTCATAATACAATGCTATTGCTTTCGGTTATGTTTTTTCTTCAAATTCCATTACTATAGCCTTCATGCTTAATCTTTCTTTAAATTCCCTTATTATAGCCTTCAGAATTTTTTTTTTTTCAAAATCCTGTACCATAACATTCACGAATAAATTTTTATAAAATTTCCTTACAATAGCGTTCAGTAATGATTTTTTTCAAATTCTGCAATTTTGGTTTTCTTACAAAAATTTCTTCAAAGTCCCTTTATATTGCCTTCAATCATGATTTCTCTTCACATTCTGTTACTATAGCCTTTTGTAATGACTTTTTTTCAAATTTTGTAATTTTTATTTTGTATTTTAATTTTTCTTCAAAATCCATACTGTAGCCTTAGTCTTGAGTTTTTTTCCAATTTTCCAAGTTTAGCCTTCAATCATGACTTTTTTTCAAATCTCATACAATAACCTTCAAGCATGTTTTTCTTCAAAATCCCTTATATCCTTCATGAATGAATACTCTTAAAATTTCCTTACTATAGCCTTTAGTCGCAATTTTTCTTCAAATTTCCATGTGGGCAGTTTTCAATCAAGAGTTTTCTTCAAAATTCTTGTGATTGTATTCAGTCAATATTTTTCTTCAAATTCCCTTACTGTAGCCTTTGAGCATGTGTTTTCTTTAAATTCTCTTACTTTAACCTTCAATCATAATTTTCTATAAAATCCCTTACTATATCCTTTATGAATGAATTCTCGTTAAATTCCCTTTCTAAAGCCTTCCACAATGAATTTTGGTAAAAATCCCAAACTGTAGCCTTCATGATTGAATTTTTGAAAAATTCTCTTATAATAACCTTTAGTAATGAATTTTCTTCAAAGTCCCCTATTATTGCCTTTAGTCATGATTTCTATTCAAATTTCCTTATTATTGCTCTTAATAATGATTATTCATTCAATTTTGTTATTTTTGTATTCTTTCAAAAATTTTCTTCAAAATCCCATGCAATAGCCGATGCTCATGACTTTTTAAGTTTCCTCACTATGGCTTTCAGTCAATTTTTTTTCAAATTCCCTATAACCTTCAGTCATATTTTTCTTCAAAATCCTATAATATATACCCTTCATAAGTGATTTTTTTAAAAATTATTTTAATATACCCTTAATTCAAGATTTTTCTTTAAACTCCCATATTTTAATTTTTTATCTTGAGTTATTTTCAGAATACAATGCTATAGCTTTCGGTTATGTTTTTTCTACAAATTCCATTACTATAGCCTTCATGCTTAATCTTTCTTTAAATTCCTTTATCATAGCCTTCAGAAATTTTTTTTTTTCAAAATCCCATACTATTACATTCACGAATAAATTTTTATAAAATTGCCTTACAATAGCCTTCAGTAATGATATTTTTCAAATTCTACAATTTTGGTTTTCTTACAAAAATTTCTTCAAAGTCCCTTTATATTGCCTTCAATCATGATTTCTCTTCACATTCTGTTACTATAGCCTTTTGTAATGACTATTTTTCAAATTTTGTAATTTTTATTTGTATTTTAATTTTTCTTCAAAATCCATACTGTAGCCTTAGTCATGACTTTTTTTCAAATTTTCTTAGTTTAGCCTTCTATCATGACTTTTTTCAAATTCTCATACAATAACCTTCAAGCATGTTTTTCTTCAAAATCCCTTATAGCCTTCGGGAATGAATATTCTTAAAATTTCCTTACTATAGCCTTTAGTTGCAATTTTTCTTCAAATTTCCATGTGGGCAGTTTTCAATCAAGAGTTTTCTTCAAAATTCTTGTGATAGTATTCAGTCAATATTTTTCTTCAAATTCCCTTACTGTAGCCTTTGAGCATGTGTTTTCTTTAAATTCTCTTACTTTAGCCTTCAATCATAATTTTCTATAAAATCCCTTACTATATCCTTTATGAATGAATTTTCGTTAAATTCCCTTTCTAAAGCCTTCAAGAATGAATTATGGTAAAAATCCCAAACTATAGCCTTCATGATTGAATTTTTGTAAAATTCTCTTATAATAACCTTTAGTAATGAATTTTCTTCAAAGTAGTCATGATTTATATTCAAATTTCTTTATTATTGCTTTTAATAATGATTTTTTGTTCAATTTTGTTATTTTTGTATTCTATCAAAAATTTTCTTCAAAATCCCATGCTATAGCCGATGCTCATGACTTTTTAAGTTTCCTCACTATGGCTTTCAATCAATTTTTTTTTTTCAAATTCCCTTTACCTTCAGTCATATATTTTTCTTCAAAATCCTATAATATCTACCCTTCATGAGTGAAATTTTTGAAACTTCCTTTAATATACCCTTAATTCATGATTTTTCTTTAAACTCCCATATTTTAGTTTTTATCTTGACTTATTTTCATAATACAATGCTATTGCTTTTCGGTTATGTTTTTTTTCAAAATTCCATTACTATAGCCTTCATGCTTAATCTTTCTTTAAATTCCCTTATTATAGCCTTCAGAATTTTTTTTTTTTTTTTTTCATCCAGTACTATAACATTCACGAATAAATTTTTATAAAATTTCCTTACAATAGCGCTCAGTAATGATTTTTTTTCAAATTCTGCAATTTTGGTTTTCTTACAAAAATTTTCTTCAAAGTCCCTTTATATTGCCTTCAATCATGATTTCTCTTCACATTCTGTTACTATAGCCTTTTGTAATGACTTTTTTTTTCAAATTTTGTAATTTTTATTTTGTATTTTAATTTTTCTTCAAAATCCATACAGTAGCCTAAGTCTTGAGTTTTTTTTTCAAATTTTCCAAGTTTAGCCTTCAATCATGACTTTTTTTTTTCAAATTCTCATACAATAACCTTCAAGCATGTTTTTTTCAAAATCCCTTATATCCTTCAAATGAATGAATATTCTTAAAATTTCCTTACTATAGCCTTTAGTTGCAATTTTTCTTCAAATTTCCATTTGGGCAGTTTTCAATCAAGAGTTTTCTTCAAAATTCTTGTGATTGTATTCAGTCAATATTTTTCTTCAAATTCCCTTACTGTAGCCTTTGAGCATGTGTTTTCTTTAAATTCTCTTACTTTAACCTTCAATCATAATTTTCTATAAAATCCCTTACTATATCCTTTATGAATGAATTTTCGTTAAATTCCCTTTCTAAAGCCTTCAACAATGAATTTTGGTAAAAATCCCAAACTGTAGCCTTCATGATTTAATTTTTATAAAATTCTCTTATAATAACCTTTAGTAATGAATTTTCTGCAAAGTAGTCATGATTTATATTCAAATTTCTTTATTATTGCTTTTAATAATGATTTTTTGTTCAATTTTGTTATTTTTGTATTCTATCAAAAATTTTCTTCAAAATCCCATGCTATAGCCGATGCTCATGACTTTTTAAGTTTCCTCACTATGGCTTTCAATCAATTTTTTTTCAAATTCCCTTTACCTTCGGTCATATTTTTCTTCAAAATCCTATAATATCTACCCTTCATGAGTGAAATTTTTGAAAATTCCTTTAATATACCCTTAATTCATGATTTTTCTTTAAACTCCCATATTTTAGTTTTTTATCTTGACTTATTTTCATAATACAATGCTATTGCTTTCGGTTATGTTTTTTCATCAAATTCCATTACTATAGCCTTCATGCTTAATCTTTCTTTAAATTCCCTTATTATAGCCTTCAGAATTTTTTTTTTTTCAAAATCCAGTACTATAACATTCACGAATAAATTTTTATAAAATTTCCTTACAATAGCGTTCAGTAATGATTTTTTTCAAATTCTGCAATTTTGGTTTTCTTACAAAAATTTCTTCAAAGTCCCTTTATATTGCCTTCAATCATGATTTCTCTTCACATTCTGTTACTATAGCCTTTTGTAATGACTTTTTTTCAAATTTTGTAATTTTTATTTTGTATTTTAATTTTTCTTCAAAATCCATACAGTAGCCTAAGTCTTGAGTTTTTTTCCAATTTTCCAAGTTTAGCCTTCAATCATGACTTTTTTTCAAATCTCATACAATAACCTTCAAGCATGTTTTTCTTCAAAATCCCTTATATCCTTCATGAATGAATACTCTTAAAATTTCCTTACTATAGCCTTTAGTCGCAATTTTTCTTCAAATTTCCATGTGGGCAGTTTTCAATCAAGAGTTTTCTTCAAAATTCTTGTGATTGTATTCAGTCAATATTTTTCTTCAAATTCCCTTACTGTAGCCTTTGAGCATGTGTTTTCTTTAAATTCTCTTACTTTAACCTTCAATCATAATTTTCTATAAAATCCCTTACTATATCCTTTATGAATGAATTTTCGTTAAATTCCCTTTCTAAAGCCTTCAACAATGAATTTTGGTAAAAATCCCAAACTGTAGCCTTCATGATTTAATTTTTGTAAAATTCTCTTATAATAACCTTTAGTAATGAATTTTCTTCAAAGTCCCCTATTATTGCCTTTAGTCATGATTTCTATTCAAATTTCCTTATTATTGCTTTTAATAATGATTATTCATTCAATTTTGTTATTTTTGTATTCTATCAAAAATTTTCTTCAAAATCCCATGCTATAGCCGATGCTCATGACTTTTTAAGTTTCCTCACTATGGCTTTCAGTCAATTTTTTTTCAAATTCCCTTTAACCTTCAGTCATATTTTTCTTCAAAATCCTATAATATATACCCTTCATAAGTGATTTTTTTGAAAATTATTTTAATATACCCTTAATTCAAGATTTTTCTTTAAACTCCCATATTTTAATTTTTTATCATGAGTTATTTTCCGAATACAATGCAATAGCTTTCGGTTATGTTTTTTCTTCAAATTCCATTACTATAGCCTTCATGCTTAATCTTTCTTTAAATTTCCTTATTATAGCGTTCAAAAATTTTTTTTTTTCAAAATCCCTTACTATAACATTCACGAATAAATTTTTATCAAATTTCATTACAATAGCCTTCAGTAATGATATTTTTCAAATTTTGCAATTTTGGTTTTCTTACAAAAATTTCTTCAAAGTCCCTTTATATTGCCTTCAATCATGATTTCTCTTCACATTCTGTTACTATAGCCTTTTGTAATGACTTTTTTTCAAATTTTGTAATTTTTATTTTGTATTTTAATTTTTGTTCAAAATCCATCCTGTAGCCTTAGTCATGAGTTTTTTTCAAATTTTTCTAGTTTAGCCTTCAATCAAGACTTTTTTCAAATTCTAAGACAATAGCCTTCAAGCATGATTTTCTTCAAAATCCCTTATAGCCTTCGGGAATGAATATTCTTAAAATTTCCTTACTATAGCCTTTAGTTGCAATTTTTCTTCAAATTTCCATGTGGGCAGTTTTCAATCAAGAGTTTTCTTCAAAATTCTTGTGATAGTATTCAGTCAATATTTTTCTTCAAATTCCCTTACTGTAGCCTTTGAGCATGTGTTTTCTTTAAATTCTCTTACTTTAGCCTTCAATCATAATTTTCTATAAAATCCCTTACTATATCCTTTATGAATGAATTTTCGTTAAATTCCCTTTCTAAAGCCTTCAAGAAAGAATTATGGTAAAAATCCCAAACTATAGCCTTCATGATTGAATTTTTGTAAAATTCTCTTATAATAACCTTTAGTAATGAATTTTCTTCAAAGTAGTCATGATTTATATTCAAATTTCTTTATTAGTGCTTTTAATAATGATTTTTTGTTCAATTTTATTATTTTTGTATTCTATCAAAAATTTTCTTCAAAATCCCATGCTATAGCCGATGCTCATGACTTTTTAAGTTTCCTCACTATGGCTTTCAATCAATTTTTTTTCAAATTCCCTTTACCTTCGGTCATATTTTTCTTCAAAATCCTATAATATCTACCCTTCATGAGTGAAATTTTTGAAACTTCCTTTAATATACCCTTAATTCATGATTTTTCTTTAAACTCCCATATTTTAGTTTTTTATCTTGACTTATTTTCATAATACAATGCTATTGCTTTTCGGTTATGTTTTTTTTCAAATTCCATTACTATAGCCTTCATGCTTAATCTTTCTTTAAATTCCCTTATTATAGCCTTCAGAATTTTTTTTTTTTTCAAATCCAGTACTATAACATTCACGAATAAATTTTTATAAAATTTCCTTACAATAGCGTTCAGTAATGATTTTTTTCAAATTCTGCAATTTTGGTTTTCTTACAAAAATTTCTTCAAAGTCCCTTTATATTGCCTTCAATCATGATTTCTCTTCACATTCTGTTACTATAGCCTTTTGTAATGACTTTTTTTCAAATTTTGTAATTTTTATTTTGTATTTTAATTTTTCTTCAAAATCCATACTGTAGCCTTAGTCTTGAGTTTTTTTCCAATTTTCCAAGTTTAGCCTTCAATCATGACTTTTTTTCAAATCTCATACAATAACCTTCAAGCATGTTTTTCTTCAAAATCCCTTATATCCTTCGTGAATGAATACTCTTAAAATTTCCTTACTATAGCCTTTAGTCGCAATTTTTCTTCAAATTTCCATGTGGGCAGTTTTCAATCAAGAGTTTTCTTCAAAATTCTTGTGATTGTATTCAGTCAATATTTTTCTCCAAATTCCCTTACTGTAGCCTTTGAGCATGTGTTTTCTTTAAATTCTCTTACTTTAACCTTCAATCATAATTTTCTATAAAATCCCTTACTATATCCTTTATGAATGAATTCTCGTTAAATTCCCTTTCTAAAGCCTTCAACAATGAATTTTGGTAAAAATCCCCTACTGTAGCCTTCATGATTGAATTTTTGAAAAATTCTCTTATAATAACCTTTAGTAATAAATTTTCTTCAAAGTCCCCTATTATTGCCTTTAGTCATGATTTCTATTCAAATATCCTTATTATTGCTCTTAATAATGATTATTCATTCAATTTTGTTATTTTTGTATTCTTTCAAAAATTTTCTTCAAAATCCCATGCTATAGCCGATGCTCATGACTTTTTAAGTTTCCTCACTATGGCTTTCAGTCAATTTTTTTTCAAATTCCCTTTAACCTTCAGTCATATTTTTCTTCAAAATCCTATAATATATACCCTTCATAAGTGATTTTTTTAAAAATTATTTTAATATACCCTTAATTCAAGATTTTTCTTTAAACTCCCATATTTTAATTTTTTATCTTGAGTTATTTTCAGAATACAATGCTATAGCTTTCGGTTATGTTTTTTCTACAAATTCCATTACTATAGCCTTCATGCTTAATCTTTCTTTAAATTCCTTTATCATAGCCTTCAGAAATTTTTTTTTTTCAAAATCCCATACTATTACATTCACGAATAAATTTTTATAAAATTGCCTTACAATAGCCTTCAGTAATGATATTTTTCAAATTCTACAATTTTGGTTTTCTTACAAAAATTTCTTCAAAGTCCCTTTATATTGCCTTCAATCATGATTTCTCTTCACATTCTGTTACTATAGCCTTTTGTAATGACTATTTTTCAAATTTTGTAATTTTTATTTGTATTTTAATTTTTCTTCAAAATCCATACTGTAGCCTTAGTCATGACTTTTTTTCAAATTTTCCTAGTTTAGCCTTCTATCATGACTTTTTTCAAATTCTCATACAATAACCTTCAAGCATGTTTTTCTTCAAAATCCCTTATAGCCTTCGGGAATGAATATTCTTAAAATTTCCTTACTATAGCCTTTAGTTGCAATTTTTCTTCAAATTTCCATGTGGGCAGTTTTCAATCAAGAGTTTTCTTCAAAATTCTTGTGATAGTATTCAGTCAATATTTTTCTTCAAATTCCCTTACTGTAGCCTTTGAGCATGTGTTTTCTTTAAATTCTCTTACTTTAGCCTTCAATCATAATTTTCTATAAAATCCCTTACTATAACCTTTATGAATGAATTTTCGTTAAATTCCCTTTCTAAAGCCTTCAAGAATGAATTATGGTAAAAATCCCAAACTATAGCCTTCATGATTGAATTTTTGTAAAATTCTCTTATAATAACCTTTAGTAATGAATTTTCTTCAAAGTAGTCATGATTTATATTCAAATTTCTTTATTATTGCTTTTAATAATGATTTTTTGTTCAATTTTGTTATTTTTGTATTCTATCAAAAATTTTCTTCAAAATCCCATGCTATAGCCGATGCTCATGACTTTTTAAGTTTCCTCACTATGGCTTTCAATCAATTTTTTTTCAAATTCCCTTTACCTTCGGTCATATTTTTCTTCAAAATCCTATAATATCTACCCTTCATGAGTGAAATTTTTGAAACTTCCTTTAATATACCCTTAATTCATGATTTTTCTTTAAACTCCCATATTTTAGTTTTTTATCTTGACTTATTTTCATAATACAATGCTATTGCTTTCGGTTATGTTTTTTCTTCAAATTCCATTACTATAGCCTTCATGCTTAATCTTTCTTTAAATTCCCTTATTATAGCCTTCAGAATTTTTTTTTTTTCAAAATCCAGTACTATAACATTCACGAATAAATTTTTATAAAATTTCCTTACAATAGCGTTCAGTAATGATTTTTTTCAAATTCTGCAATTTTTGTTTTCTTACAAATATTTTCTTCAAAGTCCCTTTATATTGCCTTCAATCATGATTTCTCTTCACATTCTGTTACAATAGCCTTTAGTAATGACTTTTTTTCAAATTTTGTAATTTTTATCTTGTATTTTAATTATTCTTCAAAATCCATATTGTAGCCTTAGTCTTGAGTTTTTTTCAAATTTTCCTAGTTTAGCCTTCAATCAAGACTTTTTTTAAATTCTAATACAATAGCCTTCAAGCATGTTTTTCTTCAAAATCCCTTATAGCCTTCGTGAATGAATACTCTTAAAATTTCCTTACTATAGCCTTTAGTCGCAATTTTTCTTCAAATTTCCATGTGGGCAGTTTTCAATCAAGAGTTTTCTTCAAAATTCTTGAGATAGTATTCAGTCAATATTTTTCTTCAAATTCCCTTACTGTAGCTTTTGAGCATGTGTTTTCTTTAAATTCTCTTACTTTAACCTTCAATCATAATTTTCTATAAAATCCCTTACTATATCCTTTATGAATGAATTTTCGTTAAATTCCCTTTCTAAAGCCTTCAACAATGAATTTTGGTAAAAATCCCAAACTGTAGCCTTCATGATTGAATTTTTGTAAAATTCTCTTAAAATAACCTTTAGTAATAAATTTTCTTCAAAGTAGTCATGATTTATATTCAAATTTCTTTATTATTGCTTTTAATAATGATTTTTTATTCAATTTTGTTATTTTTGTATTCTATCAAAAATTTTCTTCAAAATCCCATGCTATAGCCGATGCTCATGACTTTTTAAGTTTCCTCACTATGGCTTTCAATCAATTTTTTTTCAAATTCCCTTTACCTTCGGTCATATTTTTCTTCAGAATCCTATAATTTATACCCTTCACGAGTGAAATTTTTGAAAATTCCTTTAATATACCCTTAATTCATGATTTTTCTTTAAACTCCCATATTTTAGTTTTTTATCTTGACTTATTTTCATAATACAATGCTATTGCTTTCGGTTATGTTTTTTCTTCAAATTCCATTACTATAGCCTTCATGCTTAATCTTTCTTTAAATTCCCTTATTATAGCCTTCAGAAATTTTTTTTTTTCAAAATCCAGAACTAAAACATTTACGAATAAATTTTTATAAAATTTCCATACAATAGCGTTCAATAATGATTTTTTTCAAATTCTGCAATTTTTGTTTTCTTACAAAAATTTTCTTCAAAGTCCCTTTATATTGCCTTCAATCATGATTTCTCTTCACATTCTGTTACTATAGCCTTTTGTAATGACTTTTTTTCAAATTTTGTAATTTTTATTTTGTATTTTAATTTTTCTTCAAAATCCATACAGTAGCCTTAGTCTTGAGTTTTTTTCAAATTTTCCAAGTTTAGCCTTCAATCATGACTTTTTTTCAAATTCTCATACAATAACCTTCAAGCATGTTTTTCTTCAAAATCTCATATATCCTTCGTGAATGAATACTCTTAAAACTTCCTTACTATAGCCTTTAGTCGCAATTTTTCTTCAAATTTCCATGTGGGCAGTTTTCAATCAAGAGTTTTCTTCAAAATTCTTGAGATAGTATTCAGTCAATATTTTTCTTCAAATTCCCTTACTGTAGCTTTTGAGCATGTGTTTTCTTTAAATTCTCTTACTTTAACCTTCAATCATAATTTTCTATAAAATCCCTTACTATATCCTTTATGAATGAATTTTCCTTAAATTCCCTTTCTAAAGCCTTCAACAATGAATTTTGGTAAAAATCCCAAACTGTAGCCTTCATGATTTAATTTTTGTAAAATTCTCTTATAATAACCTTTAGTGATGAATTTTCTTCAAAGTCCCCTATTATTGCCTTTAGTCATGATTTCTATTCAAATTTCCTTATTATTGCTTTTAATAATGATTATTCATTCAATTTTGTTATTTTTGTATTCTATCAAAAATTTTCTTCAAAATCCCATGCTATAGCCGATGCTCATGACTTTTTAAGTTTCCTCACTATGGCTTTCAGTCAATTTCTTTTCAAATTCCCTTTAACCTTCAGTCATATTTTTCTTCAAAATCCTATAATATATACCCTTCATGAGTATTTTTTTGAAAATTATTTTAATACACCCTTAATTAAAGATTTTTCTTTAAACTCCCATATTTTAATTTTTTATCATGAGTTATTTTCAGAATACAATGCAATAGCTTTCGGTTATGTTTTTTCTTCAAATTCCATTATTATAGCCTCCATGCTTAATCTTTCTTTAAATTCCCTTATTATAGCGTTCAAAAATTTTTTTTTTTCAAAATCCCTTTCTATAACATTCACGAATTAATTTTTCTAAAATTTCCTTACAATAGCCTTCAGTAATGATATTTTTCAAATTCTGCAATTTTGGTTTTCTTACAAAAATTTCTTCAAAGTCCCTTTATATTGCCTTCAATCATGATTTCTCTTCACATTCTGTTACTATAGCCTTTTGTAATGACTTTTTTTCAAATTTTGTAATTTTTATTTGTATTTTAATTTTTCTTCAAAATCCATACTGTAGCCTTAGTCTTGAGTTTTTTTCAAATTTTCCTAGTTTAGCCTTCAATCATGACTTTTTTCAAATTCTCATACAACAACCTTCAAGCATGTTTTTCTTCAAAATACCTTATAGCCTTCGGGAATGAATATTCTTAAAATTTCCTTACAATGGCCTTTAGTCGCAATTTTTCTTCAAATTTCCATGTGGGGAGTTTTCAATCAAAAGTTTTCTTCAAAATTCTTGTGATAGTATTCAGAGAATATTTTTCTTCAAATTCCCTTACTGTAGCCTTTGAGCATGTGTTTTCTTTAAATTCTCTTACTTTAGCCTTCAATCATAATTTTCTATAAAATCCGTTACTATATCCTTTATGAATGAATTTTCGTTAAATTCCCTTTCTAAAGCCTTCATCAATGAATTTTGGTAAAAATCCCAAAGTGTAGCCTTCATGATTTAATTTTTGTAAAATTCTCTTATAATAACCTTTAGTGATGAATTTTCTTCAAAGTCCCCTATTATTGCCTTTAGTCATGATTTCCATTCAAATTTCCTTATTATAGCTTTTAATAATGATTATTCATTCAATTTTGTTATTTTTGTATTCTATCAGAAATTTTCTTCAAAATCCCAAGCTATAGCCGATGCTCATGACTTTTTATGTTTCCTCACTATGGCTTTCAATCAATTTTTTTTCAAATTCCCTTTAACCTTCAGTCATTTTTTTCTTCAAAATCCTATAATATATACCCTTCAAGAGTGATTTTTTTGAAAATTCTTTTAATATACCCTTTATTCAAGATTTTTCTATAAACTCCCATATTTTAATTTTTTATCTTGAGTTATTTTCAGAATACAAAGCAGTAGCTTTCGGTTAAGTTTTTTCTACAAATTCCATTACTATAGCCTTCATGCTTAATCTTTCTTTAAATTCCTTTATTATAGCCTTCAAAATTTTTTTTTTTTCAAAATCCCATACTATTACATTCACGAATAAATTTTTATAAAATTGCCTTACAATAGCCTTCAGTAATGATATTTTTCAAATTCTACAATTTTGGTTTTCTTACAAAAATTTCTTCAAAGTCCCTTTATATTGCCTTCAATCATGATTTCTCTTCACATTCTGTTACTATAGCCTTTTGTAATGACTTTTTTTCAAATTTTGTAATTTTTATTTGTATTTTAATTTTTCTTCAAAATCCATACTGTAGCCTTAGTCATGAGTTTTTTTCAAATTTTCCTAGTTTAGCCTTCAATCATGACTTTTTTCAAATTCTCATACAATAACCTTCAAGCATGTTTTTCTTCAAAATTCCTTATAGCCTTCGAGAATGAATATTCTTAAAATTTCCTTACAATGGCCTTTAGTTGCAATTTTTCTTCAAATTTCCATGTGGGCAATTTTCAATCAAGAGTTTTTTTCAAAATTCTTGTGATAGTATTCAGTCAATATTTTTCTTCAAATTCACTTACTGTAGCCTTTGAGCATGTGTTTTCTTTAAATTCTCTTACTTTAGCCTTCAATCATAATTTTCTATAAAATCCGTTACAATATCCTTTATGAATGAATTTTCGTTAAATTCCCTTTCTAAAGCCTTCATTAATGAATTTTGGTAAAAATCCCAAACTGTAGCCTTCATGATTTAATTTTTGTAAAATTCTCTTATAATAACCTTTAGTGATGAATTTTCTTCAAAGTCCCCTATTATTGCCTTTAGTCATGATTTCTATTCAAATTTCCTTATTATTGCTTTTAATAATGATTATTCATTCAATTTTGTTATTTTTGTATTCTATCAGAAATTTTCTTCAAAATCCCAAGCTATAGCCGATGCTCATGACTTTTTAAGTTTCCTCACTATGGCTTTCAATCAATTTTTTTTCAAATTCCCATTAACCTTCAGTAATATTTTTCTTCAAAATCCGATAATATATACCCTTCATGAGTGATTTTTTTGAAAATTCTTTTAATATACCCTTTATTCAAGATTTTTCTTTAAACTCCCATATTTAAATTTTTTATCTTGAGTTATTTTCAGAATACAATGCTATAGCTTTCGGTTATATTTTTTCTTCAAATTCCATTACTATAGCCTTCATGCTTAATCTTTCTTTAAATTCCCTTATTATAGCCTTCAGAAATTATTTTTTTTCAAAATCCCATACAATAACATTCACGAATAAATTTTTATAAAATTTCCATACAATAGCATTCAGTAATGATTTTTTTCAAATTCTGCAATATTGGTTTTCTTACAAAAATTTTCTTTAAAGTCCCTTTATATTGCCTTCAATCATGATTTCTCTTCACATTCTGTTACTATAGCCTTTTGTAATGACTTTTTTTCAAATTTTGTAATTTTTTTTTTGTATTTTAATTTTTCTTCAAAATCCATCCTGTAGCCTTAGTCATGAGTTTTTTTCAAATTTTCCTAGTTTAGCCTTCAATCAAGACTTTTTTCAAATTCTAAGACAATAGCCTTCAAGCATGTTTTTCTTCAAAATCCCTTATAGCCTTCGGGAATGAATATTCTTAAAATTTCCTTACTATAGCCTTTAGTTGCAATTTTTCTTCAAATTTCCATGTGGGCAGTTTTCAATCAAGAGTTTTCTTCAAAATTCTTGTGATAGTATTCAGTCAATATTTTTCTTCAAATTCCCTTACTGTAGCCTTTGAGCATGTGTTTTCTTTAAATTCTCTTACTTTAGCCTTCAATCATAATTTTCTATAAAATCCCTTACTATAACCTTTATGAATGAATTTTCGTTAAATTCCCTTTCTAAAGCCTTCAAGAATGAATTATGGTAAAAATCCCAAACTATAGCCTTCATGATTGAATTTTTGTAAAATTCTCTTATAATAACCTTTAGTAATGAATTTTCTTCAAAGTAGTCATGATTTATATTCAAATTTCTTTATTATTGCTTTTAATAATGATTTTTTGTTCAATTTTGTTATTTTTGTATTCTATCAAAAATTTTCTTCAAAATCCCATGCTATAGCCGATGCTCATGACTTTTTAAATTTCCTCACTATGGCTTTCAATCAATTTTTTTTCAAATTCCCTTTACCTTCGGTCATATTTTTCTTCAAAATCCTATAATATCTACCCTTCATGAGTGAAATTTTTGAAACTTCCTTTAATATACCCTTAATTCATGATTTTTCTTTAAACTCCCATATTTTAGTTTTCTATCTTGAGTTATTTTCATAATACAATGCTATTGCTTTTGGTTATGTTTTTTCTTCAAATTCCATTACTATAGCCTTCATGCTTAATCTTTCTTTAAATTCCCTAATTATAGCCTTCAGAATTTTTTTTTTTTCAAAATCCAGTACTATAACATTCACGAATAAATTTTTATAAAATTTCCTTACAATAGCGTTCAGTAATGATTTTTTTCAAATTCTGCAATTTTTGTTTTCTTACAAAAATTTTCTTCAAAGTCCCTTTATATTGCCTTCAATCATGATTTCTCTTCACATTCTGTTACAATAGCCTTTTGTAATGACTTTTTTTCAAATTTTGTAATTTTTATTTTGTATTTTAATTATTCTTCAAAATCCATATTGTAGCCTTAGTCTTGAGTTTTTTTCAAATTTTCCGAGTTTAGCCTTCAATCAAGACTTTTTTCAAATTCTAATACAATAGCCTTCAAGCATGTTTTTCGTCAAAATCCCTTATAGCCTTCGGGAATGAATATTCTTAAAATTTCCTTACTATAGCCTTTAGTTGCAATTTTACTTCAAATTTCCAAGTGGGCTGTTTTCAATCAAGAGTTTTCTTCAAAATTCTTGTGATAGTAATCAGTCAATATTTTTCTTCAAATTCCCTTACTGTAGCCTTTGAGCATGTGTTTTCTTTAAATTCTCTTACTTTAGCCTTCAATCATAATTTTCTATAAAATCCCTTACTATATCCTTTATGAATGAATTTTCATTAAATTCCCATTCTAAAGCCTCCATCAATGAATTTTGGTAAAAATCCCAAACTGTAGCCTTCATGATTGAATTTTTGTAAAATTCTCTTATAATAACCTTTAGTGATGAATTTTCTTCAAAGTCCCCTATTATTGCCTTTAGTCATGATTTCTTTTCAAATTTCCTTATTATTGATTTTAATAATGATTATTCATTCAATTTTGTTATTTTTGTATTCTATCAAAAAATTTCATCAAAATCCCATGCTTTTGCCAATGCTCATGACTTTTTATGTTTCCTCACTATGGCTTTCAATCAATTTTTTTTCAAATTCCCTTTAACCTTCAGTCATATTTTTCATCAAAATCCTAAAATATGTACCCTTCATGAGTGATTTTTTTGAAAATTCTTTTAATATACCCTTAATTCAAGATTTTTCTTTAAACTCCCATATTTTAATTTTTTTCTTGAGTTATTTTCAGAATACAATGCAATAGCTTTCGGTTATGTTTTTTCTTCAAATTCCATTACTATAGCCTTCATGCTTAATCTTTCTTTAAATTCCCTTATTCTAGCCTTCAGAAATTTTTTTTTTCAAAATCCCTTACTATAACATTCACGAATAAATTTTTATAAAATTTCCTTACTATAGCCTTCAGTAATGATATTTTTTAAATTCTGCAATTTTGGTATTCTTACAAAAATTTCTTCAAAGTCCCTTTATATTGCCTTCAATCATGATTTCTCTTCACATTCTGTTACTATAGCCTTTTGTAATGACTTTTTTTCAAATTAAGTAATTTTAATTTCGTATTTTAATTTTTCTTCAAAATCCATATTGTAGCCTTAATCATGAGTTTTTTTCAAATTTTCCTAGTTTAGCCTTCAATCATGACTTTTTTCAAATTCTAATACAATAGCCTTCAAGCATGTTTTTCTTCAAAATCCCTTATAGCCTTCGGGAATGAATATTCTTAAAATTTCCTTACTATTGCCTTTAGTCGCAATTTTTCTTCAAATTTTCAAGAGGGCAGTTTTCAATCAAGCGTTTTCTTCAAAATTCTTGTGATAGTATTCAGTCAATATTTTTCTTCAAATTCCCGTATTGTTGCCTTTGAGCATGTGTTTTCTTTAAATTCTCTTACTTTTGCCTTCAATCATAATTTTCTATAAAACCCCTCACTATATCCTTTATGAATGAATTTTCGATAAAACCCCTCACTATATCCTTTATGAATGAATTTTTGTTAAATTCCCTTTCTAAAGCCTTCATGAATGAATTATGGTAAATATCCCAAACTGTAGCCTTCATGATTGAATTTTTGTAAAATCCTCTTATAATAGCCTTCAGTAATGAATTTTATTCAAAGTCCCTTATTATTGCTTTTAGTCATGATTTATATTCAAATTTCCTTATTATTGCATTTAATAATGATTTTTCTTTCAATTTCGTTATTTTAGTATTCTGTCACAAATTTTCTTCTAAATCCCATGCTATAGCCTTTGCTCATGACTTTTAAAGTTTCCTCACTATGGCTTTCAATCAATTTTTTTTCAAATTCCCTTTAACCTTCAGTCATATTTTTCTTCAAAATCCTATAATATATACCCTTCATGAGTGATTTTTTTGAAAATTCCTATAATATACCCTTAATTCATGATTTTTCTTTAAACTCCCATATTTTAATTTTTGATCTTGAGTTATTTTCAGAATACAATGCAATAGCTTTCGGTTATGTTTTTGCTTCAAATTCTATTACTATAGCCTTCATCCATAATCTTTCTTTAAATTCCATTATTATAGCCTTCAGAAATTTTTTTTTTTCAAAATCCCATACTATAACATTCACAAATAAATTTTTATAAAATTTCCTCACTAAAGCCTTCAGTAATGATTTTTTTCATATTCTGTAATTTTTTTTTTCTTTCAAAAAAATTCTTCAAAGTCCCTTTATATTGCCTTCAATCATGATTTCTCTTCACATTCTGTTACAATAGCCTTTTGTAAAGACCTTTTTTTAAATTTTGTATTTTTTTTTTTGTTTTTTAATTTTTCTTCAAAATCCATACTGTAGCCATAGTCATGAGTTTTTTTCAAATTTTCCAAGTTTAGCCTTCAATCATGACTTTTTTTCAAATTCTCATACAATAACCTTCAAGCATATTTTTCTTTAAATTCCCTTATAGCCTTCGTGAATAAATACTCTTAAAATTTTCTTACTATAGCCTTTAGTCACAATTTTTATTCAAATTTCTATGTGGGCAGTTTTCAATCAAGAGTTTTCTTCAAAATTCTTGTGATAGTATTCAGTCAATATTTTTCTTCAAATTCCCTTACTATTGCCTTTGAGCATGTGTTTTCTTTAAATTCTCTTACTTTAGCCTTCAATCATAATTTTCTATAAAATCCCTTACTATATCCTTTATGAATGAATTTTCGTTAAATTCCCTTTCTAAAGCCTTCATCAATGAATTTTGGTAAAAATCCCAAACTGTAGCCTTCATGATTTAATTTTTGTAAAACTCTCGTATAATAACCTTTAGTAATGAATTTTCTTCAAAGTCCCCTATTATTGCCTTTAGTCATGATTTCTATTCAAATTTCCATATTATTGCTTTTAATAATGATTATTCATTCAATTTTCTTATTTTTGTATTCTATCAAAAAAATTTCTTCAAAATCCCATGCTATAGCCGATGCTCATGACTTTTTAAGTTTCCTCACTATGGCTTTCAATAAATTTTTTTTTTTCAAATTCCCTTTAACCTTCAGTCATATTTTTCTTCAAAATCCTATAATATATACCCTTCATGAGTGATTTTTTTGAAAATTATTTTTCTATACCCTTAATTCAAGATTTTTCTTTAAACTCCCATATTTTTATTTTTTATCTTGAGTTATTTTCAGAATACAAAGCAATAGCTTTCGATTATGTTTTTTCTTCAAATTCCATTATTATAGCCTTCATTCTTAATCTTTCTTTAAATTCCCTTATTATAGCCTTCAAAAAAAAAAAAAAATTCAAAATCCCTTACTCTAACATTCACGAATAATTTTTTATAAAATTTCCTTACCATAGCGTTCAGTAATGATTTTTTTCAAATTCTGCAATTTTTGTTTTCTTACAAAAATTTTCTTCAAAATCCCTTTTTATTGCCTTCAATCATGATTTCTCTTCACATTCTGTTACTATAGCCTTTTGTAATGACTTTTTTTCAAATTTTGTAATTTTTTTTTTGTATTTTAATTTTTCTTCAAAATCCATACTGTAGCCTTAGTCATGAGTTTTTTTCAAATTTTCCAAGTTTAGCCTTCAATCATGACTTTTTTTCAAATTCTCATACAATAACCTTCAAGCATATTTTTCTTTAAATTCCCTTATAGCCTTCGTGAATAAATACTCTTAAAATTTTCTTACTATAGCCTTTAGTCACAATTTTTATTCAAATTTCTATGTGGGCAGTTTTCAATCAAGAGTTTTCTTCAAAATTCTTGTGATAGTATTCAGTCAATATTTTTCTTCAAATTCCCTTACTGTTGCCTTTGAGCATGTGTTTTCTTTAAATTCTCTTACTTTAGCCTTCAATCATAATTTTCTATAAAATCCCTTACTATATCCTTTATGAATGAATTTTCGTTAAATTCCCTTTCTAAAGCCTTCATCAATGAATTTTGGTAAAAATCCCAAACTGTAGCCTTCATGATTTAATTTTTGTAAAACTCTCGTATAATAACCTTTAGTAATGAATTTTCTTCAAAGTCCCCTATTATTGCCTTTAGTCATGATTTCTATTCAAATTTCCATATTATTGCTTTTAATAATGATTATTCATTCAATTTTCTTATTTTTGTATTCTATCAAAAACTTTCTTCAAAATCCCATGCTATAGCCGATGCTCATGACTTTTTAAGTTTCCTCACTATGGCTTTCAATAAATTTTTTTTCAAATTCCCTTTAACCTTCAGTCATATTTTTCTTCAAAATCCTATAATATATACCCTTCATGAGTGATTTTTTTGAAAATTATTTTTCTATACCCTTAACTCAAGATTTTTCTTTAAACTCCCATATTTTTATTTTTTATCTTGAGTTATTTTCAGAATACAAAGCAATAGCTTTCGATTATGTTTTTTCTTCAAATTCCATTATTATAGCCTTCATTCTTAATCTTTCTTTAAATTCCCTTATTATAGCCTTCAAAAAAAAAAAAATTTCAAAATCCCTTACTCTAACATTCACGAATAATTTTTTATAAAATTTCCTTACCATAGCGTTCAGTAATGATTTTTTTCAAATTCTGCAATTTTTGTTTTCTTACAAAAATTTTCTTCAAAATCCCTTTTTATTGCCTTCAATCATGATTTCTCTTCACATTCTGTTACTATAGCCTTTTGTAATGACTTTTTTTCAAATTTTGTAATTTTTTTTTTGTATTTTAATTTTTGTTCAAAATCCATACTGTAGCCTTAGTCTTGAGTTTTTTTCAAATTTTCCTAGTTTAGCCTTCAATCAAGACTTTTTTCAAATTCTAATACAATAGCCTTCTAGCATGTTTTTCTTCAAAATCCCTTATAGCCTTCGGGAATGAATATTCTTAAAATTTCCTTACTATAGCCTTTAGTTGCAATTTTTCTTCAAATTTCCATGTGGGCAGTTTTCAATCAAGAGTTTTCTTCAAAATTCTTGTGATAGTCTTCAGTCAATATTTTTCTTCAAATTCCCTTACTGTAGCCTTTGAGCAAGTGTTTTCTTTAAATTCTCTTACTTTAGCCTTCAATCATAATTTTCTATAAAATCCCTTACTATATCCTTTATGAATGAATTTTCGTTAAATTCCCTTTCTAAAGCCTTCATCAATGAATTTTGGTAAAAATCCCAAACTGTAGCCTTCATGATTTAATTTTTGTAAAATTCTCGTATAATAACCTTTAGTAATGAATTTTCTTCAAAGTCCCCTATTATTGCCTTTAGTCATGATTTCTATTCAAATTTCCTTATTATTGCTTTTAATAATGATTATTCATTCAATTTTGTTATTTTTGTATTCTATCAAAAATTTTCTTCAAAATCCCATGCTATAGCCGATGCTCATGACTTTTTAAGTTTCCTCACTATGGCGTTCAATTAATTTTTTTTTTTCAAATTTCCTTTAACCTTCAGCCATATTTTTTTTTCAAAAATCCTATAATATATACCCTTCATGAGTGATTTTTTTTTTTGAAAATTATTTTAATATACCCTTAATTCAAGATTTTTCTTTAAACTCCATATTTTAATTTTTTTATCTTGTGTTATTTTCATAATACAATGCAATAGCTTTCGATTATGTTTTTCTTAAAAATCCATTATTATAGCCTTCATGCTTAATCTTTCTTTAAATTCCCTAATTATAGCCTTCAAAAAAAAAAAAAATTTCAAAACCCTTACTAAAATATTCCTGAATAAATTTTTATAAAATTTCATTACAATAGCCTTCAGTAATGATATTTTTCAAATTCTGCAATTTTGGTTTTCTTACAAAAATTTCTTCAAAGTCCCTTTATATTGCCTTCAATCATGATTTCTCTTCACATTCTGTTACTATAGCCTTTTGTAATGACTTTTTTTCAAATTTTGTAATTTTTTTTTTGTATTTTAATTTTTCTTCAAAATCCATACTGTAGCCTTAGTCTTGAGTTTTTTTCAAATTTTCCTAGTTTAGCCTTCAATCAAGACTTTTTTCAAATTCTAATACAATAGCCTTCTAGCATGTTTTTCTTCAAAATCCCTTATAGCCTTCGGGAATGAATATTCTTAAAATTTCCTTACTATAGCCTTTAGTTGCAATTTTTCTTCAAATTTCCATGTGGGCAGTTTTCAATCAAGAGTTTTCTTCAAAATTCTTGTGATAGTCTTCAGTCAATATTTTTCTTCAAATTCCCTTACTGTAGCCTTTGAGCAAGTGTTTTCTTTAAATTCTCTTACTTTAGCCTTCAATCATAATTTTCTATAAAATCCCTTACTATATCCTTTATGAATGAATTTTCGTTAAATTCCCTTTCTAAAGCCTTCATCAATGAATTTTGGTAAAAATCCCAAACTGTAGCCTTCATGATTTAATTTTTGTAAAATTCTCGTATAATAACCTTTAGTAATGAATTTTCTTCAAAGTCCCCTATTATTGCCTTTAGTCATGATTTCTATTCAAATTTCCTTATTATTGCTTTTAATAATGATTATTCATTCAATTTTGTTATTTTTGTATTCTATCAAAAATTTTCTTCAAAATCCCATGCTATAGCCGATGCTCATGACTTTTTAAGTTTCCTCACTATGGCGTTCAATTAATTTTTTTTCAAATTTCCTTTAACCTTCAGCCATATTTTTTTTCAAAATCCTATAATATATACCCTTCATGAGTGATTTTTTTGAAAATTATTTTAATATACCCTTAATTCAAGATTTTTCTTTAAACTCCATATTTTAATTTTTTATCTTGTGTTATTTTCATAATACAATGCAATAGCTTTCGATTATGTTTTTTCTTAAAAATCCATTATTATAGCCTTCATGCTTAATCTTTCTTTAAATTCCCTAATTATAGCCTTCAAAAAAAAAAAAATTTCAAAAACCCTTACTAAAATATTCCTGAATAAATTTTTATAAAATTTCATTACAATAGCCTTCAGTAATGATATTTTTCAAATTCTGCAATTTTGGTTTTCTTACAAAAATTTCTTCAAAGTCCCTTTATATTGCCTTCAATCATGATTTCTCTTCATATTCTGTTACTATAGCCTTTTGTAATGACTTTTTTTCAAATTTTGTAATTTTTATTTGTATTTTAATTTTTCTTCAAAATCCATACTGTAGCCTTAGTCATGAGTTTTTTTCAAATTTTCCTAGTTTAGCCTTCAATCATGACTTTTTTCAAATTCTCATACAATAGCCTTCAAGCATGTTTTTCTTCAAAATCCCTTATAGCCTTCGGGAATGAATATTCTTAAAATTTCCTTACTATAGCCTTTAGTCGCAATTTTTCTTCAAATTTCCATGTGGACAGTTTTCAATCAAGAGTTTTCTTCAAAATTCTTCTGATAGTATTCAGTCAATATTTTTCTTCAAATTCCCTTACTGTAGCCTTTGAGCATGTGTTTTCTTTAAATTCTCTTACTTTTGCCTTCAATCATAATTTTCTATAAAATCCCTTACTATATCCTTTATGAATGAATTTTTGTTAAATTCCCTTTCTAAAGCCTTCATCAATGAATTTTGGTAAAAATCCCAAACTGTAGCCTTCATGATTTAATTTTTGTAAAATTCTCGTATAATAACCTTTAGTAATGAATTTTCTTCAAAGTCCCCTATTATTTCCTTTAGTCATGATTTCTATTCATATTTCCTTATTATTGCTTTTAATAATGATTATTCATTCAATTTTGTTATTTTTGTATTCTATCAAAAATTTTCATCAAAATCCCATGCTATAGCCGATGCTCATGTCTTTTTAAGTTTCCTCACTATGGCTTTCAATAAATTTTTTTTCAAATTCCCTTTAACCTTCAGTCATATTTTTCTTCAAAATCCTATAATATATACCCTTCATGAGTGATTTTTTTGAAAATTCCTTTAATATACCCTTAATTCATGATTTTTCTTTAAACTCCCATATTTTAATTTTTGATCTTGAGTTATTTTCAGAATACAATGCAATAGCTTTCGGTTATGTTTTTGCTTCAAATTCTATTACTATAGCCTTCATCCATAATCTTTCTTTAAATTCCATTATTATAGCCTTCAGAAATTTTTTTTTTTCAAAATCCCATACTATAACATTCACAAATAAATTTTTATAAAATTTCCTCACTAAAGCCTTCAGTAGTGATTTTTTTCATATTCTGTAATTTTTTTTTTCTTTCAAAAAAATTCTTCAAAGTCCCTTTATATTGCCTTCAATCATGATTTCTCTTCACATTCTGTTACTATAGCCTTTTGTAATGACTTTTTTTCAAATTTTGTAATTTTTATTTTGTATTTAAATTTTTCTTCAAAATCCATCCTGTAGCCTTAGTCAAGAGTTTTTTTCAAATTTTCCTAGTTTAGCCTTCAATCAAGACTTTTTTCAAATTCTAATACAATAGCCTTCAAGCATGTTTTTCTTCAAAATCCCTTATAGCCTTCGGAAATGAATATTCTTAAAATTTCCTTACTATAGCCTTTAGTTGCAATTTTTCTTCAAATTTCCATGTGGGCAGTTTTCAATCAAGAGTTTTCTTCAAAATTCTTCTGATAGTATTCAGTCAATATTTTTCTTCAAATTCCCTTACTGTAGCCTTTGAGCATGTGTTTTCTTTAAATTATCTTACTTTAGCCTTCAATCATAATTTTCTATAAAATCCCTTACTATATCCTTTATGAATAAATTTTCGTTAAATTCCCATTCTAAAGCCTTCAAGAATGAATTATGGTAAAAATCCCAAACTGTAGCCTTCATGATTGATTTTTTGTAAAATTCTCTTATAATAACCTTTAGTAATGAATTTTCTTCAAAGTAGTCATGATTTCTATTCAAATTTCCTTATTATTGCTTTTAATAATGATTATTCATTCAATTTTGTTATTTTTGTATTCTATCAAAAATTTTCTTCAAAATCCCATGCTATTGCCGATGCTCATGACGTTTTAAGTTTCCTCACTATGGCTTTCGATCAATTTTTTTTCAAATTCCCTTTAACCTTCAGTCATATTTTTCTTCAAAATCCTATAATATATACCCTTCATGAGTGATTTTTTTTAAAATTCTTTTAATATGCCCTAAATTCAAGATTTTTCTTTAAACTCCCATATTTTAATTTTTTTCTAGAGTTATTTTCAGAATACAATGCCATAGCTTTCGGTTATGTTTTTTCTTCAAATTCCATTACTATAGCCTTCATGCTTAACCTTTCTTTAAATTCCCTTATTATAGCCTTCAGAAATTTTTTTTTTTCAAAATCCCATACTATAACATTCACGAATAAATTTTTATAAAATTTCCTTACAATAGCCTTCAGTAATGATATTTTTCAAATTCTGCAATTTTGGTTTTCTTACAAAAATTTCTTCAAAGTCCCTTTATATTGCCTTCAATCATGATTTCTCTTCACATTCTGTTACTATAGCCTTTTGTAATGACTTTTTTTCAAATTTTGTAATTTTTATTTGTATTTTAATTTTTCTTCAAAATCCATACTGTAGCCTTAGTCATGAGTTTTTTTCAAATTTTCCTAGTTTAGCCTTCAATCATGACTTTTTTCAAATTCTCATACAATAGCCTTCAAGCATGTTTTTCTTCAAAATCCCTTATAGCCTTCGGGAATGAATATTCTTAAAATTTCCTTACTATAGCCTTTAGTCGCAATTTTTCTTCAAATTTCCATGTGGACAGTTTTCAATCAAGAGTTTTCTTCAAAATTCTTCTGATAGTATTCAGTCAATATTTTTCTTCAAATTCCCTTACTGTAGCCTTTGAGCATGTGTTTTCTTTAAATTCTCTTACTTTTGCCTTCAATCATAATTTTCTATAAAATCCCTTACTATATCCTTTATGAATGAATTTTTGTTAAATTCCCTTTCTAAAGCCTTCATCAATGAATTTTGGTAAAAATCCCAAACTGTAGCCTTCATGATTTAATTTTTGTAAAATTCTCGTATAATAACCTTTAGTAATGAATTTTCTTCAAAGTAGTCATGATTTATATTCAAATTTCCTTATTATTGCTTTTAATAATGATTTTTAATTCAATTTCGTTATTTTTGTATTCTTTCAGAAATGTTCTTCAAAATCCCATGCTATAGCCGATGCTCATGACTTTTTAACTTTCCTCACTATGGCTTTCAATCAATTTTTTTTCAAATTCCCTTTACCTTCAGTCATATTTTTCTTCAAAATCCTATAATATATACCCTTCATGAGTGAAATTGTTGAAAATTCCTTTAATATACCCTTAATTCATGATTTTTCTTTTAACTCCCATATTTTAATTTTTTATCTTGAGTTATTTTCATAATACAATGCTATTGCTTTCGGTTATGTTTTTTCTTCAAATTCCATTACTATAGCCTTCATGCTTAATCTTTCTTTAAATTCCCTTATTATAGCCTTCAGAAAAAAAAAATTTCAAAATCCCATACTATAACATTCACGAATAAATTTTTATAAAATTTCCTTAGAATAGCGTTCAGTAGTGATTTTTTTCAAATTCTGCAATTTTTGATTTCCTACAAAAATTTTCATAAAAGTCCCTTTATATTGCCTTCAATCATGATTTCTCTTCACATTCTGTTACTATAGCCTTTTGTAATGACTTTTTTTCAAGTTTTGTAATTTTTATTTTGTATTTTAATTTTTCTTCAAAATCCATACGGTAGCCTTAGTCTTGAGTTTTTTTCAAATTTTCCAAGTTTAGCCTCCAAACATGACTTTTTTCAAATTCTCATACAATAACCTTCAAGCATGTTTTTCTTCAAAATCCCTTATAGCCTTCGGGAATGAATATTCTTAAAATTTCCTTACAATGGCCTTTAGTCGCAATTTTTCTTCAAATTTTCAAGAGGGCAGTTTTCAATCAAGAGTTTTCTTCAAAATTCTTGTGATAGTATTCAGTCAATATTTTTCTTCAAATTCCCGTACTGTAGCCTTTGAGCATGTGTTTTCTTTAAATTCTCTTACTTTAGCCTTCAATCATAATTTTCTATAAAATCCCTTACTATAACCTTTATGAATGAATTTTCGTTAAATTCCCTTTCTAAAGCCTTCATGAATGAATTTTGGTAAATATCCCAAACTGTAGCCTTCATGATTGAATTTTTGTAAAATCCTCTTATAATAGCCTTCAGTAATGAATTTTATTCAAAGTCCCTTATTATTGCCTTTAGTCATGATTTCTATTCAAATTTCCTTATTATTGCTTTTAATAATGATTTTTCTTTCAATTTTGTTATTTTTGTATTCTATCACAAATTTTCTTCTAAATCCCATGCTATAGCCATTGCTCATGACTTTTAAAGTTTCCTCACTATGGCTTTCAATCAATTTTTTTTCAAATTCCCTTTAACCTTCAGTCATATTTTTCTTCAAAATCCTATAATATATACCCTTCATGAGTGACTTTTTTGAAAATTCCTTTAATATTCCCTTAATTCATGATTTTTTTTTTAAACTCCCATATTTTAATTTTTGATCTTGAGTTATTTTCAGAATACAATGCAATAGCTTTCGGTTATGTTTTTTCTTCAAATTCCATTACTATAGCCTTCATCCATAATCTTTCTTTAAATTCTATTATTATAGCCTTCAGAAAATTTTTTTTTTCAAAATCCCATACTATAACATTCACAAATAAATTTTTATAAAATTTCCTCACTTAAGCCTCCAGTAATGATTTTTTTCATATTCTGTAATTTTTTTTTGATTCAAAAAAATTCTTCAAAGTCCCTTTATATTTCCTTCAATCAAGATTTCTCTTCACATTCTGTTACTATAGCCTTTTGTAATGACATTTTTTCAAATTTTGTAATTTTTATTTTGTATTTTAATTTTTCATCAAAAACCATACTCTAGCCTTAGTCATGACTTCTTTTCAAATTCTCATACAATAGACTTCAAGCATGTTTTTCTTCAAAAACCCTTATAGCCTTCGGGAATGAATACTCTTAAAATTTCCTTACAATAACCTTTAGTCGCAATTTTTCTTCAAATTTCCATGTCTGCAGTTTTCAATCAAGAGTTTTCTTAAAAATTCTTGTGATAGTATTCCGTCAATATTTTTCTTCAAATTCCCTTACTGTAGCCTCTGAGCATGTGTTTTCTTTAAATTCTCTTACTTTAGCCTTCAATCATAATTTTCTATAAAATCCCTTACTATATCCTTTATGAATGAACTTTCGTTAAATTCACTTTCTAAAGCCTTCATGAATGAATTTTGGTAAAAATCCCAAACTGTAGCCTTCATGATTGAATTTTTGTAAAATTCTCTTATAATAACCTTTAGTAATGAATTTTCTTCAAAGTCCCTTATTATTTCCTTCAAACATGATTTCTATTCAAATTTCCTTATTATTGCTTTTAATAATGATTTTTCTTTCAATTTTGTTATTTTTGTATTCTATCAGAAATTATCTTCAAAATCCCATGCTATTGCCATTGCTGAAGATTTTTTAGTTTCCTCACTATGGCTTTCAATCAATTTTTTCTCAAATTCCCTTTAAACTTCAGTCATATTTTTCTTCAAAATCCTTTAATATATACCCTTCAAGAGTGAATTTTTTGAAAATTCCTTTAATATACCCTTAATTCATGATTTTTCTTTAAACTCCCATATTTTTATTTGTTATCATGAGTTATTTTTAGAATACAATGCAATAGCTTTCGGTTATGTTTTTTCTTCAAATTCCTTTACTATAGCCTTCATGCATAATTTTTCATTAAATTCCCTTTTTATAGGCTTCAGAAATTTCTTTTTTTCAAAATCTCATACAATAACATTCACGAAGAAATTTTTATAAAATTTCCTAACTATAGCCTTCAGTAATGATTTTTTTCATATTCTGCAATTTTTTTTTCTTTCAAAAAAATTCTTCAAAGTCCCTTTATATTTCCTTCAATCAAGATTTCTCTTCACATTCTGATACTATAGCCTTTTGTAATGACTTTTTTTCAAATTTAGTAATTTTTATTTTGTATTTTAATTTTTCATCAAAAACCATTCTCTAGCCTTAGTCATGAGTTTTTTTCACATTTTCCTACTTTAGCCTTCAATCATGACTTTTTTTCAAATTCTCATACAATAGCCTTCTAGCATGTTTTTCTTCAAAATCCCTTATAGCCTTCGGGAATGAATATTCTTGAAATTTCCTTACTAAAGCCTTTAGTCGTAATTTTTTTTCAAATTTCCATGTGGGCAGTTTTCAATCAAGAGTTTTCTTCAAAATTCTTGTGCTAGTATTCAGTCAATATTTTTCTTCAAATTCCCTTACTGTAGCCTTTGAGGATGTGTTTTCTTTAAATTCTCTTACTTTAGCCTTCAATCAAAATTTTCTATAAAATCCCTTACTATATCCTTTATGAATGAATTTTTGTTAAATTCCCTTTCTAAAGCCTTCATGAATGAGTTTTGGTAAATATCCAAAACTGTAGCCTTCATGATTGATTTTTTTTAAAATTCTCTTATAATTGCTTTCAGTAATGAATTATCTTCAAAGTCCCTTATTATACCCATTAGTCATGATTTCTATTCAAATTTCCTTATTATTGCTTTTAATAATTATTTTTCTTTTAATTTCGTTATTTTTGTATTCAATCACAAATTTTGCTTCTAAATCGCAAGCTAAAGCTGTTGCTCATGACTTTTTAAGTTTCCTCACTATGGCCTTCAATCAATTTTTTTACAAATTCCCTTTAACCTTTAGACATATTTTTCATCAAAATACTATAATATAGCCATCATGAGAGAATTTTTTGAAAATTCCTTTAATATACCCTTAATTCATGATTTTTCTTTAAACTCCTATATTTTAATTTTTTATCTTGAGTTATTTTCAGAATACAATGCAATAGCTTTTGGTTATATTTTTTATTCAAATTCCATTACTATAGCCTTCATGCATGATTTTTCTTTAAATTCCCTTATAATAACCTTCAAAAAAAAAACTTTCAAAATCCCTTACTATAACCTTCACGAATAAATTTTAATAAAATTTCCTTACTATACCCTTCAGTTATGATTTTTTTCAAATTTTGCAGTTTTTGTTTTCTTTCAAAACAATTCTTCAAAGTCCCTTTATATTGCCTACAATCATGATTTCTCTTCATATTCTGTTACTACAGCCTTCTATAATCACTTTTATTCAAATTTTGTAATTTTTATTTTGCATCTTAATTTTTCTTCAAAACCCATACTGTAGCCTTAGTCATGAGTTTTTTTCAAATTTTCCTACTTTTGGCTTCAATAATGACTTTTTTTCCAATTCTCATACAATAGCCTTCAAGCATGTTTTTCTTCAAAATCCCTTCTAGCCTTCGGGAAAGAATATTCTTAAAATTTCCTTACTACGGCCTTTAGTCACAATTTTTCTTCAAATTTCCATGTGGGCAGTTTTCAATCAAGAATTTTCTTCAAAATTCTTGTGCTAGTATTCAGTCAATATTTTTCTTCAAATTCCCTTACTGTAGCCTTTGAGGATGTGTTTTCTTTAAATTCTCTTACTTTAGCCTTCAATCAAAATTTTTTATAAAATCCCTTACTATATCCTTTATGAATGAATTTTTGTTAAATTCCCTTCCTAAAGGCTTCACGAATGAATTTTGGTAAATATCCCAAACTGTAGCCATCATGATTGATTTTTTTTAAAATTCTCTTATAATTGCCTTCAGTAATGAATATTCTTCAAAGTCCCTTATTATACCCTTTAGTCATGATTTCTATTCAAATTTCCTTATTATTACTTTTAATAATTTTTTTTTATTTCGTTATTTTTGTATTCAATCACAAATTTTGCTTCTAAATCCCAAGCTTAAGCTGTTGCTCATGACTTTTTAAGTTTCCTCACTATGGCCTTCAATCAATTTTTTTTTAAATTCCCTTTAACCTTTAGACATATTTTTCATCAAAATCCTATAATATAGCCATCATGAGAGAATTTTTGAAAATTCCATTAATATACCCTTAATTCATGATTTTTTATTAAATTCCCATATTTTAATTTTTTATCTTGAGTTATTTTCAGAATACAATGCAATATCTTTTGGTTATATTTTTTCTTCAAATTCCATTACTATAGCCTTCATGCAAGATTTTTCTTTAAATTCCCTTATTATAACCTTCAAAAAAAAAAAATTCAAAATCCCTTACTATTACCTTCACGAATAAATTTTAATAAAATTTCCTTACTATAGCCTTCAATTATGATTTTTTTCAAATTCTGAAATTTTTGTTTTCTTTCAAAAAATTTCTTCAAAGTCCCTTTATATTGCCTACAATCATGATTTCTCTTCACATTCTGTTACTATAGCCTTTTGTAATCACATTTATTCAAATTTTGTAATTTTTATTTTGCATCTTAATTTTTCTTCAAAATCCATACTGTAGCCTTAGACAAGAGTTTTTTTCAAATTTTCCTACTTTAGCCTTCAATCATGACTTTTTTTCAAATTATCATACATAGCCTTCAAGCATGTTTTTCTTCAAAATCTCTTATAGCCTTCGGGAATGAATATTCTTAAAATTTCCTTACTATAGCCTTTAGTCGTAATTTTTTTTCAAATTTCCATGTGGGCAGTTTTCAATCAAGAGTTTTCTTCAAAATTCTTGTGATAGTATTCAGTCAATATTTTTCTTCAAATTCCCTTACTGTAGCCTTTGAAGATGTGTTTTCTTTAAATTATCTTACTTTAGCCTTGAATCAAAATTTTCTATATAATCTCTTACTATATCCTTTATGAATGAATTTTTCTTAAATCCCTTTCTAAAGCCTTCATGAATGAATTTTGGTAAATATCCCAAACTGAAGCCTTCATGATTGATTTTTTTTAAAATTCTCTTATAATAGCCTTCAGTAATGAATTTTCTTCAAAGTCCCTTATTTTACCCTTTAGTCATGATTTCTATTCAAATTTCCTTATTATTGCTTTTAACAATTATTTTTCTTTTAAATTCATTATTTTTGTATTCTATTACCAATTTTGCTTCTAAATCCCAAGCTTATGCTGTTGCTCATGACTTTTTAAGTTTCCTCACTGTGGCCTTCAATCAATTTTTTTTCAAATACCCTTTAACCTTCAGTCATATTTTTCTTCAAAATCCTATTGTATAGCCTTCATGAGAGAATTTTTTGAAAATTCCTTTAATATACCCTTAATTGATGATTTTTCTTTAAACTCCCATATTTTAATTTTTTATCTTGAGTTATTTTCAGAATACAATGCAATAGCTTTCGGTTATGTTTTTTCTTCAAATTCCATTACTATAGCCATCATGCATGATTTTTCTTTAAATTTCCTTATTGTAGCCTTCGGAAATTTTTTTTTTCAAAATCCCTTAGTATAGCCTTCACGAATAAATTTTTATAAAATTTCCTTACTATAGCCTTCAGTAATGATTTTTTCAAATTCCGTAATTTTAGTTTTCTTTTAAAAAATTTCTTCAAAGTCCCTTTATATTGCCTGCAATCATGATTTCGCTTCACATTCTGTTACTATAGCCTTTTGTAATGACTTTTTTTCAAATTTAGTAATTTTTATTTTGTATCTTAATTTTTCTTTAAAATCCATACTGTAGCATTAGTCATGAGTTTTTTTCAAATTTTCCTACTTTAGCCTTCAATCATGACTTTTTTTCAAATTCTCATACAATAGCCTTCAAGCATATTTTTCTTCAAAATCCCTTATAGGCTTCGGGAATGAAAATTCTTAAAATTTCCTTACTATAGCCTTTAGTCGCTATTTTTCTTCAAATTTCCATGTGGGCAGTTTTCAATCAAGAGTTTTCTTCAAAATTCTTGTGATAGTATTCAGTCTATATTTTTCTTTAAATTCCCTTATCGTAGCCTATGAGCAAGTGTTTTCTTTAAATTCTCTTACTTTAGCCTGCAATCATAATTTTCTATAAAATCCCTTACTATATCCTTTATGAATGAATTTTCGTTAAATTCCCTTTCTAAAGGCTTCCTGAATGAATTTTGGTAAATATCCAAAATTGTAGCCTTAATGATTGAATTTTTGTAAAATTCTCTTATAATAGCCTTCAGTAATGAGTTTTCTTCAAAGTCCCTTATTATTGCCTTTAGTTGTGATTTCTATTCAAATTTTCTTATTATTGCTTATAATAATGATTTTTCTTTCACTTTCGTTATTTTTGTATTCTATCACAAATTTTCTTCTAAATCCCATGCTATAGCTGTTGCTCATGACTTTTAAAGTTTCCTCACTATGGCCTTCAATCAATTTTTTTTCAAATTCCCTTTAACCTTCAGTCATATTTTTCTTCAAAATCCTATTGTATAGCCTTCATGAGAGAATTTTTTGAAAATTCCTTTTTGAAAATTCCTTTAATATACCCTTAATTAAAGATTTTATTTTAACTCCCATATTTTAATTTTTTATCTTGGGTTATTTTCAGAATACAATGCAATAGCTTTCGGTTATGTTTTTTCTTCAAATTCCATTACTATAGCCATCGTGCATGATTTTTCTTTAAATTCCCTTATTATAACCTTCTGAATTTTTTTTTTTCAAAATCCCTTACTATAACCTTCACGAATAAATTTTAATAAAATTTCCTTACTATAGCCTTCAGTTATGATTTTTTTCAAATTCTGCAATTTTTGTTTTCTTTCAAAAAATTTCTTCAAAGTCCCTTTCTATACCTTTCACTCATATTTTTCTTTAAAATCCCTTATTATATATCCTTCAAGAATGAATTTCCTTAAAATTCCCTTCGCATAGCCTATTGTCATCATTTTTCTTCAAATTTTCAAATTTTAACTTTCTGTCATGAGTTTTCTAAAAAAATCCCAAACTAAAGTATACAACCATGTTTTTTCTTAAAATTCCCTTACTATAAACATCATGAATGAATTTATGTAAAATTCCCTGACTATAACCTTCTGTAATGATTTTCTTCAAATTTCATAATTTTAGCTTCTTTCAAAAAATTCTTCCAAATACCTTATTATTGCCAACAATCTTGATTTCTCTTCAAATTCCATTAGTATAGCCTTCTCCATTGTTTTTTCATCAAATTATGTAATTTTTTTTAATCATATTTTTTTTCTCAAAATCTCATACAATAGCCTTTAGTTGTGACTTTTTATCTATTTTTCTCTTACCTTTGCCTTCAATCGTGACTTTTCTTCAAATTCCCTTACTATAGCCTTGTCATATTTTTCTTCTAAATCCCTTATTATAGCCTTCTGGAATATATTTTCTTAAAACTTCCCTTGGTATAGCCTTCAGGAATAAATTTTCTTAAAACTTCCCTTGGATAGCCTTCAATCATGATTTTTCTTCAAATTCCCATATTTTAATTTTATTTCATTTCAAAATCACTTACTATAGCCTTCAATCATATTTTTCTTCAAAATCCCTTATTATTGCCTTCAGGAATGAATTTTCTTAAAATTCCCTTACTATAGCTTTCATTCATATTTTTCTTCAAAATCCCTTATTATATCTTTCAGGAATGAATTTCCCTAAAATACCCTTTGTATAGCCTTTTGTCATGATTTTTCTTCAAATTTTCATATTTTAATTTTCTATCATGAGTTTTCTAAAAAATCCCAAGCTAAAGTATACAAACGTGTTTTTTCTTAAAACTCCCTTACTATAAAATTCATGAATGAATTTATGTAAACTTTCCTTACAATAGCTTTCAGTAATGATTTTTCTTCAAACTCCATAATTTTAGTTTCTTTCGAAAAAAAAAATTCAAATACCTTATTATTGCCAATAGTCTTGATTTCTCTTCAAATTCCCTTACTATAGCCTTCTGCAATGATTTTCCATCAAATTTTGTAAGTTTTTTTTCATCATAATTTTTCTACAAAATCTCCTACAATAGCTTGTAGTCGTGACTTTTTATCAATTTTCCTGACCACTGCCTTTAATCGTAAATTTCATCAAATTCCCTTACTACAGCCTTGTCATATTTTTCTTCTAAATCTCTTATTATAGCCTTCAGTCATGATTTTTCTTCAAATTCCCATATTTTAATTTCTTTCATGAGTTTTCTTCAAAATCACTTGCTAACATATTCAATCATGATTTTTCTACAAAATCCCTTACTATAGCCTTTGATCATATTTTTATTCGACATCCCTTATTATTGCCTTCAGGAATGAATTTTCTTAAAGTTCCATTACTATAGCTTTCAATCATGATCTTTCTTTAAATTCTCCTACGATAGCCTTTAGTCATGATTTTTCTTCAAATTCCCTTATTGTAGTCTTCAATCAAAATTTTTCTTTAAATTTTCCTTCTATAGCCTTTAGTCATGATTTTTCGTCAAATTCCCTTAGCCTTCAATCATAATTTTTCTTTATATCCCTTACTATAGGGTCATCAGTCATATTTTTTCTTCTAAATCCTTTACTATAGCCTTCAGTAATGAATTTCCCCAAATTCTATCACTATTGCCTGATGTCACAATTTTTCTTCTAAAGCTCTTACTATAGTCTTCAATAATGATCTTTTATTTAAATTCAGTAATTTTTTCTTTTTAATTTTTATTAAAAATCACATACTATAATTATTACTCTAGACTTTTTTTCATATTTCTTCACTATAACCTTCAATCATAATTTTCTCCAAATTCCCTTACTAAAGCCATCATTCAAATTTTTCATCAAAATCCCTTATTATCTTGAGGAATGAATTTTCTTAAAATTCCCTTACCATAGCCTTTTATAATGATTTTTCTTCAAATGTTCATATTTTAATTTTCTGTTATGAGTTTTTTTCAAAATCCCTAGCAAGACTATACAGCCATATTTTTTCTTCAAATTCCCTTACTACATCCTTTAATCATATTTTTTCTACAAAATCGCTAACTATATCCTTCATGAATGAATTTTCTTAAATTTTTCTTACTATACACTTCATAAATGAATTTTTTGTAAAATTCCATTACTATTGCCTTCAATAATGATTTTTATTAAACTTCTGCAATTTTTGTTCCTTTCAAAAAAAAAATCATTGTACCTTACTACTACCTACCATCATGAATTCATTTCAAATTCCCTTTCTATTGCCTTCCGTAATGAGTTTTCTTCAAACTCCATAATTTTTGTTTTCAATATAATTTTTCTTCAAAATCTTATACAATAGCCTTTAGTCAAGACTTTTTTTCAAATTTCCTTACTGTTGTGTTCAATCATGATTTTCTTCAAATTTCCCACTATAGCCTTCAGTCATATTTTTTCTTCAAATACCCTAATTATAGCCTACAAGAATGAATTTTCTTAAAAATCCATGTGTATAGCCTTTAGTCATGATTTTTCTTCAAATTCCCTTACTATAGCCTTCAATCATGATTTTTCTTTAAATTTCCTTACTGTGGCCTTCAATCATATTTTTTCTTCAAAATCCTTTACTATAACCTTCAATAATGAATTTCCTCAAATTCCATTATTATTGCCTTCAGTCACGATGTCTCTTCTAATTCCTTTACTATATCCATCAATAATGAGTTTTCTTTAAATTCTGTAATTTTTTTCTTTTGAATTTTTCTTCAAAATCACATACTATAATTATTAATCTAGACTTTTCTTCAAAATCATAATATTCTTCTTCAAAATCCCTTATTTATAGCCTTCAGGAATGATTTTTCTTAAAATTCTCTTACTACAGCCTTCATACATATTTTCCTGCAAAATCCTTTATTATATCCTTCAAGAATGAAGTTTCGTAAAATTTCCTTACTATAGCCTTTTGTCATGATTTTCTTCAAATATTAAAATTTTAATTTTCTTTCATGAGTTTTTTTCAAAATCCTTAGCTAGAGTATACAACCATGTTTTTTCTTCAAATTCTCTTACTAAAGCCTTTAATTATAATTTTTCTAAAAAATCCCTAACTATAACCTTCAAGAATGAATTTTATTAAAATTTCCTTACTATACCTACAAATGAATTTTTTTTCAAAATTCTCCATCTATAGCCTTTAGTCGTGACTTTTTTTCAAATTTCCTTACCATTGCCTTCAATCGTGACTTTTCTTCAAATTCCCTTACTATAGCATTCGATCATGATTTTTCTTCAAATACCCTTACTATAGACTTTAATCATATTTTTCTTCAAAATCCCTTATTTTATCCTTTAGGAATGAATTTTCTTAAAAAACCCATTGTATAGCCTTTAGTATGATTTTTCTTCAAATTATCATTTTTAATTTTATATCATTTTTTTTCAAAATCCCTTCCTTAAGTATTCAATCATGATTTTTCTTTAAATACCCTTACTATAGACTTCAATCGTGATTTTTCTTTAAATTCTCCTACTATAGCCTTCAGTCATGATTTTTCTTCTAATTCCCTTACTATAGCCTCCAATCATGATTTTTCTTTAAATTCCCTTACAAAAGTCTTCAGTCATAATTTTTCTACAATATCCAATACGATAGCCTTCACAAATGAATTTTCTTAAAATTTCATTTTATCACCTTCATGAATGAATTTTTATAAAATTCCCTTAATATAGCCTTCAAAAATGACTTTTCTTCAAATTCTATAATTTTAGTTTTCTTTCATAATTTTACTTTCAAATGCCTTACTAATGCACTCAACCATGATTTCTCTTCAAATCCCCTAACTATGGACTTCACGAATGATTTTTCTTCAAATTTTGTAATTTTTCTTTTCAATCATATTTTTTCTTCAAAATCGCTTACTATAGCTTTTTGTCATGAATTTTGTTTTTAAATTTCCTTACTATAGCGTTCAATCATGATTTTTCTTCAAATTCCCATACTATAGCCTTTATTCATATTTTTCTTTAAAACCTATTATTATAGCCTTCCGAAATAAATTTTATTAAAATTCCCTTTGTATAGCCTTTTGTCATGATTTTTCTTCAAATTCCCATAGTTTAGTTTTCTTCAAAATCACTTACTAAAGTATTCGGTCATGATTTTTTTTCAAATTTCCTTAATATAGCCTTCAATCTTGATATTTCTTTAAATTCTCTTACTACAGCCTTAGTCATGATTTTTCTTCAAATTCCCTTACTACTGCCTTCAATCATGATTTTTATTTAAACTACCTTACAGTGGTTTTTGAATCATTTGAACTATGAGTCAATTCATCAAACACTAAGCAATCACTTTAATTACCATTTCAAGGAGAGATAATCCTCAATGTAATCGATATATTCTCTCAAATTCTATCAACCTATAAATCAAATCCTCTCGAATCATTCAATGCATTAAACCCTTGATTATTCAAACAATCTCCCACTAGTCTAGTTATTTTATTCTCGTTCAAACTAGAGATAGTGAAGTTTATAACAATATACACTCTTAGAAGTTTCCTTCCGTATTCCAACTAAGAACCAAGATCATTCAATAGATGGCCAGTCAAATTGAAAGCAATCACCATAGTTACAAACCCATTGCAATGATAAAGAAAGCTAAATAGCATGATAAATAAAGCTTAGAATTCAAGATACATTAAAAACCACCATATGTGGAAGTTTAGCTCATACTCAAATAGAAAATATCACAATTATTAAACAAGTGAGTCATTATGAGAGAAAGAAACTCAAACTCCTTGAAATCTTGAGTAAATGTTGAGATTTCTCCATAAGCAAGTCTTTCTCCTTCAACCCCTGTTGCTTCAAAATGGAAAAGAAAATTAAAAATAAATTATCTAATGAAAGATAGAAAGTTTCTAACAAAATGGAGGGAAAAAAAATGGAGGGGTTCCCCCTTTTCTTCCCTAAAAATCCCTTCTTAAGCTCCCTAGGTTTCACTAAAGAAAAATAGCCAAAAACCCAAATTTTCTCCCAAAGTTCTGCATCTCCATCACGGTTCATGTCATGGCCACGACAGGAATCGTGGCCAATTATGTTCAATGTGCTTCTTGGTTCCAGGAGCACTCACAGTCCCCGTCACGGCCGTGATGTAAGTCGTGGGTGGTACTGTTCAACGGATTTCTTCAAGTAATCTTTTGGTCTTCAACCTCCTTGTCCAATTAGCTTCAAAGTGCTTTGAGTTAGCTTGATTTAACCTACAAATCCACAATTAGTTCTATATAACAAAAAGAAATGCATTCTAATGGAATTTACAAGCCACAATATTAAATTATAACCCAATTTCATTAAGAATTGGAGCTAATATAACTATTAAAATCAAAGCCAACAATAACCATCTTTCAAGAATTTTATTCAAATTCCCATATTATAGCCTTCTATCTTGATTTTTCTTTAAAATCCCTTACTATAGTCTTCTATCAAGATTTTTCTTCAAATTCCTTTATATAGCCTTCTGTTGTGATTTTTCTTCAATTTTTTTTACTATAATCTTCTATCAAGATTTTTGTTCAAATTCCATTTTAATAATGTTCTATAATTTTTTCTTCAAATTCCATTTTAATAATGTTCTATGAATTTTTTCTTCAAATTCCATTTTAGTAATGTTCTATGAATTTTTTCTTCAAATTCCATTTTAATAATGTTCTATGAATTTTTTCTTCAAAATCCATTTTAATAATGTTCTATGAATTTTTTCTTCAAATTCTCTTATAATAGACTTCTATCAATATTTTCTTCAAATTTCCTTACGATAGCCTTCTATCGAGATTTTTCTTCAAAATCCTTTGTTATAACCTTCTATCAAGATTTTTCTTCAAATTCATTTCCTTTAACTTCTATTGAGATTTTTCTTTAAATTTTTTTATTATAGCTTCTATCTTGATTTTTCTTCAAATTCCTACAGCATTCCACTGTGATTTTTTTTTCAAATTCACATGGTATTGACTTCAATCAAGATTTTTCTTCAAATTCTCTTACCATAGCCTTCTATCAAGATTTTTATTTAAATTACCTTACTATTTTCTTCAGTCAAGATTTTACTTTAAACTTCTTTATTATATCCTTCTATTGATTTTTTTCTTCAAATTCTTTTACTATATCCGTGTATCCTAATTTTTCTTCAAATTCTCTTACTATAGCCTTCTATCAAGATTTTTATTTAAATTCCTTTACAATAGCCATCTATCTTGATTTTTTTTCTAATTCCAAAATTATTGCCTTATATTGAGATTTTTTTTCAAATTCTTTGACTATAGAGATTTTTCTTCAAATTCCTTAACTATTGTCTTTTATCGATTTTTTTTTCAAATTCCTTCACTATAGCCTTTTGAGATTTTTCTTCAAATTCCATTACTATGGCCTTCTTATAACCTTCTATCTTGATTTTTCTTTAAAGTGCCTTACTAAAATCTTCTATCAAGATTTTTCTTGAAATTCATGTATTATAGCCTTCTATCTTAATTTTTCTTGAAATTCCCTTTTATAGCCTTCTATCAAAAATTTTCTTTAAATTCCTTTAGTATAGCCTTCTATCTTATTTTTTCTTAAATTCCCTTACTATAGCCATCAGTCGAATTTTTTTTTTCAAATTTCTTTCCTTTAGCCTTCTACTTTATTTTTTGTTCAAATTCCTTTAATATAGTCTTTTGTTGTGATTTTTCTTCAAATTCTCTTACTATTCCTGAAATAAGTTGCCTTTAATATACCTCAAGATACACAAAACTGCGACATAATGAACAGATCGAGGTGCTGACATAAGCTAGTTGACAACATGAACTGAATAACTAATATCTAGTCTAGTAAAAGTCAACTAAGCCACCAACCAACTGACGATATAAAGTGAGATTGGATAACAATTCTCCCTCATATGCCCATTAAGCTCTAATGGGGTGTCACAAGTCTTATTGTCTAATAGTCCAACCCTAGCAAGCAAATTAAAAACATAGTTACCTGAGAAAGACCATAACCATTAGACACTGAAAGAACCTCCAAACCAAGAAAATAATGCAAGTGGCTAAGATCTTTCATTTCAAAACATGAGCTAAGATAGGCCTTAAGGTTAGAGATGCCTTGGAGATCATCACATATGATGACCATGTCATTAACATATAATAAAAGCAACACCATACCTCGAGAAGTCTGTCGTGTAAATAAGACCATATAAGGCACGTCTAGACAATTGTCGAACAGAATGTGGAGAACCAAAGTACGTGGTGCCCGCTTAAGACCATATAAGGCACGTTGAAATTTACAAACATACTTGGGTGAATGCTGAAAGCCGGGTGGAGGTGTCATGTAAACTTCCTCAGAGAAAGCACCATGCAGAAAGACATTCGTAACATCCAGGCAATAGCAATTAACATACGAACAAAAGTCAGCCAGGCAATAGGAGCAAATGCCTCTTTGTAATCAATGTCATACTCCTGTGTGTAACGAGCCTTATATCGATCAATCGAACAATCTGGTTGAGTCTTGACTTTATATATCCACTCGCACCCAATAGGTAGTTTTCTTGGAGGGTGAGAAACAAGGTCCCACATTTGAGTCTTGGCTAATGCCTCCAGTTCTTTAGCCATAAAAATTGTACTAGATGAGTCTCTTCAACGTACTTTTGGAAAAGAATAATGTCTATTTGACATTCAAACTTTTGGATCCATACCACCAAACTGATCCCACGGTAAAGATGTTTTAGGATAGAAATTTAAGATAGACTGATTTGAGGTCTGTTTAAAAGACAGAATATCAATTTCCAACTTATACTTTTAGGCAAATTCATTGAATATAAGCTGGCCATGAGCTACTTCTTATGTTTCATAAAGAGAATAAAAGCAAACTGGTACTTCATTCGTGAACTTGAGCTGCTGCCTTAGAAAGAGACGTTCCGCTTCCCTGTCAATTAGCTATCATTGATGGAAAATGTCATCCCACTGCCATAACTGTGGTCACGCCGGTTTGTGCCTTCACTGCCATGAAAATCCACATGCAACCGTGAGACGTTTGCTGGGTTGGCGAAGGACAAGGACGCGAAGTACAATGGGTGGGTCTCGTTTCTGAATTTTAATTGTTAATTATATTTTTCTTTTAATTAATTCACCTAAGAATAAATATGGGAAAGTTATTTGCGAATAAAAATTGTGAATTTTTGTTATTTTAACTATGTTTCTGAAATTTAAAACAAAAGTCTCTAACTACAACAGTGTTTTAAAAACCGAACCAGCCATCAAACAGGCAGTATGTCTGGTTTTGGTCGAACCTGGTTGAACCGAGTTGGACCAATGGTTCAACCATTGAATATTATCCCTCACTTCATATTTTGTTAATATTTCTATAAAAAAAAACACAAAAATAATCCTGATTATAGTGAACCGGGCTGAGTCAATAAAAACCGGATTGGCTTCCAATTCTGGTTCAACCGGACCGCCGGTTCGGTTCGGTTTTTAAACACTGAACTACAATGAAAATTAAGCCTTGATTTGCTCAAATTATGCAATTTTTGTTATTTTAACTATGTTTCTGAAATTTAAAACAAAAGTCTCTAACTACAACAGTGTTTTAAAAACCGAACCAGCCATCAAACAGGCAGTATGTCCGGTTTTGGTCGAACCTGGTTGAACCGAGTTGGACCAATGGTTCAACCATTGAATATTATCCCTCACTTCATATTTTGTTAATATTTCTATAAAAAAAACACAAAAATAATCCTGATTATAGTGAACCGGGCTGAGTCAATAAAAACCGGATTGGCCTCCAATTCTGGTTCAACCAGACCCACCGGTTCGGTTCGGTTTTTAAAACACTGAACTACCATGAAAATTAAGCCTTGATTTGCTTAAATTATGCCACGTGGCATTCATTAACTCCATACTCATGTGGGATAAAGGTATTTTCATCATAAATAAGTGATCTATCATTTTTAAAAATATTCATACGTAAATTATAATTTTAAAATTAATATTAATATTATAAAAAAATATTTAAAAAAACATGGGCCCACACAGATACATGGTATGTCTTTCTTGCAAACTCCGCTTCCCAGGGTAGTACCACGCGGCTTCTGTCGGCTTGTCTTCACCCTCCCCACCGAAATCTTTCATATAAGCGCGTCTGTTAACGGGAGAAACGGTTTCCTCAGAGTCCTCGAAGAAGCCTCTTTTGGGTAACTTCAAATTCAATCCGTCTGAATCCGTATACAAGAGCGTCTCACGCTTGCATTCCCCGTACTTTGGTTTTTGTTCCCTTGTGTAACTTGTAATCCCGGATTTTGTGCAGGTGTATTACGCTGAAAGGTCACATGGCTCTCTGTGTATCTTCTCTGCTGCAGTTGGGCAAACTTCCCGCCAGTGCCCACGCTTTTTCTTCAGATAATGACCTCCTTGAGTGAGTAGTCGAGCATAGCTGTGAAAAATCCCAAAAAAAATATCTAATCCGATATCTTCATCTTCTCGTATAATGGAAACAAAAAAAAAAATGTAAATAAATGTTGTCGGGTTTTATATCTTGATGCAAATCTATAAAGGTTTGAACAAGTTCAGCTCAGATTACTCGAGCAGTACTGGTCATGGTAATGGCAGTGGCTGATTACTTCCTCCGTTTCTGCCTTTTGGGTGTTCTCTGTTCGGTATCGCTCGCTTCAAATGTGACTTACGATCGGCGGTCTCTCATTATCGATGGCCAACGGAAACTTCTCATTTCTGCTTCCATTCACTACCCTCGTAGTGTTCCTGGCGTAATCTTAAGCTCTTAGACTCCGTTTGTCAATGTAAGTTTTTCATCTGTGCTGAGGTAGCTCACGAGTATTTGGGTTATGTGATTAGATGTGGCCTGGACTTGTGGCGACTGCCAAGGAAGGAGGGGTGGATGTAATCGAAACTTACGTGTTCTGGAACGGTCATGAGCTTTCTCCTGGCAATGTGGGTAATTTGCGAATGTGTTTTTGATGGTTCCTTGCTGGTTTCGCAAACTGAAGTTGATTTTGTTTTCTGGGTGTGAGCCGTACTGCAGTATTACTTTGGAGGTCGGTATGATTTGGTTAAGTTCGCGAAGATTGTACAAAGAGCAAACATGTATCTGATCCTGCGGATTGGCCCTTTTGTTGCGGCAGAATGGAACTTTGGGTAATGTTTTGGCCTGCTTGTCTGTGGAAAAGCTGCTTACATTTGCCTTTGGATCCTAATTCTCCTTTGTAATGTTCAATGCTGATACAGAGGCGTGCCGGTTTGGCTGCACTACATATCGGGGACAGTTTTCAGGACAGACAATGATTCCTGGAAGGTTAGAACTTTTGTCAATTGTTGTTAATCTCCTTCTTCTTATTATTCTCCATGAAATTCGTCTTAAAGTGGTTGCCGTTTACTTTGTTTGCTCTCATTCACCAATCCTATCTATTATATATATATATTTGCTTTGAAGATTTCGATCGTGTTCTCTTTTTCGTGGAACAAGATACGCAACTTATGATCCTAGTGCCTTGTGTAATATAGAGCCACATGAAGAGCTTCATGACACTCATCGTGAACATGATGAAGAAAGAGAAGCTTTTTGCATCCCAGGGAGGCCCTATCATCTTGGCTCAGGCAAGTAAATTCTTTTCTGCGGCCAAACAAAATGGTCATCAGTTATAGGACTTTGTCTTGTGCTCATTCATTCTCTTCCTTTCTAAAGGATTTTGCTTGATGTGCTTACAGAAAAAAAAGGGCAGATTTTTAGTGCATTGTATTAAAATTTTAAAATTTCTTCATAAAATTATGGATAGGCTGTACGTCCTTGTTTGTGATTCTAAGAGTCTCTGGCTTGCATTTTTGGCAGGACCTATAATAGTCAGGTACATTTCTGATGTATGTAACTATCTTTCAGGTAGAAAATGAATATGGAGACATTGAAAAGGTTTATGGAGATGGGGGCAAGCCATATGCCATGTGGGCAGCAAACATGGCTGTTTCTCAGAATATAGGTGTACCATGGATAATGTGTCAACAATATGATGCTCCAGATCCTGTGGTAAGGAATTATATCTAGAGAATTTTCTATTTAGCATAGTTCAATATGTGCAACTCAAAATTTGAAGTACATGTTGACTAATCTGGGACTTTCCTAGCCACCTAGATAATCCGACCCATCAAAACTTTCTCTCTGAGGCCATTTAGTTGAATGGGTCTAATTGTTTGGATATTCTGAGTGGACTTTGTAAATATTATTTCTTTTAAAGAGATAAAGGGGTCACTTTTTAAACTTAAAAAGTAAAATAGAAAAGGTCTCTTTCTTAGTGAAACCATTGGATCAGATGTGCACCCAGAATTTTGATGAAGCCTTTTGTAAGTAGAAGCTGAATACAAATTGTACTTTCAGATTCATCATAATAACTATGTTTGAATCAGATTCCACAGGTGGAAACTGATCACTATGGTTTGTAACTGTGTGATTGAACAAATTCAACTTATAATTTCTCCTTATCATCATTAGGTTCATGTTGTAAGACTTTTTGATTGCTGTCCCTTTCTGATTTATTAAGCTCCATGTGAATTTATCTGAAACAGGCTACTACTATGAGTTGGGCTATTTTTGCATCATCTTTCTCATTTAATTTAAATATCTGGTTGTTTTCAAAGTCTTTGAAAAAAAAAAAAAAAAGGTGTAAAGTGCCAAATTGCCACTTGATTGTGTTTTATTGCAACTAAAGTACCTATGAACTAGTGGTCACATCAGACTTTTAATTGCTGTTGATTCTTCAATGAATTTTCAGAGGAAAATTGCAAACTCTGCAACATATTTTTCCTGACTATGAAAAATTTGAGATTTTTGTTTTATTGTCATTTTTTTGTTATCATTGTTGATGTTGATGAATAATTATAATATAATATTTGAGAAGTTTAACTAGCTATCCTGTCAAGATTTTGCTACAAATCTCAGGTTAATAAGCTTTCATGGCTATTTAGTACTCTTCTTTCCCAATCTACAGATGCTTTTACATTCATTTATAATACATCATCCCAGAGCAGCCTGTGAATCCAAATATCTGTTTCAGATAAAGATCACTTAGTCTTTTTTTTTTGGATTTTTTTAATGGTTTTTCTGTTTTCAGATAAACACCTGTAATTCCTTCTACTGTGATCAGTTCACACCAAATTCTGCAAACAAACCAAAAATGTGGACAGAGAATTGGCCTGGATGGTAAGGTTCATCGACATTGTCTCTAGCATCAAAGATATGTCTGCCAAATTATTTTACTCTCCCTTTATCCCTCTTCTGGTTCTCTCTCTCTCTCTCATGTCAGACTTTGCTTCCCAATTGCAATAGTGCATTATTAGTTACTATCGTACTGTACAGGAACGTTATGTTTTTATGATATATATTGCTATTCTTTCTTGCTGTATGGCATTAGAGATAAAAGTTCTTCTTATAAGCAAAAAACCAAATGGCATGTTATATAAAATCAGTTTTTGCACAATAAGATTACAAATGTCTGTAACCTTCCACGTAGCATAAAGAAGTTGATGCAATTATTGATTAACTCAGTGTTTCTAATGCTTAAGTAAATCTGATTTCAGGTTTAAAACTTTTGGAGCTAGAAACCCACACAGGCCACCTGAAGATGTTGCTTTTTCTGTTGCTCGCTTTTTCCAGAAGGGCGGTAGCCTTCAAAACTACTACATGGTATTTTATCTTATTATCTGCTGTAATTTTCTTATGTGTTGTGTTTTTAAGTATAAATTGGATAAGTCCCTCTTCTGGGCTGTGCATTAGGCCTTTAGCTTACTGGCTACCATCTTAGGGATCATAGTTAGTGGCTCTGTGTGTGGCAACATTACAAAATTTTAGTCCTTTGTAAAATAGTCTCCTTTATAAGGACGCTTTCCTGCTTGCACTTCCTCTACCTGATATCTTCATGCTCAGAGTAGGGTGTTTTAAATAGAGAAGGATAGTTTCTCACAGGTAGAGATGGAGAGAAAGTAGGATTTGAGAGGAGAAGTGCTGGAGGGGTGAGGGAAGTGATGGAAGAGAGAAAGGAGAGAAAGAAGTCAAAGAGAGTTTCTGGTGTACTCTGTCCTGAGAGAGAAAGAGAGAGAGAAGAGAGAGAGAGAGAGAAGAGAGAGAGAGAGAGAGAGAGAGAGAGAGAGAGGCCCACCTACCTTTATTGTTGCACCAAATTGAATGACCAGAGTACCCCTGCTAGAAGAATAGTTCAGCTACCATTTACACACAGTAAATAAGTCATAGAAAGGTATAATAAAGTATACAAAGTCTGAACAGGATGAGTAACAGTCACTCTCTCTATATATACATATATCTTTTTCTCAACATTTTTTGGTTTAGGACCTCTTGTAAGTTATGCTTTATTCTTGATATAAACATGGATCTTTTTTTTTTTTTCTGTTCCATTAGTATCATGGTGGAACAAATTTTGGCCGCACTGCAGGTGGTCCATTTATAACCACAAGCTATGATTATGATGCTCCAATTGATGAATATGGTATGCTTTACTTTTTTTCATTGTTAACCTTGATGATTTTCCCCTTCCATTCTTATCATTGGTGATTCTTTTTGTGAGCAGGGTTAGCGAGGCTCCCAAAATGGGGACACCTCAGAGAATTGCATAGAGCTATAAAGTTATGTGAGCAGGCACTACTAAGTAGTGAACCAACTCTCGTATCTCTTGGTCCTTTGCAGGAGGTAAAGTTTCTCCTCTTACATGTAATCTTATAACTTATTTTACTTTGATTTTATTTAATCTAAGGAATATATACTTGTACATGCTGTTTATTGTCTTTGTTTTCTTTGTTACCTGAGTACTTCCTACATGGTGCTAAGTACAATGTCACATAACTGGTTGATTTTTATTGCAAGGATATTTTTTTCTCTATAACTTCCTCTCTAGATAGACTTGTAGATGGATTATTTCGGGCACTGTAGTTAATGTGAGATGTAATCTATTCAAAGAACAGCCCAATCAGTTACTGCCATTTATTTTCATTATATTTATAAAAGTTCTTCAGGTTCAAGTGCAGTTATTTGAGTTATTTTGGTCACAGTAGTTAATGTGAGGTGTGATCTAGTCAGTGAACAATCCGAACAGTTACTGACCTTTTTATTTTTGTGCAGGCACATATTTATAAAGGTTCTTCAGGTTCATGTGCAACCTTCATTTCTAACATGGATGAAGAAGATGACAAGATACTACAATTTCAGAATGTTTCATATCATGTCCCAGCTTGGTCAGTTAGCATATTGCCAGATTGCAAGAATGTTGCATTTAACACTGCACAGGTAACTTCCTGTTACTCCTTTGTCAAAGGTACTAGTTTCAAGTTCATGTAAATACTTTTTTTTTTAAAAAAAGAGTGAAATTTCTTGTTCATCTTTTAAAAATGGTACAACGATGGCAAGCTAAAGTACATAGGATACATAGGGTACAATTCTGTGGAAAGGTAAATTGCACCTCTTTAAAAACAGTAAAGTAGATTAGTGTAGAAGGATTGAGAGGTTTGCTAAGCTTTGGGCCAAAGAGTTGGCTGATATAGGCACTTTGGACCAAATAATATGCAACTTGGTGATTGTATCAGTCAACTCATCATAAAGGTGGCACAAGTGCCAAGCAGGGTGGTGTTCCCAATTGGTAGCCAGCTTGGCACTATCTGAAGGTCCAGAGAAAGCCACCAAAACTGTTCCGGCACAGTCTTTAACTATTACTCCTGTCCCAGCTGGCCCAGGGTTACCTTGAGAGGAACCATCTTCTTTTATCTTTAGCCATCTCATGGAAGGGGGAGTCCACTCTTCATTCACCTTTTGTCAAATAGGGGTAAAGTGGCTAAACATAGCCCCATGCTCGCTGATTATAACCTTTGGTAATGGGGGTAATTTTCTGTAGCTTGCTGACCATGTCAGTATATTTTGTGTGGCTCTTTAAATATTAGTCATCTTAATAATTTTCTATGTGTATATACATTTGTGAATAAATTGCTGTTGATGAAAATGACACCAGGTTAAATCCCAAACTTCAATTGTTGCGATGATACCAGACAAGTTGCATGCTTCAACTGCTCTGCCAGAAAAGGGTACAAAAAGTTTCCAGTGGGAAGTCTTCACTGAGAAGGCAGGTGTTTGGGGTGCAACTGATTTTACGAAGAAAGGTTTTGTAGATCATCTGAATACAACGAAGGATTCAACTGACTATTTATGGTATACAACAAGGTTAGTTAAGCTTTGACACTGTTGTGGTGATGTTATCTAAAGTCGCTTGGATCCTCCTTGAAAAGAATATTCAATCTCTGTCTTTTCTTCGCCTCTCTCCTGTATTTTTTATTTCTTGAGTTACTCTGTTTCAATTTATTCTATGGTGTTCAAAAGATTTTTCTTCTTGAATCTTCTCCTGTCTCTGGCTTTTTTATTTCTTTGTGTTATTTTATTTTATGGTGTACCTAAGGTTATCATGTTATCAAAGATTTAATGATTGATTTGGGTATCTGATAATGGTTCCTAAATCCCACTTCCAGCAGTATCTGCATTTTGTGAGCAATTGTTTTGGACTATCATTTATTTGTTGATGAAAGTTGCGGATGGATGTGATCTGAACTGTTTCATGATATGACAGTTTACAAGTTGATGACAAAGAAGAATTTTTGAGGAAGGGAACCCATTCCATCCTTATGGTTGAATCAAAAGGGCATGCACTTCATGCTTTTGTGAATCAGAAACTTCAAGGTATTTGTCAATTCGATAATCTTTTTAAGCTGCTGTCTGGATCAATTAATATGGCAGCTTCCAGTTGAATTTGGAAGGTTTCTTCATTTTAACAAAGTGGATGAAGTTAGATTCTTTATTTTACATTTAAGTCATTTTGTGGACCATATAAAAGGGAATGTGTGTCGGCAGTAAGATTTTTTAATCTTCCAGTCAGTCCTATTTGAAACTCCCAGCCTACCTACATCTAAGGGATGGGGATTTTTCACATTAGTCACATGGATGACTGTATACCTACTATACCCTGGCTTAGATATACACAAATTGTTAGATTTGAGTGTGATTCCATCCCAAAGTGTACCCATTTTGGAGTCCACATCTCAACCTTAAACCCACTCACTTTTCATGTCACTTTTCAATGATGGACTTTTTCCCACTCAATGCTCTCCTTCACGGGCAGCCTCTCACATAACAGGCCTGAGATGCAGATACAATCTCCAAACAGAGCACTTAACCTGTTTCTTATCTCTTGGAGCCCATAAGAGAAACAAATGGGAACACACATTGGGCCCTTGGTCCATGCACACATCCTATTTTTATACCATATTAGACCTGAATTTTATTCTATCCGAGCCATTGCTTATAACAATTCACTTTTCTTATCAGTTCCTGATTAGGGGATTTTCCCCACTCGATAATAAGTATATTCTCTTCTTTTTTCATGTCTTGTTGCCAGATCTTGATGTCGAGTGACTATTCTTATATGATTGTCTTCTTTACCCAAGAGCATAGTTTGATTATTTTAGTTTCATATTACCTCTCTTAAGATCATTGAGAAAGTTGCATTCACAATCTTGACATTTATTTTCTTTAATAATTGAAGGTAGTGCAGCTGGAAATGGTTCAGATATTACTTTCAACTGTACAATTCCCATTTTTCTCAAGGCAGGAAAGAATGACATTGCTCTTCTGAGCATGACTGTAGGACTGCAGGTTTATTTATGGTTACATGGCCTAATTTTTGTTTTTTCAGTAGCTTAGAAGTTGATTAATTCAACTTTCAAAAATAATTGTGTTTCCTGATCAGAATGCAGGTCCATTTTATGAGTGGGTTGGAGCAGGGATAGTCTCTGTCAAGATAAGTGGATTTAACAGTGGGATCCTAGACTTGACCTCAAATACTTGGGTCTATAAGGTTACTAATCCTACATGCTTAATTTGAGTAGTAAAGTGCACCTGATTATGTGCTTCGTTCAATAAATTGGCATGATTAGAAAATAAAAAGAGAGATGGCGGCTTCTGTGATAATGAACTGATTTAAGAGCCAGTTTGCGCTAAAGAAATCTGCTTTATTCTCTTCTGACAGATTGGTTTAGAAGGTGAGCATCTGAATATTTACAATTCAAATGGTTTGAATTCTGTGAGTTGGATAACGACAAGCGATCCACCAAAAAATCAACCACTGACCTGGTACAAGGTATTCTTTCCAACTTACTTAGACTGGGCAAATTTCATGGCAAGCTTAATGACAAGAGCGCTGGTTAAGATTTGAATTTGCTGCTTATATTTCTGCAGGCTGTAGTGGATGCTCCATATGGAGATGACCCTATTGGGATGGATATGATAAACATGGGAAAGGGTCAGGCTTGGTTGAATGGTGAACCTATTGGGAGATATTGGCCAAGAACTAGTTCGATAAATGATGAATGCCCAGCCAGCTGCAATTATAGGGGCAAATTTTTTCCGAACAAATGCAGCACTGGGTGTGGAGAGCCAACTCAAAGATGGTAAGCTAAAAAGTTGTCCTGATAGACCATTTACCATAAATCGACATTTTACTAATATTGTCCTAATTTTCTCCCCATGTATAGCAAATCAGAAAGCTGTCTTGAGATCTCACTACTTGCTTTAAATCGGAAAACTTCGTGTAAATTGGAGTCCGCAAAGATTTATCTACCTTGTAGTGGTTATTCGACAACATATAGTTTCCACCTTTAAAATTTATCTTATAAATCATGATTATGACGTTTTGTTTTTGAAAATTCTGGGATAGGTACCATGTGCCTAGGTCATGGTTTAAGCCATCAGGAAATGTTCTTGTCATCTTTGAAGAGAAAGGTGGAGATCCAACAAAGGTTACATTCTCAAGACGAGTTGTCACAGGTGTTTGTGGTTTTATTTCAGAGGACTACCCCTCTGTAGACTTGGATTTGTTGCATATTAATGCTGAGACAGAACATAAACCGGTGCTTCATCTGACATGCCCCGAGAAAACACACATATCTGCTGTAAACTTTGCAAGTTTTGGAAATCCAAATGGCAAGTGTGGATCCTACAGCAATGGTAGCTGCCATGATCCAAATACAACTGCTGTTGTAGAGAAGGTAATATGAGTTTTTTATTCCTCCATGATACTTGGCCATGAGCTAATTTTATGCTAATTGTAAAAATTTGTTTCTTTGGCAGTTGTGTCTGAGTAAGAGCACGTGCAAGATAGCTTTGTCAGGAGAGAACTTTCCTACAGATTTATGCAGTGGCTTAACTCGAAAACTAGCAGTTCAGGTCTCATGCAGCTAAAAAGCTCTTTTCGGCTGTCTTGCCATTTTTGGATGCAAGGCAGCAACAAAGTTCATATTTGAGTGCAATGTATTAGTTGGTCTTGTCATTCCATGTATGGCATGAAGAGGGGCCTTTTCAGGCAATTCAATTGTTCTGTAATTACTTCCCATGAAGTTATAATATGTTAACAATTTTGCTCATAGTTGAGTCATTTCAGTATTTCTTCAAAGGAAAATTTACTGATTTATGCTGTTATTATGAAATTACGCCATATATCTTACCATTTACTTTACTACTTCCCATAGACTTATACACAGTTTCCTTCACTTATGAGTATACATAGATTCAACTTATGACAAGTACCAATTTTAAGTCCATTTATAGCATAGTACTACGGATTTCATAACGTAGTTGGCAGTTCATGAGATAGTATAACCATGGTTGAGTGAACTCGACTGAGTTGCATCTTTCTTGACTGAGTCTGATATGATTTTATAAGGAGTGAATTATGACTCATGGAACCATTAATGCTGAAATATCAGCTCATAGATGCATGTTGCTAAAATATTGAGTCATGAATTCTATAATGGAAATGTTCTTCATTTTAACTTTTTTTAACTGAAATGGACATGAAAATTCAGTAACATACTAATTAGTGATCAATAACATTCAAGTTAGTACTGAATCGAAGTTGCAAAAAACTTTGTAACATACTAGTTGATAGACAATAACATACTAATTGGTAATTAATAACATTCTAGTTGGTGGTTAATTACAAATGAGTTAGGTGGGTAACATGTTACTTGGATGCATAACATAGTTTTCCATTAAAGACTAACATGTTAGTTTGTAACTTATAGCACTGTAAGACCCGTGAGTAGGATGGTATTTCAGTTATAGAAGCTTGAAGCCGCCCTCGGGACCTTCACCTGACAAAGGCCTCCTCTCCACACCAAACCAGGAGTCGATTGACTCTTGGCGATTGGACATAGAGAACAGCATATCGGCCCTACACCAATCCATGGTAGAGATTGCAGCTTCGTAGAGCATCATAACGCGCCGACTTACAGGTGTGGTTCTGACCAGACTAAGGACTGCCCCCCAGGGTGCTCGATAGTGGTCCCAAACTGCCTCCCGGGAGGATTTTGAGAAATACCAGACAGCAGTCTTATGATCGTACCACCAACCCTCTGCTTTTTTTTATAGCCAAAGATGTTATGCATTGACTGCCCAAGATTTGTGAACTATGATGACCCAGCCATTGTGGGTCTCTACAGTCGATTAGTTTTTTGCACATAACAATGTCAAAGACCATCGCAAGGTATCTCTTGCCAACGCTTACTCGGACGCGAGGCTTGGCAATGGTATGCTAGTCTCAAATTGTGGTCGTTTCGGTCTGAGCGAGTTCGAGGATTTCTGTAGAGCCCTCGCAAAACTACGACAGAAGATGACTGTTCGTGAGTATATAACAGAGTTTGAGCGTCTTTCCAGCCACGTTCGTGAGTATATAACAGAGTTTTAACCAATCACAAATTGCTGTTCGTGAGTCCCGCTTTAGAATTGATAAAAAATGGAGTTAATTGGGACTACCAAGTAAAAGAATTGCTAAACCCAGAAAACAATGTAATGTCATCTTAAATTGCATCTACGGTAGCACTACGATCCAATGAGAAGTTAATATCACCCTTTGTTTTAACAAGAGGAAAGTTTCAAGATGGTAATAAAATTTCCTCACAATACAGAATTTTTTTTCTTCGGTAAAATTTTTTGTGACAACACAGAAGGTCAACGAGGGGAGTTACAGAATTTGAGCTGCGGTGTTTAACTTCTCTGCTAGGCTAAGCTGTGTCCTGGTGAGACTGGTTAAGAAGACCAACAACAAGTGGTCCTACAGAAAACAATAACAATGAGGTTAGTAGAGTGCCTACAAAGACCCAAATGCTGAACTCAAAATTCCATGATCAAGTATCTTTACCTGTAACCTATCATTCATGAGTTTGTCAAAGGAACCAGAGCTTATCTTAGGAAGAGACGCCACAGAATCTGCTAGTGTTCTGCCAATACTGTTGTCAGGAGCAACGCGGTGTTCCTGTCAAGAAATTTGGTACATGTTATGCTTCAAACAAAGAGTGACATGCACTAACAAAAAATCAGAAAATACCAGGTGTTAGATAAAGAAGCTTGTGTCTTACCACAACATCATCGACATACTTGTAAACATCATCAATCAATGTAAGCAACCTCTCCATGGAAGCCTCCATACCTTCCAAATCATTGGGGATTTTGTCCACTATAGTCTTTTTGAGAATGTCAACTGCCATAATGAAAAATAACATTTATGAAAAAGCCAGCAAAATTGGGATTCTAAAGCGGGAGAAAAAAGCCTTTGAACAAACAGTGGAAAAATGAAAAAATAATGAAATTTCTCAGACTATTTTCTTTGGAAAAATATAAAACATGAAAATAAGAAAGACCCAAAGGCCAAGTATGCATTTCCTAGATGGATGAAAAAACGAGTTTCTATGACAGTGTCACCAAAACAGAATTGAGTAACAATATACTTATTTCCCGATCTGGAAGCATATGTTTCATTGCCCCTAACAGATTTCACCCATATGTTACCAATTCATGGAAGGAATAAAGATGCCTCGGAAGCTCATGTTTCATTATCTCAAACAACAATTCAGCATCCTTTCAAACATAGCATGCTGCATTGAGGGTTCAAATGAAATATCCACCAAATATATTTATAAATCAACTTGTAGCATCCTTGCCCACAGCATCGTTAGAAATTGAAATTTAAAATCTGAAGCAGATTGGAAGTCTCAGACAGAAATTTTGGATTAACAAGAAAAGAAGTAAATAAATATACATACAGCCAACACGCTCAGCTTCTATCAGGCGGAGATCCAAAGGAATTTCTTGAAATTGAGCAGCAAGTGGCCTATCTCCTAGAGATAAGTTGACAGATGTGAAAGCTTTAATGACAGCTTCTCCATTCTGGAAACTTGTATCAACAGTTAAGTGCACAGGGTTTGCTACTTCACGAGAATAGAAGTCATGAATTAGCTCGCTGCCACCAGAAACTCCAAAACCTGTAGAGTACCTACAAGAAGCCCATTGGCTCAAATGGCATAAAAAGGAACAAAAATTTACTGCATTTATTACTAAATATTATTTCCAAGTCCTACTTGCTTAACTATTTATAAGAAGCCAATAGCATGCTTGGCTGATTTAGAAAACAATGGAAGCATGTTTCATGAACAGGGGCACAAGCCATAAGCTGCTACTAGCTCCTTTAAAAAGGTCATTGTGTACCTGAATTGCCTACAGAACTGTTCCTACAAACAGTGTGGGAGGAAAATTTACAACATGCATTCTACTAAAAGAAATACTAAGACAACTCTTCAACATCAAGTTAGATGGACAGAAAAACTGAAGTCCATAGTGCACGTATTCATCAGACAATTTGATATCTGACTTATGAGACCCTTACCATCCAACAATTACTTCTTTTGGGTTCACCTTCTGGTGCGACAAATACATGTTATGATGGTAATCAATATCCAATGCAACCTGTAGAAACAAACAAATTGCACAGTGTTATTGAAGGTTAATATTCCGTGACTCACTGGCTAAAATTTACTTTTAGGTCAAGAAAACAAAAGGTCACTCGAGGAAAATAATTTCGGACTGAATTACAAAGAGGTCATACTCACTAGCTCGCTCAGATATCTTATGGTTGAGCAGTAAGAGGGCAGCCAGTGTGTAGAAACAAATTACAACAATTGTTTCCTATTTCCCAGCGCACTTAAGAAATAAAATGCTTAATTTTGTGATACATGTTCTTCACTAGATTACCGTATTAAGCAATTACATCCCACAGAACAAACCTACAACGCCATGCATTTGAGTGGACCAAAACAATACAAACATAAATGAGAAAATGAAAAATAATAATAATAATAAATAAATAAATAAATAACAGGAACCTTGGAGAAGATCCTTAGAACCAAATATCCGAAACCAAAAGTAAACTAACGGCCCTCATAACGCAAACCAAACCCATAGCGAAAATCGAATTAGAAAACTTCCGTGATGCAGTAGAAAGCGGGAAAAAGCATTTGGTTACTGAAATTAAACCTGATCTGAGGACTCATTATGCGGTACGGCATACGAGTTTCTGATATCAACAGTCCCGTCTGGGAGAACAGAGCCCAGCAGCGTTCCGATAACTCTTTCTGCTTGATCTGGACGCCTCACGTAGTAGTCACAGATACTAAATATAACCACTGGGTGAACTCTGGCGGATAAGCTCGACGTCAAAGGGACGAACTGTAGAACCGTGTGTTTGCTAGCAGTCATTTCGGCAGGTTTAATTGAACCTCAACGGTTCGAGAAGAAAAATGGAGAAGAGAAGGACGATCGAGAATACAGAGGGCTTCGCTCGACAGCTTGCGCGTCGCAGAGGCAGGCTAGGGTTTTGGAAGCTCTCGAGTCGGGAAGCGGACACAGCAGGAAGGAGAGACCGGCTGGAACACAAGGGACCGAGGGGTTTCGAAAAAATGTTATTAAGAACCGGACTGGCCTCCGGTTATAATTCAACGGGGAGCGGACCGGCCGGTCTGATCCGATTTTTAAACTCTGGGTCACACACTGCACCAGGTGCAGCATTGCACATAGTCAGTTTAAAAACCCCTACTAAACCAGGCATAATATTATATTATATAGTTAGTTTATAACTAGGGGTGGCACTGAACCGAGCCAGCTCGTGAACCGTTCGAGTTCGACTCTTGAAAGTTCGCCTCGAATTATTTTGAGCTCGAATCAAACTTGAGTCAGGCTCTTTTAGTTAAATGAGCCAAACTTGAGCTTTAGGTAGTTCGATGAGCCGGATCGTTTGTATTTTAAGTTATATATTTTTAAAATTAGGTATAATATTTCAATTTTTTGAGTAAGTGGGAGCCTCAAGTTTTTTCAAAAATTGTATCTTTTTAAATTTCTATCATTGATTCTATTAACTAAAATTAATAATTAACTTAAAAATTTTGAAGTTTTGTGAATTTTTGTTTTAGCACAATTGGGTATGTAATCAACTTATCATCAATAACTTAAATCTATTATTGTAGATAAATTTAACTAAAATAATTAAAAAAACCGAGTTGGCAAACCCCTTGGGCATGGACTAAAGCTCACACTGGGCTTTTATGGCCTGGAGCTCAACCTGGACTCGACATAAGCATGGGCAGAAGCTCGAGTTGGGCTCGAACTCAGGCTCGAGTTGGGCTCGAACTTGGGCTCGAACTTGGGCTTGAGTTGGGCTCGAACTCGGGCTCGAGTTGAGCTTGAACTCGGGCTTGATAAGGGATCGAGCCCACTCGAATCGAACTCAAGCTGGTTTGAGTTGCTCGAGCTCAAGCTCATGTATTATGGGTTGACCGAGCTTGAGCCATCAGGCTCGGCTCATTGCCAGCCCTAGCATGAACCCTTTTATTTATTTCGCACATTATTTTAACTTATTTTAAATTATAATCATTTGGATGATTTGGATCTATTAAATTTTTTTGACTTAGGTATAATTGGACTTGATCAACCATAGGTTATATAATAGTGGGCATGCGTACGAAGTAGACAAGAGAAATAGGAAACAAAAATAATAGACCCAAGCCCAATATAACCTTAGATACCCACCATAGGTTAATGAATACCCGTTACGTAAATGGGAAAAATCCATACCCAACCCAATATTAAACAGGTATCCAATAAAAAGCTTATTGGATGCACGTTTCTTAAGGGATCAAGTATGGTATAGGCTTAATGGGTTTGGGTTTTACCCATTGCCACCCCTACCTCTAAGCAAAAATCACCTTTCTTTGATAAAATCTTTAGTAAAGCACTTTTTTAGTGCAAAACTGCAAATACTAGCTTTAGAGAAAATTTCTTACAAATATTTTGTGGCCGCATTCCCACAAACTGAATGAGCCCGGATCCGCGGGCCAAAATGCAGTGTGGCCAAAGTGATTCACTGGGCGCCCAGACACGAAACTGCCCGTGCAGGCGCCCCGTGAATCGCTTTGGCCACGCTGCATTTTGGCCAACGGATTCGGGCTCAAACTGAATAGGGTTTCTGCGCCTTTCTTTTTGTGAAAACGAACTCCTAGATACAAACTCCAATGTAACGAGCCCAAACTTAACCTAGTTAAAGCTTGGGGGTTGAGCTCAAACTCAAGCCCGAGCAAAGGGTCGAGCTCGAACTCGAGCCCGAGCAACAGGTCGAGCTTGAACTCGAGTCCAAGAAAAGGGTCGAGCTCAAACTCGGGCCCGAGCAAAGGTCGAGCCCAAGCAAAAGGGTCCAGCTCAAATTCGAGCCCGAGCAAAGGTCGAGCTCAAGCCAACTAATTTACGAAAAAAATAAAGAATGAGAAAAAGGGGGAGAATAACAAGACATAGTTATATGCAAAAAAAAAAGCAAGTAATAAACCGGGCTTTTTGACTGATTTACAAGCCAGCGAGCTTTTTCCGAGCCTAGCCTAAACTGTTCATGGGTTGGGTTTGGTTCCTCCTCCCAAATTCATTGCCTAAAGTGTGGGGTTTGAGCCTTGCACTCTACCAACTGAGGTAGACGGCCCTCTCAGTGGGTTTATGTAACTTTTTTGGTGGCTTCCGAGGCTTGCATCTAGAAGCAAGAGAACATATTTTCTTGCAATACACCCTTTGATTCATCCTCTCATAGTTTGTCCTCTGGAGCCGGAGTGGGAGTAGGTTACGTGAGACCAAGCCACTCTTGATTGTTGTTTAGCTTTTGAAACACAAAAGCTTCATGTCTAAACACTGCATTTGCTTCAGCGTTCTTATCCACTAATACAAGCAGTGTAATGGGAGGATTTGCAGCTGCAGCAATGGAAACTGAAGTCGATAGTGGTAAAGCGTCACAAATCCCTATAAGTACGATAAATCGTTGATTAATATTTGATAAAAATGAATAATGAATGAATTGTAGACGCCAAAATCTGATTGGTCCATCTACGATAACATTCAACCATCGCGCGCTTAATAGTCAGAAACTCCACCAAAGGAATCAAAAAAATTGTCTTGTCTCAAGAAGAAATAAGTTTTATCGCACAAGAGGTTTTAGTAAAATTCATTAAAATTCACACAATCATATTCTGCACGTTTATTGGTGACGTCAACGCCAAAAACACGGAACACAAATACTTTCATCCAGCCGAGTTGTTCGTACACACTCATTCAAAGGCACAAAATTCGTCGTTAACTTGCAGGAAGCATTAACTTCGATCAACCCACCCATAAATATCGAATTAATCAATCGGTGTTGCTGCTTACCGGAGATTGACAAAATATCCAATAATTAATACATTAACGAAAATATGTAACCCCGAACCGGTTTAAACCATCGTCAAACCTACTTAAAACTCTAGGAGATCCAACCCATTGAAAACTCGTTGAAAACCCTCCACTTAATCCTAGTTTGTGATAATAATATACTTACTAATTATAGTAATCCACCGTTAAAACAGCAGTGGGTTGTAACACAAACTTTCATTAATTTATAACTTTAAAAATAATATAATAATATTGGAGCAGAAAAAATATATAGGATGAAAATAATAAACAATTCGCCATTTTTATAAAAAAATCCTAGTCTGTCATTTTTCAAAAAGAAATCCAAATTAGAAGAAGAACAATGTGCCACGCGTTGTCCCCGTCGGCCACGCTGGGGGACCAAAACCCCGGCTTTCGATTGGAAACTGGTTGAGGACGAAGAAGGCACCACCACATGTTTTAATCAAACGAGAATTTATATATATGTATTTATTAACACGTCGAAAAACGTACCGACGTTGAAGCACCGACCAGAGCAGCCGTTCGTTTTGGTCCACTTCCGTATCGAATTTGAAGAACTTTTAGTATCACCGGCCACAGAATCTCTGAAACTCACCATTTACGGAGTCATTCTACATCGCACGTTCACGAGTCCATGATAAATGCATTCATTGTGGACAGCTTGTCTTCTACCATTTCCATGTGGGACTCTTTTATTTGTCTTCTTTTGATTGATGATGTAACATTATTATATCCTCTCAATCTTTTTCTATTCTTTATGAATATTATAAACTACTAATAAAAAAAAAAGTTTTTTAAAAATAAGAATAAAATTCCAAAATATCCCCTCTTTTTCTTCTTTTAAAAATTTGCTTATAAAAAGAGTTTTGCCCTTTCCTTTCATTTCATTTCTTTAAATCAATGAAATAAAATAATAATCATAATTAATCGAGCCGTCCCGATTCCTGACCTTGATTTCAGGAAACTTACGAGAGTGACCCCTGCAACCACGCTTCACCGGCCATGAGTACTAAACAAAACTAAGAAAGATAAAAAAACAGAAAGAGAAAAGACAAAAAATCAAGTTTAAGAGAGATGTTATTGTGAGTGTTACCTTCTCAATAATAAGGCATCCAAAAACTCCATTTTCTTTGGTTGGCACCTGCAAGTCATCGTATACGGCGACTCGGCGAGGACTCCGACGGCCACCGACGGCCAACGACGGCCAACGACGGCGGCGGACACCGGAATTTCATCATATTTGAAAATAATATAATGCACAATAATATAGATACAATATTTCCTATGTACATTTCAGCAGAGCACGGAATCTTTTCTCTCTCCGGCGAACCAAAAACGACCGGGGGAGACCATCCGCCGCTGCTGACATCGCAGAAGAATCTCTTCTTCTTTTTTCGTTTCTTGATTTCTTGATTTCTTCTCCCGATCGATTCCGTTCGCGGACGTGATTGTAAAATTCTAGTAATTGTACACACAACAGACAAAAGAGGCGGTTCTGTCGATCGCGGGGGGGATTTAACAGGCGGCGGAAGCGGCGGCCGGCGGCGGCGATTGACGCCCGGTCACGGCCGGCTTCAGCTTCTCCTTCCACATCCTCTCGTACGTCCGTACGTCTCCGCCGATCCGCCTGGCTTCCACCACCACCAAGGATTCGGTCAGGTGCCGGATCTCGACGGAGGCGACCAAGTCGCCGTTGCTTCCGTCGAGGTCGATCCGCCACGCTTTCCCGCGCTTCGTCTCCAGTCCTTCCCTCCTCGCCGCCTCCTCTAACCTCTCCGCGATATCCTCCGCCGGGTCCGGGGACAGGAACCGTTCCACCTCCGCCGCGACGCGGTCGTTGAAGAGCCGGGAGAGGTCGAACCCGGGGGAGAAGGAGATGATGTCGAAGGCGTTCAGGTGCCTGAACTCCTCCGTCTCCTCCTTCAGCTCCTCCTCGTGGAATTTCAGGTCCTTGAGGTCCTTGATCCCCCTCCTGAACCACGGATCGTTGACGATCTCGTCGACCGTGATCCGCTTCGCCGGATTCGCCTCCAGTAGCCGGTGAATCATGCCCTTCATCTCCGGCGACGTCCACCGCGGGCACCGGAACTCGCCCTTGTAGATCTTCCGATACATCGCCATGAGGTTGGGATCGTTGAACGGAAGGTAGCCGGCGCTGAGCACGAAGAGGATGACGCCGCAGGACCAGAGATCCACCTTCGCCCCATTGTACCCGCGCTTCGCGAGAATCTCCGGCGCGACGTACGCCGGGGTCCCGCACAGCGTGTAGAAGAGCCCGTCGTTCCGGATCTGTTCGGAAACCGCGGAGAGGCCGAAGTCGGAGACCTTCAGGTCCCCGTTCTCGTCGAGGAGGAGATTCTCCGGCTTGAGGTCCCGGTGATAAACCCCTCGGGAATGGCAGTACCCGATGGCGGAGATCAGCTGCTGGAAGTACCGCCTTGCCGCCTCCTCCGGGAGCTTCCCCTTGGCGACCTTGGCGAAAAGCTCCCCGCCCCTGACGTACTCCATCACGAAATAGATCTTGCTGCGCGACGCGAGGACCTCGTAGAGCTTGACGATGTGCGGGTGCCGGAGGCGGCGCATGATGGCGATCTCCCGCTTGATGTGGGCGACGAGGCCGGATTTCATGACCTTGTGCTTGCTGATCGATTTGATGGCGACGCTGTGGCCGGATTTGACGTTCCTGGCATGGTACACCTTCGCAAAGGCGCCGCACCCCAAGAGCTTCCCCAGCTCGTACCTCCCTAACAACAAGGACGACGACGACGAAGAAGAAGAATTGTTGCCGGGTTCCAGCATCGTGACACTGGAATCCGGCATCGTGGATCCCACAAAATTCGCGCCTCCGATCAACTCTTATACCTCTGTGTGTGCAAACTGAAATGTGGAACGAAAAAGGAGAGAAGAAAGTCAAGATTTACAGAGTAGAGAGAGGGAGAGAGAGAGAGAGAGAGGGACAGTAAGAAGAAGAAGAAGAAGAAGAAGAAGAGAGTGCAGCTTGGGGGATTCTTCGTTCTACCCAATTTTAGCAGCCATGGAACGAATTCACGGGTTCGGTTTTGGGGGGAATGGAGAGGACGCAAAGTTCGTTCCTTTTTTCTCGGGTTTTATAGTCCGAAACTGCTGATTCTGCGAGCAGGGAAGTGGGGAGCCGCATCGCGGCCGTACACGTCTCGGGAGGCGGGGGAAGGGCGGGGATGCGGTAGATGGAAGAAAGCGCAGGACTCTCGTGGTTTAGACGGAACGCGAAAGGGCAGCCACTCAGCAGCTTTGCTTGGCTACCATTGCGAGACCTCCGTGAAAGGCCCAAACTCGCCGAGACGCTGCGCAACGTCTGAATCGGGGGGCTTCGCAAACCCACAAGCCTTAAGGGCTCCAAGAACGAGTAAGACCCACAAACTTTCTTATTCTTATTCTTATTATTACTATTTAATAATTTCTGATTTACGTGTGACCTAAGTATTGGCCTCAATTTATAAAGTCTACCAAACCCAAAACAATATATTAAACTCTTTATTTTTAAACTATAAATCTTATAAAATAGAAAAAGTCCTAATCCACGTACAACAAGTCCGTTACTTCGTCAATTATTAGTTTGTATATCCACGTGTCCTACTTCTGATCTGATTGTGTCTCTAAACAGTAAACACTCACTCCTAGTAAATGTCCTAATTCGACTGCGTGTCTTTACACACTCCTAGTAAATCTCTCTCAGTTTTTTCTAAATGGAGTGGGATTGTGTTACTTGGACTCTTGTCTTTTGAACACTCCTTGCAAATCTCCCTACTGTAAACTACCTCCCTACCCAGTTCAGCTGCTGGGATTAAGGGGTGGGCATTGGTCGGATTTGGGTTGGGTTTTTGAAAACCCAAATTCAACCCGACTTAGAAAACCCTAAACCCGAACCCGACTCGACCCGACCTAAATCGAACGGGATTTGGGACCAAAACCCGAATCCGACCCTATAAAAACCCTAATTTTTTTTTTTATTAATAGCACTGCAAAAAAATTATTTAAAAAATATAAAAATAATTATGGGTCGGGTTTTGGAAATAGATATTGTTTCTAATTTTTCCTCTTTTTTTAATTTTTTTAATAGATTCAAATTTAAGAGATATTTTTTCCATATCAGGTTTCGTCGTCCGAAAATTATTAGAATGTGGAGAAGTTTTGTATTGTATTATTCGTAGAATTTTAAGCTAGCTCTCGTCTTTTTAAGTAATATGATTATATCAATGTTTAAGTAGTAAGTACAGAATCGATATTTTTATAAAATGGTAGATTTCGAAGTATATATAAAGATTACGAGAGTGTTTATGGGTAAGATTTTTCCGTTCTAGTTTCATAATGGACAAGCGGGAGTTCAAATATTCAGCTGAATTTGTCCTTTCTATTGTCCCCAGGCCCTCACACCCAGCGTATAAAATGGCTCTCATCATAATGGCCTAGATATTTTATACTTTTGGCTTTTTAAATTTACCCCCCTTGGGCTTTTTGGTAGAATTATTAGAAAATTTTAGCATGATGTTGGTCTTTCTAAGCTCCTCTAAATCCAATTGCTTACAAGTTGATAAAGGCAGCAAATTTATACTAGACTTCATCAAATTGGTAACTCCCAAGTGAAAAACTACATGGATCATTGGATCATCACACACTTTGAAAAACATCACTACAAAACTTTGAGTTAGCATGACAGTACCTTGTTCCTCCTTCTCCCTCTTTCCCAGTAGAGTTTCTTTATGAAATTTTCCACAACGAGGCATCTCTTTAACAACATTCAAGAAAGACAGATTTACACGTAAATTCTTGAAAATATCTCTAGGATTAGAGCACATGTACATTCTCAATCCTTTATTCTCCACAAGAATAAGGAGTTTCATCAAAATCAGAATTTGAAGCAGAAAGAGTTAGAAACTCACCTTAGTCACTTACCTCTAGCTCCTGATCATGACTTTTGTTTTCTGGTTCTTCCACACTTTGATCCATATTATCGTCCGTGACACGCTCCTCCCCAATCTCTGGCTCCTCTTGATCTCTCCAAATCCTTAAAGAAATTGGAATGGTTTGTTCCTTTGACTCTAAGGATGAAGTTAGTGATCTTTGAGCCATCGCATTGGCAATTAGTCTTACTTGTACCTCCAAGGTTTTAAGTGTAGCATCTTGTAATTAATGAAGTAATCCAATTTGTCCTCTAGGCTGGACTCAAATTCTAGAGTTTGGCTTTGAAAATATAATGGAGGTTGCTCCTCTTGGTTGAAACTCCAAGGGAACTCAGGATTGTACCCATACCCTTGATCATATATGCTGCTATAGGGATCATGAAGCCTGCAATAATATGAATTATAATAAGCTTGGTTATTATCAAAACTTTCAGCATATACATTACCTTCTTGACACTTATGGGTTGGGTTCCCTCCTCCACACATATCACAAAAATTAGGTTTATGCTAGTAAAATGTAGTCATGTCTTCTTTAGTGGTCTCTCCTTCTTCCTTACTTTAAACCATTAAACATGATGCCCTCTTTTGTGTGGATTAGGAAGCTCTAGAAGTGGTCCTAAAAAATTTGGCCACAACTTTCAGCATAAAACAAAAAGCAAAGAAAAAGAAAAGCCTAAAACAAAATCTTAAAAAAAAAAAAAATATATATTAGACAAGAGTTAAAAAACGTACAAACCTATTCAATAATTAAAAAAAAAAATCTAAACATACAACCCTAATCAATAACTAAAACGAAAATCTAACCTAGGCATGAACTAAACACAAAACTAGAAATCCAACTGCTAATAAAAACAAATTTCTAACATAAATTTCTGCAAGCAAAATCCTACTAAAATACAAATTATCCCCAAATCAATAGCTAAAGCTTCAAACAAGTGTTGGTAAGAATAATTCCTCGGCAATGGCGCCAAAAATCTCAATTAACATCAAAATTTCTAATATGGAGCACCCAAGAGAGCTGATTATATTTGGATACTTTTTGGGTCAAATGAGATTATATAAGGAAGAGCAATTTTAAAAAGATTTATGGAATGTGCCTTGATCCTTTTGAGGAGGAGGAAGCCCTAGACCTACTTACATTGAAAGTGGAGTATCTCCCTACAATTCTCCTCTATATAGTAATAAAGATAGATAGAAATATAGGCAAAATGTGTGAAATGACTCAATTTCACCTATATATAGGTAAGATTTTTTCTGTTCCATATCCATTCGAGTTCCATAGTGGACAAGCAAAAGATCAAATATTCAGCTTAATTTGTGGCTTCTATTGTTCCCAGTCCCATAGAAAAGGACCCCCAATCATAGTGGCCCACATATTTTATAGTTTTTGGCTTCTCTATGATAGAAAGACAAAAAAAAAAAAAAAAAAAAAATCCTACCAGTGGTATCTGCTATGCAAAATATTTTGCTCAAGGTCCTGACCTCAACTTTTTTCTGACCTTGCATTTGTCAGACCTAACTTCTCTTTAAGACTTGCAAAATTTTGGAATTTCAACCCTCAATTTGATTTCAATTTAAGTTTTCTGAGTTATAATCATAGCGTGCAAACTATAAAAGTATATTTTTTTGTTTCATGATTTACAAAATTTCAATCCAACTTGAGAAAGTTTAACTTTGAGCCTTCAGCTCCTCAAAGAACAAGGAAGAATTGCAGGTGTTGAGATTTGACTTAAATTATTTTTCTATTACAAAAATTCAGTATTTTTTTTTATGAAAAAGGATATTTTTATTAGCAATAAATACACCTATTAAAGAACGTTCATCACAAAAGGTTGACTGCAACAGGTTTGGATCAGGTGGTGCGTGTTCCGCCTCCTAAGGTGAAAACTTAGCTTACTGCTCTTTTTAAGTGTCCCTCTTGATTCTTTCTGGCCTTTATTTTTATTAGACCTACATGTGATCTTTGTCCTATGTGATTGGTGTAAAAGACCCCTTGGAAGCATCCTCAAAGGTTACATTCAAATCCTTCTTCAAAGCTTTGGCCTTAGCTTGAAATATGAACTTATAAGGATTTTTTTTATATATAAGGATTAACTCTTGTATGAGTTCAGTCAACCACAGTCAACCTATGAAATGTGTTTACTTTGGAGTACAGACCTAAGTGGTTTGGACATTATTATAGATCTCAAAAAATGGGCAATTTACTGCTTCAGGTTCTCAACTCCATAAAACTGTTAAAATCTGGATATATGGATGGTATTCAACTACACTCACAAAGCCTTGATACACTAGAGTGTAAGATTGCACATAGGCTTCGGATTGTTGAGTACCCTCTACATATGCATTACTTTGCATTGCATTGGAGATTATTTCCTTTGAGAGCTTCTATGGTAAGAGTTCGACAGGAGTTCAGTGACCTGGTTTTCAAATGAGGATTTCAAGCTTATTCATCAATTGAGCAATTTGTGTATCTCTCATTATTCATCTCTTTCCTTTATTGTTACATGTTAACTTTGTCAATTGTTCTTCTACTGTTTTTACTTGCTTGGGACATCATGACCCAGTGGGCAACGGACTAAAGTCTCACTTGAGAAAAGTCTTCTAGTTGCAATCTAAGAAACAACTACAATTCAAAATTTTAGAGAGGAATAAGAGGTAGAAAAGGTTCAACCAGGTGTGCCAAAAGTGTGTCAAAGACTTCTCAATCCTTGAATAAACACAACCGTTGAGTCCGGTTCATAACCTTTGCCAAAAGCGCTATTTGGGAGGGCTAGACCCGCTAGTGCGAGGGAGATATGGCTAAGTTTATCAGCAATGTGAAAGATAACAGTTTTTATGTCTTTTTATAACCCTCGTCAAAAATCTTATTTATACTTGTGCTTTCAAAAAAAAAATTCAGTTTTCAAGCACTTGTGACAAAATAAACTTTTAAATAAGGGATAATTATGAGCTCGAATCCGCTGGCCAAAATGCATTGTGACCAAAGCAAATCACGGGGCACCCAGACACAGAACACCCGTGCGGCACTCGGAAGGGCGCCCCATGACTCACGCTTTGGCCACTCTGCATTTTTGGCCAGCGAATCCGGGCTTGGAAATTATAGGTGTGAGTGAAGCCAACTTTCACACTTCACACTTTGTATGCGTTAAATCAATAACCTTAGATTTTGACACATATCAAGGACTTAGAGTCTACCCATAAGTTGCAACTCGTATTGCCTGACAAAACACAACGACCCATAAAACGAACTGAGACTTGAATGTTGGGTGCGTGTCATACACCGTCAAATTTTCTTGATTCCAACAATGACAATGAATAAGAGACAAATTTATAGATGATTCCTCCCCATGTCGTGTAACAGCGAGTTGTTAGAGAAGCAAGGGCACCAAGCTGTACAAATGCATTCTTGATTCCAAAGATACCTCAATCCTGTTTTGACAAAAATAAGGGAAAGAGGTACTATCTTCCCAAATTTTCAATGATAAATGGATCAAAACAACGACCAAGAAGTATTTACAGAACATCTAAGGGGGACAAAACGAGCACCACAACTCAAAAGAGAACTCCGACACTTTTGAGATGTCATATTAAAGAATGGGGTTTAGGATTGTGAGCAGTCCTGTCAATGAACCTTCCAAATCTTTTTATCCACTTCACCCTGCCATGCCAAATAAACAACCATAAATTTAGGCAACAAGATTTATACGAACTACATAAAACAGAGTCCTTTTTTAGCTATTCTAAAGCACTAATTATCTTCTTTGAAAACGAGATTTATATAAAACAGAGTTCTACCAAACATTTTTTAATCCAAAGAGTTAGCTCTTTTAACAAGAAAAAGAGGCGCTTTTAGCCTTGAAAGAGCTTAGCCAAATTCAGTAACCATTTTTAAACTAAAGATCAGGATACTTAAAAGTACATTCAAATAACAAGCCCTGCAATCAAACGAGTATTCAGCAATCTAAGCATTAGCATTTTATCTACTTGTTGAATGACATGGGCAATTAGGGTGGAAACCAGCAAGAAACTAATTGACATGATGCTAACCTTTTGGTAATAAAGTGCAACTCAGGGGATTAGTTGGCAAAACTAATCTATGAAACTACGAATGCCAAGTTCTTAAATTAAAGAGAAGCATACCTGGAAAGGTTTGTCTCTCCAGTGAAAAGTACAACCTCGAGCTTCCATATGATTGATAAGTGTTTGATTTAGCAATGGTTTAAAAGCAGAATGAAGCTTGACCTTTATCAAGCCACCACAAGCCAATAAAGCAGCTGCCAGACCATTTGGTGTCAAACCCCGCAGGTGCAAGATGGTCATATTCTGCAAGTGACTGATGTTGGCTAAAGCTAGAAGTCCCACATCAGTAACGGAGCAATAAGACAGGTTGATCTGTGGAAATAGAATGAACAAAATTAGTGGACTATAGAGAGGTACACTTCAGTAAAGAGGCTTACTACCATCAATATCACTGGAAAATTTTGGTTCATAATCAATGGTAAAATCATACCTAGTCCGCATGGTACTACAGATTCACAGAAGATACTTGTTTTTTTTTTTAAAATGACAGAAGATACATTTTTTATGTAAGATCAATGGCAAATCTTAATGGAAGATATGAATGACATCCAAGCTTCATCAAATTTTTTGAAACTTGCAATACTACAACATACATTGGTTTCTTTTGGACCATTTAGCCACCAAGCACCAGTAATTTTCAGTTAAAAAAAAATGTATAATTTCTCTCTGTACAAGCAATAATTGTCATAGTCAAAGAACGAGACTCTGAATTTGAAAAACTAATTTTAGCAGCAGTGAGAAGGAAATGTCAGGTGCTCCATGTTAACTGTAAAATGGAATAAACTAGATATATCTCTAGCTAGTGTACCACCTCAAATTCCTATCAATAACCAAGAATAAATTACTCAACCTTGATGACACCCATTGAATTTACTATGCCCACATCAAGTTTTTAACACTACAGTATGAGTATTCCTAGACATCTGAAATTTCAAGCTTTCAAGTGCTGCCAGAGTTGTAGTCGACATCACTTTGCTTACTTCAGATGCTCCAGAAGGCACCATGCGGAACTAAATTACAATTGCACTTTGGAAAGATCAAATGCACTATATGGTCACCATCGAAAATACAGCAATAAAACAATAAAAGGCAACTTTTCGAGATATAATTACTGAAAATAATTAGTGGAACCTTCTTATCAAGATTTAGAGATAAACTGCAGATCATTGAGTTTAATTAACAGAAAGTTCATATCAGTTTTCTCAGGTGATGAAGGTGAAGTGATAAATCAACAGCAATGTACAAATTCTCAGCTGGAAAATTGCTTATGCACATAGGTAAAGTATCTATTATTGAAGAAACAAATCAGTCTAAGAGAAAAAAAGTAAAAATAAAATGAAATGATTAAAAGGAAAGAGAAAGTGCCCTTCATTAACATCTTCCTAGGGTTGCCAAAGCGCTCTTTTAGCAGGCACAAGCCACTTGTCCTTTTAGTTATGATCTTCTGGTGAAGATTCTTAGTGACATCAGCCCAAAAACTTCTTTTGAGAAAATGAAAACTAATGGAGAGATAAATCCAAGGGTAAAAACTAAACTAAATACCTGTCTTAAGTGTTGAGAGAACTTAGCAAGTGGAAGCATCCCAGCATCATTAATCTCATGGCATTTTTTTATGTCAATTTTTGAGATTTGCTTGCACCCCATAGCAACGGCCGAGAGTCCCACTGATGTAATTCGAGGGCATCCTCGCATTTCAAGAGTAGTCAATCTTAAACATTTTGATAGTGACCTCAAAGACTCATCTGTTATTTCAGGGCAGTAGGCCAAATTAATCATCTGCAGCCTCGGGCATCCACTAGAGATGGCAGCAACACCAACATCTGTCACTCCAATAACCCTGCACATCAAAATCCACCAATCAAGTTTATTAATGAAAGTTCATGCCATAGCAGCTATTCAAGTTAATGACAGGAAAGAGATTTCAGGAGACAATAAACTCTTCAATGACCTGTACAAATCGAGCTCAACAAGTTGTGGACACGACAAACCAACATGAATAAGCCCTGTGTCACTTATTTTCGAGCAAATTCCAACTTTCAGAGAGCGAAGTCGTGAACACCTAGAGATCGACTTGAGACCTGCACATTGATAAGAAAACTACATCAAACAGCAGATCACTTCAGCAGTTGTTGAATAACGTCAAGTCGACAAGACTAACACATCAGTGGGAACTCCTGCCACAAGAGCGACATATAACAACTGGGCCATGGCCAATTCAGAGCCAAATCATGTCCCAAATGTCCTCTATTAGGAGCATGTGGGAAAATTATACTTTGTGAACTGTAGTTAACCAAAAAGAAGCGAGCAATGGATTGCTTCCACCTCACTAGGCTTTCCAATGGTGAGAATTTTTTACCTGACTGACAAATCAATGGAGGCATAACAGTAGATACTTTTCAGACCTCATACTATGCATAGAGTGTGGATGAGGAGGCAAAACAATTACAAATTTCCAGACCTTATACTATGAATATATTGTGGATGAGTATAACCTCTATAGAAATGTTAGCTAAGATTTTAGCTGACAATCTTGAATGAACAATAAGAAACAGTGTTGACCTTCATCGTCTACTTCATTGTCTGTGACATCAAGTTCCTCCAAGAAACGGCAACTACTTCCAATCAGGGCAAAAGATTCTTTTGGAACGAGGCCACAAGATTCCATTCTCAGTGACAAAAGCCAGGGGCAAGAAGAGGTGATGCTAGCTATAGACACATGGGTAATCTTACGGCAGCAAGTGATGTCCAGTTTTTTCAACTCCTTGTGCTTTGTCACAAGGAAAGAAAGACCTTCATCAGTCACACCATGGCATTTCCTTAGGTTCAGTTCTCTCAGGGAAAAACTGCAACTTCCGATTGCCTTCAAACCGGCTGATGTTACATGGCAACCATCCAATATGATAGACTGCAGATTAGGCAGCTTTTGTAGGCTTTCAGCAAGTGCTTGTGTAACCTGGCAAAACATATTATAAGTTCTTCCCAAGAAAATTGTTCGAAGTTGATTTGCTATAGAAAGAGGTAAAAAACTTACTGGAGTACACTGGGATAGGATAAGTTGACTCAAAAGCATAGCACCATTTGTAATTGACGAAAGGCCTTTGTGGCTCACATTGAAACAGTTTGAAATATCCAGTGTCTGATGCAAAACGAGACAGTTTGATTTCAAATGTCACATTAAAAAGTTGTCTAGTGAAAAAATAACGACAAACTAAACACTGGATCTCAATATATTACTCGAAGGGTATAGTATCAGAAATCATGCATCCTTGCAATTATTAGAAGAAACTTTAGTTTCCAAACAGCACAATTATTTATCCGTGTAAAGGCAATAGTTCTAAATCATGCATCCTCAAAGCATTTTCCTCAAAAAAACAAAATCGTGCATCCTCCTAACCATAGAACAAATGAAGCATTTTTGTTCCCAAAAGTAAAGAACGATGAGAAAGTACAGACATCGACTTCATATACCTTCAGAGATTGGCATCCTAGAGGTAAAGTTGTAAGTCCTTTGTCATCAATCCCTATGCAGCCAGCAAGTATCAACTCTTCCAGACAGGGCAGCTTGATAATAGATGGAAGGCATTTCTTTGTGACCTGGATATAAGATAATGGACAATGAATGATAAAACAAATTAAAAATAAAAAATAAATAAAAATAAATAAAATTAAAAAAATAAAATAAAAAAAAATAAATTAAAAAAAAAAAAAAAAAAAATATATATATATATATATATATATATATTCAAACATAACAGAAATAAAGACAGAGAGCACGAAAGTCACATGAAGCAATGAAAAATAAAAATAAAAATAAAATAAATAACATGAGTATTAGCTTATAAGAGAAATTATAGGTACCTGAGTTTTTCCCTACATAACTGTTTCACTTAGCAATTAAGCAAATCAACACAAATGGGGAATAAGGGACAAAAACACAAGATAAATCAGCCTATTGGAACCAGAGGACCTGCAAGATCCCAGGATTCATTGATAGCTACAGAGATGACCTTTACATAACGTAACAAAGTTCATTGAAAAAGTGGAACAGGCCAGCTTTAGTGGCAGTTAAATCTTGCGAGGCTGGCATTCCTCAAGGCTGATCCATAAAGTTTGGTCATCTAATTTTTTGGAAGACAACACGAATTCCATTAAAGAGAGAAACATAAATATTTTCCTATGGCACCACAGGGGGATGACTAATTATACAGAAGACAGCCAAAACAAACCTAAAAACAAATAGAAGTAAAATCAAATTGAAATAACTTAAGAAAACATAATCAAGTTAAACCAAAAGCTGCTTTTGAAAGAGTCCTTCTCCAGCCAATTAATCAGGTGGGTTCAACATACAATTGCTTGATCATAATAATATGGTTCACATCTTAGACCATATTGATTGATGGGTAGTATATATTTTGCATGGGAAGTATTTCTTCTTAAGATGAAACTAAAAGACACAGCAGAATAACCTCAACTTGTTAATAATCTACAGTGCCAGCTCAAAACTTCTGTTTTTTGATGAAACAGAGAACAATGCATAATTTGTTTATTTAATGTTGAAAGTCGGATGTACCATGGAAGAAGAAAATCCTTTCAATATACTGATATACCACAGTCCATCATTTTATAAAACTAACTTGTTTTTTTTTACTTCAGAAAGGGACTTCATGAAAAGAAATTATTAATACAACAATGAAGTTGCTTTATGTCACTAACATTACACCGGAAAGACTTTCACCACCAAATGTTAATAGAGGACCACGTACTTCACTAATTCAAAACTTAAGATAGTGCATTAGAGAAGGTCTAAATTTCTAATCTTATCAGCTGCTGGAGAAATCAACAGAATTTTGTACAACAGCAGCAAAGTAACTTAGATGTCACACAGAACAACCATGTTAGACTTAGATGGCCAGGAATATTGTCATTCACAAACAAATATTTTAATGGCCAAAGTTCAAATGCAGCTCATTTAAAGCATAGCAAGCAATTAGTAACTTAACGTTGGTCACAAAAGTCTGTCAGCAATGAGCAACGCTGAATATATGCATTAGCTAAAGGAATCATACATGAGTTGCAGGAAAAATGGCGATTTGAAGAAGCAAAAGTTCATTTAAAGCTTTAAAAATAACAACTTCCGCATGCTTATTCAGACAATCAAGCCTTATTGACTTTTGTGCACTGCATCAGAAAAGTTTAGACCTTAACGCGAAGAAGAAGAAGAAGAATTATACGAACCTGCATATGGGACAGATCCAAATGGCGGAGCTCCCGACACTTGATTGCGACCAAGCCAACTCCCAAATCGCTTAAACCCAAACACCACTTCAAATTGATGGACTTCAACTTCGGACACCCAACAGCAATGCACCCAATTCCTAAATCTGTAATCAATTTACACCTCGCCAACGACAACTTTTCCAAATTTTTAGCCCTGGAGATCGCAGCGGCCGCACAATCCGTCAAGTCCGTGCCATTTGACAAATCGATGTCGACCAAAAATTCACAGTTCAAGACCAAATCCGACAACCCAACATGCGTAAAGAGCATAGATTTGGAGAGATTAACCGAGCGTAGCGTCGACCGGCAGTGATGCGAGACGAGGGTGAGGGTCTTATCGGTGATTAGGGGGCAGAGGGCGAGGTCGAGAGAACGGAGGGAGCGGTAGCGTCGGGAAACGACGGAAGGAAGAAGATCCTGGCGGAGAGGCTTGAGTGTTTTCCGGTGTCGGGACTCGATTAGATAGAAATATTTGGAGACGAGTGCGAGGGACTTCTTGTCGAGAGGGTTCTCCTCGAGATAGTCCAAGATGGTGAAGATGATTTCTTCGTTAAGCTTTTCGAAACAGGAGGAAGAAGTGGAGTCCATTCCAGATCGAGAACGGAGTCCCCGTCCCTACTCCGTAGTCTCTCTCAGCTAGACTTGTTCATAGCTTCAGGCGCTGCAGGCAGTCAGTCGAGAAGGTCAATTATAACAAAAATGGGGCTATACCGGTGGCATTGCCATTGCCAATCGAAGTTAAGCTGGGAAGGGAAGTCCAACCGGGCCGCGTCGTCCCAAATTAGCAGAGAGGCGTGCTTCTCGGCCGAAGAGGAAGATGGGTTTTCGCTGTCAGACTTGGAAGGCATCATTCGGTGGAGGAACCATGTAAGGACGGAACAAGTGCAGAGAGGTACGAAGGAATTCTTCGGTGTTTGCACGGAAACATCCGACTTGAGCTTATTAATTAAACAGTCTCACGGAGATGAAGTCAAACAAAGTCCGACCAGTTTGCTCTCGGCGAGGCCGGCGCCATCTGGGGAAGGCTGCTGCTGCACAACTCGTATTCCAGAATAGTGCAAGCATCCATGGTTAGAGTATTCCGAAAGGTAATTCCAAGAAGAAAGTGTGGGATTTCAAGGCAATAAAAATTCTAAGGACACAGCTTGCAAGAAGGTAAGCAACTCCATTGGCCTCTCTATGCATCTAATATCTATTAACTTTACCATTTATAATATTCTTTTATAACATTAATTGTATACATAATTATATATTACAATTAATATAAAGCTCTTATCTATTTAATAAATAATTTTTAATATTTTTATTAAGTTTTAAATAGCATATAAATTATTTTATAACGTAATTAAATTTTTATATAATTTTTTAACAATTAGAAATAATGAAATAAGCATTCAGTGTGAACTCTAGTAAGATGTGCCATTAAAATTACCTGAATAATAGTGGGTGATAGACTGTTTGTAGTCAAGGGTCCTTGTGAACATAATATTTAATTAATTAAGAATAAGGTAAAATTTAATTGATTAAAAATAAGGTAAAATTTAATTGATTAATGCACTCAATTATCAACAAGGTAAAATTTAATTGATTAAAGTCTCAATTAAGAATAAGGTAAATTTTTGTAGAGTATGATTAATTTAATTATTTTATTTCAAGTAAACTCAAAACAACCCTTAGGTTTGTTGGACTAATTTGTTATTACAGTATTTCTGGGTTAACATGATGATATATTTATATAAAAGAAAATGTCGTTTATATATAGTGTTTGCATTCTAAAATTATGAGGTTAGTCCACCTGAAATTGATCAGACAAGATACATGATGGAGGGGAGTCTTGATAAGAGTCTTGAACAGTTTAGTTTTATCTTATCAATTTTAAATAACATTTACAAATTTTATATTTCATATATATTAGTTTTTCATCATTGTATATATAAACTTTATGATTGAAATGACTTAGACATAATATAGGTGTTTTATCTTAATTTTTTATAGTTATATTATGAAAGGTATTTTAGTCTTATCTTTATCATTTATCACCGGGATGTCCCAGTCGTCCTCGTGCCGTACCAGCCAGTTCGGTACCCGAATCGCCCCATTTTCTGTTTCTACGACAGTTTGAATCCCATTACCGGTACTCAATGCAATGCTAAGGGTTTGAATTCCTTCATGTTATTTTGGAGAGTGGACTTGAGGTTGGCCAATACAATTGGATTGGAAGCTGTTAGAATCTATGTTTTAAAAATCGAACCGGCCATCCAACTGGCTTTATGTCTGGTTTTGATTGAACTCGGTTAGATCTGGTTGGACAGTCGAATATTATACACTAGAGGTTCAATATATTTAATATTTTTATAAAGAAAAAGGGAAAAATAATGTCGGTTATAGTGGCTGAGTCAATAAGAACCGGACTGGCCTCCAATACTGGTTCAACTGAGTCGGACCGACCAGTTCAGATAGGTTTTTAAAACACTGGTTAGAATGCATTGGTTGTGATTTAATAGAAATGGGTAGTCCTGATTGATGCCTCAGAAGGTAATGCCACTAGAATTCAAACTCTAATGATTGAATAAGTTAAATGTTGTGAAAGGAATCCATCTTGGAGACTTGGAGGAACTTCATATGTGATTTCAATTAGATTTTTGTAAATATATAGCCTTGTACAATTGTGTTGTATAGTTTTTTACATATGTTAGGACCAAATTAAGTGGTCCTCTTTTTGGCATAAGGACGTGCCTGTAGGAAAGGAAAAGTGAAAACATTCAATGACTTTATTTAGACATGGAATGTGTCATGATAGACACACGTAGATAGTGCCATTGGGATAAGGGAGCCTAAACTTGGTCTTTTCTCTATTATAAAAGAAAAATGCTATGATCAACAAAGTGAGCAAGCAAAGATAGAGAAGAAAAGGAGTAGAGTGAAAAGAGAGAGATCTACAGGATCGTATCTAAAGTCACGAGTGAAGTACGCTGCGAAGCTCTCTGGAGGAGAGCAACAACCAAGGGGGAGCCTTGGTAGGGTCAAGGAGATCAGAGACGTTCTCTTCTACTCAAGTGTGTGTTGAGTGGATTATCTATCATTGTAAGTTTATAGTTTGCTATTGTTGAAAAGTCTACAGTTGTAATATTGTCTTACAAGCATAAATAAGATTCCTTGATAGGGATTGTACGCCCCATAATACAAAGGTGTATTTCTCTATATTTCGTCAAATTCATATGTACGTCCACTTCATATATTTTTGTTTGTTGGTTGTTCCCAATTCCAAGTGTTGGAGTTGCCTCGGTGTTGTAACACTTAAATATTGTAACACCAGATAAGAAACGGGACCTACAACATACATTAATAGTGGGTGGCATGTGGTGTTTTTGTACTAACTCATTAGTTATGTTATACTCTTTTACATACCTATTAGTTGTGTTATACTCTTTTACATACCCATAAGTTGTGTTATAGTTTTTTACATACTCATTTGTTGTTGTGCTTTATCGCCACATTGGTCAATCTTGGTACATAGGTCCATCGTACATTATGTCCTTCAAGTATCTTCCATATTTCTCTAAAGGCTAGAGTAAACCTCTATGGGGGTGGTGGTACCTCTTGCGTGGTCCATTTGATTGTGTTAAGTGAGTCTCCTTCAATATTAGCAAAAATGATATCTCTATCTTTCATAAGTCGCACCCCTTGAAGTAGAGCTTGAACTTCAGCTTCTAATGAGTCAAATTGAAGTAAAAAACCCATCCCTGCCCCAAACTGATGACGGGTTTAGCCTCGCGCGTTGAAAACCCAAACTGGTTACGGGTTTAGCTCTGTGTGGCGAAAACCCAAACTAGTGATGGGTTAGCCCCACGTGTCAAAAATCCAAACCCAAACCCGCTCTAAACGGGTCAGGTCAAGGCCGGCCCGCTGCCTTCCATACCCAATAGTTGCTTTGTTCAGCTCATTGGAATAGACTTAGGGTGTGTTTGGGATCGCTTCTCCCAGGCAAAAAGTTCCTTTTTCGGAGAAAAGCCGACTTCAAAATTTTGAAATGTGTTTGGATCATAAAAATTTTGGGCAGAAAAGGCGGGTTTGAAAGAGGAGAAAACATCGCTTTGCAAGAGCTCCAAAGCGAAACTCTTTGAAAGAGGAGAAATCGTCTTTTGCAGAGAGTCATTTGGACAACTTAAGTAGACATTAATAACCTTATTTTTTCTTTTAATCCCTTATTACCCTTATAATTTTTTTTTTTATCGATTGGTGGAACAAAGAATAATTTATGTGATTGCTTTGTGTAGATCATACGATGTGGTACTTTTATTTATTTTTATATTATATTTTGAATTAATTATTCATGTGTGTGTGTGTGTATATATATATATATATATATATATATATATATACATGTGATCCAATAATAATTGTATCGATATATTTCTTAAAATATATTCATAAAATTTAAATTAAAGTAGATAAAATAAATTTGATAATATTTTTAGCTCTGAAAAAATTATTATGTTAATTTAATAAATATAATATTTTTAATTTATATATAAGGGCATTATTGTCAATATACATTTGAATATAACTTTTAGTATTTTTGTTGCCAAATGTAATTTACAAATTCTCTACTTGTTAAAGCTCTTCTAATAAATACAACCAAACGTAATCTCCTTCTCTAAAGAGATCTTTTTAAAAAAGAACTATTTCGAAAAGGAGAGTCCTTTTCCAAAGAGCGTTCCCAAACGCAGCAGCCTCACTTTTGTTGTCAATGTTGTCTAGCTTTTTAGTAGACATATTAACTTGTGGTATTGGTTTATATTTTACTTTTACTCATTAAGCATGAGCTATTTTTTTATTTTGATTACTTGTTTGTATTTTTATAATTAGTAGTTTAATTAGTTTATTACTTAAGATTATCTTTTGATTATATGTACTTGTATCGTTTGATAGGAGTTTGGATTTGGAATATACATAGCATGATAGTATGGAATTTGGATTTTTGGTTGCTAATTTAGAAATCATATAAGAACTATTATTGATATAATCATAATTTTATATGACTAACACGTACTTAAGTAGGTCTGCTAATTATTAATATATAGGACTACACATCAACTCCGACTGATGCTTAATAAGATATTATAATAGCATAAAGGTCGACCTAAACCCATCAAATTATGAAAATTTACAGTATTGAAGGTTACAGATATGTCTTGGGCTTGAACATCCAGACTTGGCCCAGTGGATGGGCTAGAACATCACTTAATAGTCACAAGCAATTAAAAGAAAAGGAAGCCTTCTGCTATTAACCCATGGTTTAGAATTAACCATTTGAGACATACATTACATGCAATCGTTCATTAATCTTCCTAAACATTTTAAAATCAATGATATTATTTTTCCTTGATTGCATAAGATTAGATATCTGTATTCTACAAGTCGATAACGAATCACATTTCCTTCAAAACCTTCAGCTTTGAGGAAAAGTTTTTAAACTTATTTGCCACCACCAACTGTGCATTTTTTATGGCTTAATATTTATCCCAACACACTCAATTCCTGGATTCATTTTAAACTCTAATGAAGCAGGAGTAGTTTTCGATGTTTCCGACGGAGAAGAACCATGATTAGGCAATCTAACATCTCTTTTGGAATAGCTTCTGAAGGGAAATAATTTATAGTCCAAAGGGGTTTGTTTGCAACATATAGAAGTTGGCAGTAATGATTTTGTAATGTTCTTCTCTCCAACATAAGAAAGTTTTCTTCATTTAAAATATTTGTTGCACCTCAAAACATGTACAAGGTTTTCTGGGTTTAGGGTTTTAGATAAACTTGTTTAATAGTTTGGCATAAACAAAGAAGCTTGTAGCACCCATTTCTCTCCTCAAACTTTAAATATTTAATCAAACAATATCATTACTCTCGACATGTCCATGATGAAGCCAGGTTTTTTGAATAATTAACGAGTTTACGATTTATGTGGATGTCTTTACCAAATCAGTGCCAGATTATATATGTACAACCAAAACATTGTAGAGAATTGTGGAGACAGAATTATATACTTTTTCATACAACCCTTCACATTTCATATCATTATATATATATATATCTATATATATATATATATAACTGGTTTTTCAAATTGTAACACAGATAGAATTGCATTGGAATTAGTATCCCTAACTAATCACATTTTGCACTTCAAAACAATTAACAATCAGCATTCAGTATTAATGTTCCTTTTCAAAATAGTATAATTAGCTGATATGTTATAAAAAAATTAGAATAATATGGTTGTTTGTCCAAGCTTAGGGCCACTAGTATTAGCTAGCTAGTAATATCCTTCATCTCCATTTTGCAGTTTTCGGATAGAAGTTGATACAAAACCGTATCAGCTTAAGGTAAGCACAAGATTAATTTGGGTTAAATTCTATGCATGGTTATAAAATGAAGGACAAAAGAAACCAATTAAACTAATTAACTCAAAAGTAGTCCTCTTGTTCTACTTTCCCAACACAAAGGAACGTACTTTTGGTTTATTCTGATGCAAGCAGCACTATATATGCGAATGATTCCTTATTTTATCTTAAGACCAAACATGAACCTAATCTTTTCTTTTAGTTTAAGGTAAAGACCAAACGATGTTTTAGCTCTTTGCAGCATTGGATCGAATAGGGCTCATTGCAGAAATTTTAATTTCTACATCACAAAAGAGTATTAGTTGACATGCATCATGCTTGTCCAAGTATTATATGAAGTTGAAGTAATTCATAAAATTTTTCATAAATTATACTAAATATATAGGAGAAGGAAGAAGAAGAGAAGAGAGAAAAAGAAAACTTGGGTTGATTTCTTATATCACAAACTAAGTTGTTAAATGAAAATGGATGGGATGAACTAATTATAACAACAAATTAGTGGTAAAATTAATTAAAGTGGGCATGTATGAATAGTTTCATATACTCTTAAACAAGGTGAACTGAGCTGGTGTGAGATGAACTACATTTTAGATCAAATAGAGGATGAAGAAGACAAAAGAGGAAGAGAAGACTTGGGGGGCGATATATTTCAAACTGATCGTTATCGATCACGTGGGAGCCTCTGTGCGGTCGGTTGCTAATCGATAAAATAATCGTCAAAACTTGATGGAAAATGACCGAATTATTAATTAACCTCACATGAAAGCTCCCGGTTGGTCTACTCTCGAGGATAAACAAGGCGATAAGCGACAATCGTGGGTCGCTTGCAGGGAAAGTCTACATCTCAGGAAGTGGAGTCATGCTACATTATAAACCCTTAAACCGGTTTGTGTGGTGCTAGTCACATGGACATCCCCCTTTTTTATTCCTCAAGAGTGGTCCTGAGATTAACCTCCCCGCGATGCTCGCCATTGTTTATTTAGAGACGGTAATGGGTTAGTTTTCTTCAATTATAATACTTCAAAGTTGATTAAGATACACCCTTGGGGAATATTATTATGTCACTGCTTGTTTCTCTCTCTCTTTCTCATTTGCTCTCTCCCTCTCTCTCTCTCTTTCTCATTTGCTCTCTCTCTCTCTCTCTTTCATTCTCTTTCCAGCAAAATCCAATACGTATTGAGCATATCAGGTCATGTATCAGACTGTATCGGCCCGTATCAGCTGATATACGGGCAGTATCAAATACATACCCGAATATCCGATACGTATTTTGCCAATACAGTTTACTCCCTACTCCCTTTATTCACTTCATAGTGCATCAAAGGGAATGCACTTGGGGTCCAATTCACTTGTCAAGCTCTCACACACATTTTCACATACACTTGTTGACCTAATTAATTAACCTGATCAATTAAACCAAAGATTAACGAGTTAGGTACCTGGGGTTCGTTCAATTCACAGCAGTCTAGCTCTCGCACGCATTTTCACAAACACTTAGGTGGCCGCTGAACAGTTAAAACCTCAAAACAAGATTAATTAATTAATCTGTTACTTCACATGACAACGCCATGATTAAGAATCTTGATCACCTCGATAACAAAGCCCGGGAGACTCGGAGAGAGTCTTTGGATTCTTTCACTCGAAATTATAAATCTCTTTCAAGGCCAAAGCGTGGATTCCCAGAAGAAAAGCTTGCAGCAGAGAGAGAAGAGAGGTGAGAGCAGTAGTAACTTAGTAACTGTGAAATGGGTAAGTAATTAAACGCGTAAACGAGTGTACAATAAATAGTGATTGGTGGAAATGCATGGATTTCAGTGGCGAGGGAGAAGAGAGAGAGAGACACACTGAGACAGACCAGATCGATTTGTCTCTGTCTCATTTGGGTTTTTTGAAGTTGTGATTGATTGATGGATTGATTTCCAAGAAAGAAGAAGAAGAAGAAAGAAAGAAAGAATGAAAGAAAGAAGCTGAAACGAACGAGGAGAAAGCGGAGCGGTCATCCCGGATGTGATGTGGATGTAATTAATTGGACTCCATCGAAGCCAGAGATTGCTTCAACCTTCCGATCGAGTTCCGGCCAATGAAGAAAAGTGAATGCGGCCATGGCGCCGCCTTCGCGCCCTGCTTTCGTGGGCATGAAACAAGGCTGCAGTTTTGAACTTTTGATCGGGGCGTCAGCTACGTCGTCGGCCTTGCTTCACGCTCACTCAACCTTACCATCATCCATCCCTCCTCCATGTAAGATCACAGCACCCAGGAAAAACAAAAAACGAATATGAACAGCTTGCACCATTAATATTTCTCCAATTAATATATCTAGCTAGAAAAAAGAAAAACGAATATATATATAAGAGCCAAAATGAACTCGATGAAATCCGAGACATGTCTAACACTGCTTTAAAAGCCATACCCAGAAAATCTTATCTTATAATCTTCACTAATATCCTCTTGAAATTCATGTCCGTAATTAGCAGTTTATTGATTCCAAGAGAACTTCACGGGGGTAATTTGAATCAACTTCAGTCTTCTTCACACTAGATAGAGATTTGCACAGAAACTGAGAATCCGTGTGCAGACAGTAGCTAGACTTTGCATCAGCGAATTCGGCGCTGATCGGATCCTACTCCAGCCCGTGTGCTAATTAAATTCGTTGCTATTATTACATATATATATGTCAAAGATGAGATAATTAAGCAGCTGGTAATTTGATCGAAAAGGGTCCCATGGACATTAATTAATAAGACCAAACACACACATCTCTCTCTCTCTCTCTCTCTCTCTCTCTCTCTCTCTCTCTCTCTCTCTCTCTCTCTTCCTCATCGGAGAGAGGTGCTCATCGTGGAGAGTGAAGGAGCTGCAGATTGATCAGTAGTACCCCACCAAGCATTTTCTAGAGAAAAGAGAGAGAAAGAAAGAGAGAGAGAGAGGAGGTGGCGTGCATGGCCCGACAAAGAGCATCTCTGGTTCATGGGTTTCCTGAAAGTTTCCTGAAACCCGCTCGTGGGTCATGAGAGCGTGTTTAAGAATCCCAGACGAAGAGAGAGAAAGAGAGTACTGAAAATGAAAGCGAAAGACAGAGAGAGAGATAGAGAGAGAGAATTGAAGATGAAGAAGCAAAACGAAGGGGGGGGAGGGCTTCCAGAGAGAGTTGCAGTACAGAGTTTCAGAGACTCAGGTGTCGCGCTCGCCTCTGAAATATATGCCTCCCTCTCTCCTGTCTGTCAGCGGCCTCCACGCTTGGGCGGGTCGTCTTCAACCCAGAATCCGAAGTGGGTTCCTAACTCCTCCTTGCACTTCAATGTTCAAGCGAAGAATCGGACGCGCGATTCATGGTTTAATGGCAGAAAGAGAGAAAGAAAGATTCATGGTGCATTTTTCCACCACCTGAACTAATTACTTACCCGTTATAATTATAGTTTAAATTTTCCGATAACGAGATAACAGATTAAAAGCGATGTGGGTACTTGTTCTTCTGCTTCTTCCAGAAGGATATATACCATGGACCCTACTAATATAGCCAATGTCAAAAGAAATTAAAAGGGTAAAGCAATCTTTGTCCGCCACCTTATACTACTTAATTTAAGAAATCTAAACTACTTCCACGGGTGATTAGGTTTAAATTTATGGTCACAAATAAGAAATCCAAACTACTACTTATATGTAAGTTCTATGTTTCATAGATTTTCATAAATAACAAATGTTTTAAAAACTGGTAAGTAACGATTTTGGTCAAACCTGATTAGACAGGGTAGGACCAATTAATGGTTCAACCATTGAATATTATACCCTCTAGTACTGTGTATATGTCCAAAATTTCTATAGGTAATGAAGAAACAGTTTCACTATGTTGGTTTCATTGTTTTGTATGGAAGTGAGATTTTCATAATATATAAAACAAAAGATGAAAGGAAGCTGGATTAACTCCTAGCCAAGGCTAGCTGAATTTGACATATTTCATTCTTTTAATTGATTTACCAAAATGTCATTTAGTATATTATTATATTTAAAACCATACTATTTTCTCAATTTATGGTTATTAGTTAATATACACATGCATAGATACATTCATAAGACTATCAAGATGTATATAGTAGTAAATAAACTAAGGGGGAAAACAACATATTCCCTTTCTTGTGAAAAGAATGTGTACGTCCATCATTAAGGGTATAGTAATTGGTGTTTTAAAAACCGAATCGAACCAATTGGTTCAACCCGGTTGAACCAGAATCGGAGGCCAGTTCGATTCACTATAATCAACATTATTTTTGTCTTCTTTCTTATAGAAATTTTAAATATATATGTAAAATATAAAGTATAATATTCAATGGTTGAACCATTGTTTAAAACATTGATTGTCATCAATATAGAATCCTAATAGTTATGTTAATAAAACAAAAAGCAGCACAAATTGTAAAATGTTTTACTGTAATGAAGTAAACTCAATTGTGTTTATTCAATTGTACAAAGAGTACATATATACACTTCGAAGAGTGTTTGTTTCCTAATCTAGTTTGGAAAGATTATAGAATAAAATCAAAGAATATTGTGTTTGTAGCTGAATGTGATTACAAAATCAGTGTTAGATTAGGAGTCTAATTAAGGAAATTGTGTCAGCATGAAATACTAATTGTATGATCTTCAATCCGTTCCTTGGTGTGTAACTCTGGGTGTAACTCTGAGTGTAACATCGGTAGATACTTGTAGTCTAACATTCCCCCACAAGCTTGGCATTTGAGGAAAAACGCAAAGTTTAGAGAGAAGTTTGTAGAATTGTGATCTGGAGAGGCCTTTAGTGAAGATATCGGCAATTTGATCTTGAATTGAGATAAACCAAACTTGATGAAGGCCGGAGGTGACTCGGTCGCGGATGAAGTGGTGGTCAAGCTCAACGTGCTTGACGTTGCCATGGAAAACTAGTTTTGCAGCGATGTAAGTGGCAAATAAATTGTCACACCACAAAATTAGAGGCTTCGAGATGAGCACTTGGAGTTCCCTGAACAATTGTAAAATCCATGTCAATTCGGCAGCTATAATAGCTAAAACCCTATACTATGCTTTTGCACAAGAACGAGCAACAATCGACTGCTTTTTGGAAGCCCAATGGATGAGAGAGCCCCAAGAAAAACACAAAACCCAGTTATTGATCGTCGATCATAAGGGAAACCACCCCAATCAGCATCTGAGTACACGTCGACACCCAGATTAGAGGATGGCTGGACAATGATGCCTTGAGTGATAATGCCTTTAAGATACCTTAAGATGGGCTTAACCGCCGACCAGTGTACATCACTGGGAGCTTGTTGAAATTGACATGCTTGGTTCATAACGTATTATATGTTTGGGCGAGTAAGAGTGAGGTATTGTAGAGCCCGAATGGTTGCTCTGTAAGTGGTGGGATCATCCAGTGGTGTTCATTCATATTTTTGATAACTTGGATTCGGCGGCGAGTGAGGTGGAAAGGGGTTTGACTTCTTATAGGTCATGACGGGTCAATAATTCCCGTGTGTATTTAGTTTGAGCAAGATGCAGGCCTTTCTGAATGCGAGTTACCTCAATCTCAAGGAAGTAGTGCAAAGGACTTAGATCCTTGACCAAAAACTCTTGTAAATGTGTGATAAGCTCGTGAATGTATAATGGACTGCTGCCTGTAACTATGATGTCATCAACATAGACAAGAATAAATGTTACACTGTGTCAGTTGACCATATAAAAAGAGAAGAGTCAACGTTAGATAAAATTAAATGAACCCCAACTCAAGTAAGTAAAGAGTGAGGCAATGATACCAAACTCGAGGGCTTGACTTGAGACCGTAGAGCAACTTGTGCAGCTTACACACAGCATGAAGGCGAGACCTACCTTAAAAACCTGGAGGTTGAGTCATGTAAACCACCTCGACCAGGTTACCATTCAAGAACACATTGTTGACAACGAGTTGGCGAAGAGTCCACTGTCGACCAACTGCTACAATGAGTACAGTCTGAATCGTAACCAGTTTGGCAACTGGACTGAAGTTTTCAAAATAGTCTTGTCCTTCCTTCTGATTTAACCCTTAGCAATCAGCCACACTTTATATTTGTCAATGTTGTCATCACTTTTAGTCTTGATGCGAAACACCCACTTGCAGCCAATGGCATGACGACCTTGTGGTAGAGAATCAATAGATCAAGTGTTGTTCATTAGTAAAACATTGAACTCTGCATGTTTCACATCACGACATTTGGGAAACTTCATAACCTGACCGTAACAGGTAACGAAGGTTGGTTTAAAGGAATTGGTCATGGATCGGGTTGTCATGGGATGGGTGGCAAGGGAAGCATTGGGACGAGAACCCGGTCTGGGTTCGGGATCCATAGGGGAAGGGTATGAGGAAGGTTCAACTAGCCCTACTTAATTTATCGGTCTGTCTTTTTCACTCCAGTTTGTTCACTTGCATTTGTGATACAGTGGAAAATGTCCGTGCATCCCCTATATATAACTCCCACTCTTTCCTTGCTTAATTACTATATAATTTCCTTCTCAAAACTCCTTTCAAACCACATGATGAGTTAGAGGGATTCTCCTCCTCAAGCTTGAACTCGAGCAGGAGACCAAGTTTGAACCCTCTTTACCCAAGCTTATACCAATACTGATTTCGGCCCTATTTAATGGTAATTACAACTAAAATAATAGCTTTTAGTTTCATTTGCCCCAACAAATTATACACACACACACACACACACATATATATATATATATATATATATATATATACAATGTGTACACAAAAAAAAAAAATACCGTCAAATACAAGTTTATTTACGTATTATAATGTGTGTTTTGAGTTGACTCTCTAGTATTATACCTTCTGTCTGGTATACACAGCTGAAAAACGTAAAAAGAAGACATTCATTCGTACTTTTTACTTTTGACTTTTTACACCCCCGCTTAACAGTTGGGTACATTTTTCTGTTAAATTACGAAAACGACCGCCATCATTTTGTCTAAGTCCAATCCACTAGAAAAGAGTTAAACCTGATTCCTTAATTTCTGCAATTGACCTTTTCTCAACTCCAGTCCAAGTTCCCAGGGGCGTTTCTGTCACTTCATCAAAAAGAGTCTGAACTCTGATGAAGAGTCAGCAAAACTGGAGTTTACTTTTACCGCTTTGTCACCCTCACGGCACGTCATAAATAATAACAAGACCGCCGTGGCGGCGAGGCGGCGACACCGCGACAGCTTCGACGCCTGAAAGTACTCACCTCTCTGACCAGGTGTGCTTCTTCAAGTCCAGGACTTGTCAAACGTCTCCGCGACTTTTTTCAGTCTAATTCGTGAAATCGCCAGAAGTAGTCTCTGGGTTTTGTTGCCCGGACGGAACGGAAGCGATCGAGATGAGAAAGTCTGGATTTTTTTGCGGAGAGCGAGTCCGTGTCAAAGCGTCAATCCGTGTTGCCGGAAATGGCAACGGAAAAAGCTCGGAAAGGAAGAAAGAGAGACCTGGCTTTTGCAGCCGGCCGGAAAGTAACCAGCTTTCTGAATCCAAGGTAGTACTGTACTAACACAAGTCCATAACCCTCCAGCTATTCTAGAAAAAAAGCTGCTCCGGGGAGGCGGAGGGGAGAAGGTGAAGCCGTGAAGACTAGAGGGGGACGGCAGAGTGACAGCAGAGAGATGGATTGGGGAGAGGACACGTCTGGGAGAAGAGGAGAAGGGTGGGTCCGTGGAGGAGGGGGGGAAGACCGAGATTCGAGCCCGGCGAAGAGACAAACCCTGACGTGATTATAAGGTTCCGCTCCAATTCCCCATGACCCACATGCAACCTCTCTGCAATTTCGCCCTCTGCATCTGCATCTGCATCTGCATCCCCTCCCCTTGTCTCTCCAATCTTTACTCTCCGATCCGTTTTCCCCTGTTCTCTCTCTCTCTCTCTCTGGCTTCTGCAATAAAAAGAAAAAAAGAAAAAGAAAACCACCCCTTCTTCCTGCGCTCCCTTTTCTCCACATTTCGGATTCAAAAACGTTAAAACGCCAGCGACCAGAACTTGAGTGTCGACACTTCTCCATTAAAACCAGAAACAGAGAGAAAAAAAAAGAAAACCGAGAAAGCGACCCCTACAGACGTTACGTTACGTTCTTCACCGGCAACGGGAACCGCCGCACATATTATATGGCCCTTCGATGTAACGAAGACGGATTGGTACTGGGTGTTAAAAAAATTGGGGGGAGGCAACAGCAACGGATAGATAGATTAAAGGAAAATGACGCCGTCTTTCTTTAGGAACAGGGGATTAATCCAAATCCCCCTTTTTTTTTTTTTTTTTCTTCTACTGCTTTCCCAGACGTGGAACGAAATTGAAACCGCTTTTTTCCTTTCGGCCGAGGGACGGACGCCATTAGTCAACTCTTTCCTCCTGTTCTTTTCTGGGCACTTATTTAATTAACCTCTCTTCACCACTAAACAGATGTCCCATTTTTTCGACCCGCTCTTAAATCTCTCACAAGAAGAAGAAGTAGTAGAACTCTGCTAGCTGCGGCCGTTTCGCATGCAGAAGGGGGAATCAAAAGAAAGAAATGAAGTTCTGAATTGAAGAAGAGGAAGAAGAAGAAGAAGGGGGGAAGAGATTGAGGAGACAGGGTGGTGTGCTAGGGGAGACAAAGGAGAGAGAAAAGGGGTGTGGGACCGGGCACCGCCCTTGCGCACGCTGTCTTACCGAAACATTAACCCATCCTCATCATCGATCCGCTCCAGCTTTGACCTAACCCTAACCCAACCCTAACCCAAAACCCAGGCACCGGTACTAGTACTACTACTCTCTTTCTTACTAGCTACTCAAAAAACAAAAGGCCTCTACTCTCCTCCTCTTCTTCTTCTTCTTCTTCCCCGTCCTAAAGAGTCCAGGTAGACGAGGATAGAGAGAGAGATATGGGAGATCAGCTCACGATTCTTCTGCCGGAGAAATATTGGTGGGTGTTGCCAAAAGGGTCCTCTTTCTTTCACCTTTTTCGGTGATGGATAGACTCCCCTTCCGTTGATCTTCTTCTTTCTTGTTTGCTATCTTCACTGTTCCATTTCCGAGGTTTCAATCCGGTTCTGTAGCAGCCAGCTGGGGAGAGAAAAGAAAAGAAAAGAAAAGAAGCGAAGAATAGAAAAAGAATTGGGGGACATTGGAGAGCAGTAACGGGTAGAATGGATCCACTACCCGCATCTGCACACGGCCACTCTCATCTCCCACCTCCTTTCCTCACCAGAGATCTCCAACACCACCTCCACCTCCAGCACCTTCACCACCAAGAACAACAACAACAACAGCAGCAGCAGCAGCAGAATACTAATAATAACTCCGAAGAGGAACACAGCGAGAGTCCCGGTCTGAACAGGGGCAAGAAGCGAGACAGAGATCACCAGTACCACGAGGAAGGGGAGAGCAGTAGAGACCAAGCCGGGTCCGGCGGGGGAGAGGGGGGCGACCAGATAACGCGGCGGCCCCGGGGTCGTCCCGCGGGGTCGAAGAACAAGCCGAAGCCCCCAATCATCATCACCCGGGACAGCGCCAACGCCCTCCGGGCCCACGTGATGGAGGTCGCGAGCGGGTGCGACGTCGGGGAGAGCGTCGCCACCTTCGCGCGCCGCCGCCAGCGCGGGGTCTGCATCCTCAGCGGGACGGGTACGGTGACGAACGTCACGCTCCGGCAGCCGGCGGCCCCCGGCGCGATCGTCACCCTCCACGGCCGGTTCGAGATCCTGTCCCTCTCCGGGTCGTTCCTTCCCCCGCCGGCGCCGCCCGCCGCCACCGGGCTGACCATATACCTGGCCGGGGGGCAGGGGCAGGTGGTAGGGGGCAGCGTCGTCGGGGCGCTGGTCGCGTCCGGTCCCGTGGTCATAATGGCTGCGTCGTTCGGAAACGCCGCGTACGAGCGGCTGCCGTTGGAGGAGGAGGAAGCCGTCCCCATCTCCGGCAGCGGGGGAGGGGGTCCACTTGGCTCCCCGGGATTGGTCATGAGTCCAACTCATCATCAACAGCAACAACAACAACAGCAAGTACAACAGCAGCAGCTGTTGCCGGACCCCAACACGACGCCTCTCTTTCATGGCTTGCCTCCTAATCTTCTCAACTCATGTCAATTACCGCCCGACGCTTACTGGGCCGCCACCGGCGGCCGCCCTCCTTACTGAAAGCAGAAAGAAATGGTTGTTCTTATTTTCTTTCAGTTTTTCTTTCCTTGCTCCTAATTACTGAAGCAAACGTGTATACACGGAAGCAGAAAGAAAGAGAAACATGAGTAATCCTGCTCTGCTGCTGCTGCTGCTGCTGCTACGAATGAAGAAGGATGGAAATATTTGACGACGTACGATAAATGGGTTCTTCTTCTTCTTCTTCTTAATTTTCTTTCAGTTTTTTCTGGGTCTTTTTTTTTTGTTTTTTTTTTTTTGGTTGATTCTTCGGCGATTGTTGATTGAAGAAGCTAGCATGCATGTGTACAAATATTATATACATGAGAGAGCAAGCTTCTCTGCGAGCTGCTGCTGCTGCTGCCGCCCTGCAGGTGGGGAAATTAAGAAGAAGGGAATGAAATGTTTAACATCAATCCGTAGCTTTCTGTTCTTTCTTCTCCGATACTATTACGACTTTGTTCTTTGTTCTTCTTGTTTAAATATTGCTTTGTTTTCTTTGTACAAAAGAATAATCAATGTTTCAAAGAGAAGTCCCATTACGGTCTCTGCACACATATATTATCTATGCGCAATATTAATATCCATTGTTGTAGTTGAGGAAGGAAGGAGATGAAAGAGATGAAAGAGATGAAAGAGATGAAAGAGATGAAAGAGATGAAAGAGATGAAAGAGATGAAAGAGATGGAGAAAGTTAAGGAAGCAGATCGATCTGATCACAGATGCAAGTATGTTTGTAGGTGGTGCTTGAGATTATATATAAATGGGAATTAATTAAGAGGAAGGAGCGTTTTGGGAGTGGGATGTGGAGAGAGGTATGGGCTTCTAGTTCTTTTCCCAATTGGGGGTTTTGTATGGAGACATGAATGCAGTCTGTCTCACACGTGCACTGCACTGAACAAAGTTCCTTTTCGAGGCGCCAGCCAACTTCCATAAAAAGGCAACCACCGATGCCAACACTACGAACGGCCGGCTTTCTCATTCTCTCTCTCTCTCTTTCTGTTCTCGATCTCTTCCTTCTGGGCTAGCTACCTCCGGCAGCTCTGCAAATAATGGAGGTTTAATCCAGTAGTACTACTTCAGAGTGTCAATTTCAAATGAAGAAGACCGTTTCAAGTACGTTCACGAGGCGTTTTCCGGGGACTGAAAACAGAAACGGAAGCAAGCTGCTGCCATTTGCCAAGGTTTGATGCAGTCCTTGCAGTAGTACTAGCTCGCATCACTCTCTTCTCTCCCTCTCTCTTCTTTTTCTTGTGTTTCTTGCCTGATTCCTTCTGGAGATCAGCTACTTCAATTTTTCCCTACCTAGGTTCCGTTTTCATTAACTGGAAGAGCTAGCTCGATCGGTTCTCGTTTCTTTTGTTGCAGGAGATGATAAGATCTGAAAACTTTGTGGGAATTATATATATGATCGTCTTTCTCCTGATAAATCGTGCATGTTTTAGTACTAATTTTGACCTTCTTTCGACCAGCTCCTACCTGTGCTTTTTCTTTTCCTGAAGTCTGATCTCCTTGTCGTCTTCCTCAACTCCCTCCTCTTCCTTGTTTTTCCATACATGTCATGAAGTTCATAGAATTAATATACAAGAATGCATGAGATCGAGAAAGAATTGTGTTTCTGACTTCACAAATCTGATCCATCAAATAGATAGAAATTAACTTATATATCATCTACAGCTCTAATTAAGATGAATTAAACAGATGGTATTGGGAATTTTTCATTGTGTGATCTGTAAAATTAGTTTCAGGGAAATTAAAATATGTATGTGTTTTACTACGTATCAGAACTGATCCTCCTAAATGCTTGAGATTTTACGTAGAACAAATATAATTAACCCCATGATCAGGATAAATAAGTTACAAAAGGATCCAATTAAATTGACCCTTCTTGAATTAATGGATGGCATGATTTTAATATTCCAAATGCATATGAATTGCAGTAGCTGGAATGGTATAAACTGACTCTAGGTTTTCATCTTCTAATTTACTGCCAAGCAATATTGCCTGTGTGGCCTATGTTATGTGGAAATACTGCACTGTTTTGATCCTAATTAAATGAGTTAATTTAGTACTCCTTCCCATGCATGATAATTACAGAAGAAAAGCAGATTGCCATTGTAATGTTATCTTAGTTTCTTCTTTCTTTTTTCACTGGGTAGGCTTGGATATGGATTAGCAGTACTCTCATGAGATAAATCCTTTGGAATTGAAGGATCTATTATGAGTTTGGGACAAAATTTATAAAAGGCCACAAGATATCAATTTCATAAGTTTTCTATCTGGTTAATTATGAGGGAATTTATATTATATATCAAGAAAAGATATATATATTAAAGAATGCAAATTAAGACTGATCAAAATTCTTGGATCAAATGTTTTGACAATATTATTGTGCATGCATGTATATAAGTACTGGCCGTTAATGAATATAATTGGCTGGTACTTCTGATCTTCTAGTCGGAATTCAAAGAAGAAAAAGACAATTAAACTCATTTTTCTACAAAGAATGAGAGGCTGGTTGGAAACAGGTTCCCTCTTATCCATTGTTGTACCCATTTATTAGTGACGCGCGGTTTCCGTGTAACCCTAAGCAAGGGGGTCTGAGAAGTTGTGGTGCTTATTCAATTTAATTATAATTTTAGTTTAATTTTATGTGTTTTGGTCACCAATATTTAAGGGCCTAGAAAAGACTTCTTTTGTAACCCTAATCGATTTGGGTCCTGTAGAGAGTGGATATCGCCTCATTCTTGCTTGTGAAAGTAGGTTACATTGGCCAAACCACATAAATTTCCATGTTCAAGAGCCCCAAAGTAGGGTAATGTGACTATAATTGGTTCGTTTGATGAAGGGTTCATAAGAGATTACTTTTAATTCCTAGCAAACCAGTTTGTAGTAATCCTTTACCATTCCATTTCTTTCTCTATATATAAATTTTAAGTCCATTAATCAAACAGCCAGAAGAGCACCTTGATCTCTTTGACCTTGCTCTTTTTTATTCAACCACAGAAAGCATCCACAGTTTCTTGACTCCTGAGCACACAGGATAAGAAGAAAATAAAATAAAACACAAAACATATCAAATTGAGAAACTTGATGGATAAAGGTCATGTTAGATACTCCATGGAGGTCTCATCAACAACTTCGTTGTTTTACATGAAATTTTATTGAAGATTCGATGCCCCAATGTGCTTGTTCTTTTGTTCTTAATTTATTGTTTGTTGGGCCGATGGAACCAAATTTCTTGTCCCTTCATTTGTAGATTCCCTTGTTAGATGTGTTTGTTATAAGCATATGAATAAGATATTCGGGTATCGTTCCTACATGTAATTCCTGTTCTCATAATCGTGCATAAACCCGAGATCAAACAGGATTGATTATTCTAAATTAACAAGGAAACACAACCTTGATAAGATCAAATTCGTGTTAACAAAAATTCGTGAATGTTAAGAAATCCTTGTATAGTTGTGATTAATTCTCCCTAATTATTAAGGCCACCCTCGTATCTATATGTATGTTGTTAGTGTCCATGTCTGAGGGTATATTTGTCATTCTCTAACAAAACATTATATGGTAAAATATATATATGATTTCTTGTGTGATGATTATACATGGAATGACTGAAGATTTGATATAATTTTTGGCAAGATTAGTATATATGGAATGACTGATGGCGTCATTATTATATGGAATGATTGAGGTCTTGATTATGATAAAAGAATATGATTAGAGATTCACAAACAGATTGACAGTCAAGACAGAAGTTTGCGTTGCACAAGGAAAGACATACATATCAAATCTCAATCAGACTTTCTTCATGTATGGCAACACAAATCATACCATATGTGCTCACAGCGAAGGACTACTAAAAGGCATGGAGGCTTGAGCACAACACACGAATTCTGAGTGAAAGAAAGAGAGTTTTTATGGAGAACAAGAGTTCATGTTGTTTATGAGTTTATTAGTCTTCATCGATCTACTTTTCTGAGAAGCTTGAGTGAAGATGAACGTAGCGTTTCAGACGTTGTTGAAGTCTGTGCTGAAGACAGACCAACGCTTTCGTGACGAAAGCATTCATTGAGAGGGAGTCTCAGTGTGGATGGTAACAAGACTACTCACCCTGAGTACGTCATTTAAAGAGGGAGCTTGAAAAGGTATTCACTATTAGTTATGTCGACTACAGTGTTTTAAATATCATTATAAAACCTTGTTGGAGAAGATTTGTAACAAAACTCATTATGGTGGATCTTTACCATCCAGGCTACACAGCCCCACAGATTAGGAACTATTCTGGTTCCGAATTGCAATAACATAGTGTGTGTCCCCTATTTTTGTTATTTGTTTACTAACGTTTTTCACGTAGTTAAAAAAATCACCATAAACATTGTTGATAGTACCAGAATGAACTTTCATACATGTTTACGGTTCAAAGAAAATTGCCACTTCAATGCACGATTTTTCATATATATAGTTCATCTATGCAACTTCCTTTTGTGTCCCTAGAAGGTAAGTGGAATCTGCACCCATTTTTTAAGTTGAAGAGACCATTAATTTCATTCAAATGTGGATGCTAATAAAGCCCTCTTATATGGCTCTGAACAGTGACTTGTGTCACTCAAATTTACTGCAATTGTATGATTCAATCCTCAATGAATAATGGTTCATATTAAAATGTCCGTGTTAGAAACAAACTTCAGCCCAGCCTAAAGCCATAAGTTGTTTATTTCTTGGATGCTCTTGGCTTCAGAAAGGATTTGTAATGTGACGTACAAAATAGTAAAATTTATATACCAAGGATGTCGCTTTCCTTTAAAAATAATTCCTACTACCATAAGATTGATCCCCAAGTGCCAAGTAGACAAGAAGAATAAGTGGTACCAACGCCATTAGTAGAAGTGAAGAAGTGGAGATGATAGAGGTTGTTGACAATAACTAAGTCCAAGATGTTGCCTTTGAAGAGGATCAACCTTGTTGTCTAGCCTAGTGTTCCAAATTGACTTGTATGAAATCCTCCTTTGTCTTCTCCCTCAGACAATAGTAATCTTCCTATTGTTCAATGGAAGGGAAAAAGATCGTGTCCAATTTCCTTTAGCTAACTTCTCTTTGTTCAAGTCTTCCTCTTATTCTCACAAGAAGTTATAGCTTCTTTTTCTTTAGTTTGTGTTCCAAATTCACTCAAAGAAACAGTGGTTGTCCCACAATGTAAGAAAGCAATGAGGAAGAGATGGCTGTTCTTGAAAACAATGGTACTTGGACGATGGCGAAGCTCCGTTAAGAAAAGAAACTAGGATGATGGTAAATGGGTTTATACTATCAAGTACAAATCTAATGGTAGTATAGAAAGATATAAAGCCAGACTTGTAGCCAAGGGCTTCACTCAAGTTTATGGCGAAGACTACTATGAAACATATGCTCTAGTTGGAAAATTAAACTCGATGAGAATCCTCATCTCTTTAGCAGTCCAATTTGATTGAAGCTTCATTAGCCTGATAGAAATATTGCCTTCTTATATCGGGTTTGCATGAATAGGTATATATGCTTCCTCCACCAGAGTTCCAAACAAATGGACAAATAGGTATGTCTTCTAAATAAAGGCCCTTTTATGGAGTTACGAACTGAATCAACAAATGTGCCATCAACCTGTAGATAATTTAGATGAATTTATGGAAATGGAGAATAGAATTTGGGGAAAAAAGGAGGGAGAAAGAGATCATGAGGAGAAGGAAGAAGAGGCGATAGAGAGATGGCAAAGAGTGTCAAAAATCCGTTCTACTCAAGTAGCATACTCAACTTAGGTTATATAGTCCAATAATCGTAAAAAGGATAATTGTGCCCCTACACATCCAAAAGCAATTACATATAATAATATAAGAAATTACTGTGACCTTTTGTCGGTGTATGTATATGTGTAATTATACCTGATGTTTGGTGTAACAACAATTGAGGATACTCCAAAACTTGTTATCACAGTTTGGAACCAACTGTTCCTACTATGCGGCGCATTCGGCCCACGGTGAAGAATTCACTAAAGAAAGTTTATAGTAACTTACATGTTACACCTCCAATCAAAGTTCTCCTCCTCTATAGGATTTGAACATACGAACTTTCTTTAAACTTCTTGTTGCAGCACAATAACAAAAGTTCTTTCATACTCCTCTGATTGTATGCATTTGTCTAAAGTTTAAAATACTAAAAATTACCATAAATTAGGTTAATTTAACCTAGTCGTGCTTGTTTATTGCAGGGAACACGAAAAAAATGTAAAAAGAAGAACAACGGAAGAAGTCCCAAGCAAATTAGGCAAAAAATGGAGTTTTTACCCCAATTCAAAGGAAGTGTAGGGTTTGAGAGCCATCGAAGGTGCTCGGCACCATATGGCGCGTGACTCTGCGCCTTGACAAAGAAGTGCCACTCTCACTGCCCCTGAGCAGGATTTCTGCGCCATGGCGTACAGGAGCTGAGCGCCATGAAAGTGAGTGGTGTCGTATGGTGCCGGAGCCTTTAAGTTGATTTTTGTGCACTTTAAGTGACCCGATGCATAGTAGGGACTACACTGCACGATATAAGTACGGGTTTTAGGGAAAAACTCAGGGATTTGGATTTAGGATTTGCGGAGTCGACCTAGACTCGTCTAGGGTTCCTGCTAGAGCTTCAACGAAGGATTTTGCGGCAACTTCTTGAGGAGATTCCCATCCGAGAGGAGGATTCAACCTTCAAGAACTGAAGAAATACAGAGTTTGATCTTTTATCTCACTTTCTTTCCTTCATGTGTATTTTTTGTATAGACATGTGGTTGAACTTGAGATGTGTGTTGTATTTGACTTCATGTGTTTTTAAACCCTTGTTTGGGGGTGTGATGTAACGTACTTGTGTGATGTATAAGATTATTTTAGTGTTTTGAGCATGATTCTATTATATATGTGGTGTGTCTAATGCATGCTTAGTATTCAATTAATTTTCTAGCTAGCTCTTGATTGATATTTAGGAATCCGATTCGATCCCCAGATGGTAGATTGGGTAGACTTGCATTAGAAAATGTGCGTTCCACCTAGTTAGGAGGTCTAGTTAGGGGATTCGTGTGTGGAGTTAGGAATAACCCACTGTCGTATGTGACCTATAGACAGATTAGGGGGTCAGAATAGAGGGCACGATTGTGGTGATCTCGGAAGAGACCTGTATATACCAAATTTCTAGGTCTACAAGTGTTCGATGAAATACTTGAATATTAAAATAGGTTAGATACGATGCACAAGGATGTGAAATCACACCTTACCTCTATTTTAAATAGACTCTCCGAGTTATCCCTTGCTCGGGTCCTAGGTAGTGTGCATATTTTATCATTTTCGTTAAATATCTTTTTCAGCGGTTAGATATAGCTATTAGGATGCTCGTTTAGTAATTAGTCTATACATAGTCCCTGTAGGTTCGACATTCAGACTCATGAGTCAACTTTTTTACTTACGTGACATGTGCACTTGCATGCTAGAGTAATTTTCTTTAATTAGAAAGTTACTCACGTTCAGCGAGCAACAAGTTTTTGGCATTGTTGCCTGGGATCATTAGTTGGGTTAGTGCTAAAACCAATCCGAGTAGTTATAATCTAGCCTTAGTTAGGTTTAGTTTGTTTCTTTTATTTGTTGATTGTTTGTTAGTATTTTTTTTATTTAAAAAAAAAGCATGTACATTGAGATTGGTTTGCCTTCTTTTGCTTGTGATTATATATCTTATTCACAGATCATTATTTCTATCAATCTAAGTGCAATGAAGGTGATGTGGATAATAATTTTGTTAACCCAAGTGAGATTTATAGCAGCTCTCAACAACGTGATTTCTCTAGTCCTAGAGAAAGACCATGGGAGTCTGCGCAAACCCAACTAGCTATGTAGAGGTCTATATGGAGGAAACCATTAGACTTCAACAAAACCAATTCGGGTGTCCTCTATGTGAGACCAATGATCCTAGCTCGGGAAGATGACTTCAATTTTTCAAGGGAGCACAGACAAAAGACCTTGTTTATGCTTGGCCAACATAGACAACAAGATTCTCCCTCTTTATGCCCAACTACTCAACCTCCACCCCTAAGGACCAAGGATGACTCATTTGATGAAAGGAATTGTGAGATTCTTCAAAGACTTCTTGCAGAGCAAGAAGATTTCACAGAAGAATAAGAAAAGGTGAGTTTCCTTTGTCAATAGGTAATTCCTCAACCTCCACCCATATATGATGATGTTGATATTATTTATGAAAGGAGGCAGGAATATCTTTTACAGGTAGTAATAGAGCAAGGTAAAAAGTTGGATGAGCTATCAGAGAAGGTTAATTTTTTTTGTCAACAAGTGATGAATTTAGTAGGGGAATATATGTGAATAACATGGTAGATTCGTTCTTCGAGCATGGATATGATGAACCCATGGTTACCTCTAGGATTGATAGCCACTTTAATAAGAAATCAAAAGCGCAACAAAGGGCACCCAACGTGGTTTGGGATGATAACGATGTAAATGGGTTAGAAGAGAGACAATATCACCATCTTGCTTGTGAGGATTCTCTTCAACCCCAATTTGTAGACCCTTTGAAAACATGGTGGTGTCATTGGTTAGCTAGTGGGAACACCAATGAAGCTAACCAACTTGTGGAAAAAGAAATGAGATCAACCTCCATCTTTGCACAATTTAAAGAAGGGGGAAGAAAAATTTGAATATCCAAAAGAGATGGTTGAGGTAGAATTAGAAATAAGTTTTGGGGAAAAGGATAGGAATAAGAGAAAATTTAGCAAATGATCCCTTAGAGACTTGGGTAGCATTATATGAAGAGCCAATCTCAAGAGAAGGGAGGAGACTAAATCTAGATGAGCTAGATGAGTTCATCCTCCTAGCCTATGAACCAACCTCAAGTGCTAAATTTTGTATCTTGTTAGGTAAGGTTGGAGGGGAGTTGAGACATCTAGCACATTTGACTTGAAAAATCCTAATATGCAAGATGTAACCACCTACTACTACCAAAATATAAGGGAGCCACAGTCTAGCTCTACCAAGGGTAGAGATGGAATCAAACAAAAGTAGCAACTTTCCTTTTGATTCGGGAGGAATGGTGGATAAGTTTAGCCAAAGACTTTAAACATGGCGTTACTTGGGAGACAACCCAAGGAAGTAGAATGGTAGGGTTGGAATGAAATTAATTTTTTGAAAATAAGTGGGTAGAACCCATGTAAATTAGTTGGATATAGTGTAGATAGATAGTGAAACATGTGCGTGGAGTTTTTGAAGCAAAATAAATGGAATTTTGAGGTAAAAAGGTTTTGACAGTGTCTGGTGCCACAGACAGTGCTGGGAACCATATGGCGCCCAGAAATTATTTTATGTGTCGGGCGCCATGAACATGACTGGATGCCATATGGCACCAGGTAGGATTCAGTGAAAAATTTTTATATCATTTGAATCTTGCCCCCCTCTTTTGAGGGGCATCTATGGGGTTAAGAAAGAGGGGGCTCCATAGAAGGCCTTAACCTTTTAAAGCCCCAAAGAGACCATATGTAGTGAAAGAATTCTACTTGTGAGCTCATGTTTGTTTACAAATCATATCTTTTGGAACTTCACCAACATGTGCATTTTGACTAGTTGTCAGTTTTGTTGCTTGATGTCAAATTCTAGTTTTATATTTTACAAATACATGCATTGGATCCCTAGATACTTATTCCATATGTTTAATCTCACATGTGTGCATGAGTTCACGTTCTTCATAGGGTTTTATGAGCACTCTTCATGGAATCAACATTCTACAAGGAGATTTTTTAACTCCATTTTTTGCTATTATGATCTACATTGAGGACAATGTAGAATTAAAGTTTGGGGTAGGGTACCATGCTGCATGTATATTTATCTTGTATTACGTATGATTTGTGATGCGACCATGTTGTTTAACTCAAGATTGAAAATTCTATGCTCGACACTCACTCGTATAATATGAGTAGGAGACTAGTTTTCATGTCACTGTACCACTCACAATTCTTTTTCTTGAAGTCAAAATATCAAGGTTTGGGATTGTGGAATGTTTGGTTTATAAGCTTAAGAATTCCTTTAGAAGCTTGAGAACTAATTTCAAGGGAAGCTTGAAAAGAAAGATTGAAGATTGCAACTCAAATAAATGAGTTAGGAATTTTTTGATGAGTTTGGGCTTTTCTAGCCAACCCAGTATACTCCCTAGTCAACCAAGTTGGTCCATGATCTACTTCTTTTGTTACCCATGATATAAACCCATCTTCATAGCATTATTATCCTCTTTTACATCACCTATCACTCTTGGTGCATGGCTGAAAAGAATTTTGGAGCCAAGAGTGAAAAAAAAGAAAGAGAAAGAGGATTGCAATCTGAAAGCCAAGGGAGCAATGGCTACTTAGTTGAATTGCAAGGTTTTTTATTACCAACATGTAAAATAAATGATTTAAACCCTGTGTAGCAAGTTGTTGCTCGAGGACGAGCAAGACTTTAAGTTTGGGGGTATTTGATTTGATGCATTAGTCTAATATTTTATATACCCAAAATTGCCCCAAATTAGGGCAATTTGACTTAGTCTTGCTTGTTTATTGCAAGGAACACGAAGAAAATGTAAAAAGAAGAACAAAGAAAGAAGTCCCAAAGAAATCAGATGAAAAATGGAGTTTTTACCCAATTCAAAGGAAGTGCAGGGTCTGAGCGCTAAGGAAGGTGCTCGGGCGATATGGTGCCGAGACTGTGCCTTGGCGAACTCCCATTGACCATGTGCAGGATTTCTGCGCCATGGTGCACTGTGGTTGGGCGCCATGAAACTACCCGATGCTGTATGGCGCCGAGGCCTTTAAGTTGATTTCTCCGCAGTTTAAGTGACCCGGCGCCGAAGCACTTCCCCCAGCATTGTATGGCGCCTGGAACTACACTGCATTCTATAAATACTAGGGTTAGGAAAAAACTCAAGGATTCGGATTTTGGACTTAGGGAGTCGTCCTAGACTCGTCTAGAGTTTGTGTCAGAGCTTCAATGGAGGATTTTGGGGCCACTTCTTGAGGAGTTTTCCATCTGGGAGGAGGATTCAACCTTCAAGAAGTGAAGAACACACAAAGTTTGATCTTTTATTTTACTTTGTGTATTTTTTGTATAGACATGTGATTGAACTGGAGCTTTGTGTTGTATTTTGACCTCATGTGTGTTTAAACCCCTGTTTGGGGGTGTGATTTAGCGTACTTGTGTGATGTATAAGATTATTTTAGTATTTTGAGCATGATTCCAATATGTGGTGTGCCTAATACATGCTTAGTGTTTGATTAATTGCCTAGCTAGCTCTTGATTGATATTTAGGAACCCAATTCGATCCCGGGAGGGTAGATTTGGGTAGACTTGCATTAGGCAATGTGCGTTCCACCTAATTAGGAGGTCTAGCTAGGGGATTCGTGTGTGGAGTTAGGAATATCCATCGTCGTGACCTATAGGGTACATGTAGTGGGTTCTCTTTCTAGACCTTCAATCGAAAAATTAGGGGGTCAAACTAGAGGAACGATTGCCGTTATCTCGGAAGAGACCCGTAAGTACCGAATTCCTAGGTCTACCAAGTGTTTGATGAGATGTTTGAATGCTAAAATAGGTTACATACGGTGCCCGGGGGCGTGAAATAACACCCTACCGATTTGGGTAGACTTGCATTAGGCAATGTGCGTTCCACCTAATTAGGAGGTCTAGCTAGGGGATTCGTGTGTGGAGTTAGGAATACCCACCGTCGTACGTGACCTATAGGCTACATGTAGTGGGTTCTCTTTCTAGACCTTCAATCGAAAAATTAGGGAGTCTAAATAGAGGAATGATTACGGTTATCTCGGAAGAGACCCGTAAGTACCAAATTCCTAGGTCTACCAAGTGTTTGATGAGATGTTTGAATGCTAAAATAGGTTACATACGGTGCGGGGACGTGAAATAACGCCCCTACCTATTTTAAATGGACTCTCCTAGTTATCCCTTGTTCGGGTCCTTGTTGATGTGCATATTTTATCATTTTCGTTAAATATCCTTTTGTGCTATTAGATATAGCTATTAGGATATTCGTTTAGTAATTACTCTACACATAGTCCCTGTGGGTTCGACATTCAAACTCTTGAGTCCACTATATTACTTGCACGACACATGCACTTGCGTGCTAAAGTAATTTTATTTAATTAGAAAGTTACATTTAGCGAACAACACCCTCACACTGAGGCTCTCCCTCAATGTGTTCCCTTAAGGCAAAGGATCTTCTCCATGTAGTCTTCTCAGAATGAGAACGATATTATGATAGTCAATGGCTTCTTGAACATAAGCCAGAAGACTTCTTGATAAGCTCAATAGGGTTATTCACATAAGAATAAACTTCATGTACATTTCCTCAGCAAGATCCCCCTCAACCTCATGCTTTGTAGTTTTTTTGTGGTTAGAAATTGGTTACATTTAGCCATGAAATTATCCCATTCGTGGTTAAAAGTAAGGAATATTTAGACACATAATTTTAAAATTTGTGGCTAAATAAGACGACATTTAGCCACGAAATTTGCTCGTTTGTAGCTAAAACTTGTTTACTTTTGGCCATGAAAGTTCTAATTTTAGGGCTAAAAGTCTTTTCCTATTTTTTCTAATTTGAATTACTTATTTGAACAAAAAATAAAACATGTTCAAATTTAACAAAGAAATATGAAAAAACATATCAAACTTATGTTAAAATGTTGTTCAACATAAGATTTTATTCAAATTCATCACAAATACAAATGAGTTTATCAATGCTTAAAAAGTCAAATTGGAGTTGTATAAAAACAACATTGCATCTCCTTGCTTAGAGACCTGAGTTTGTGCCATTTGAGCAAATCTCTCACGTTTCTGATGCCTTACAACACAGACAACACATAGGCAGTCACTTTTATGGAGATCTATTCTGGATAAAGACAATGCAAGATAAATGTATAAGAGAACTAAGAAAAAACGGATCAAAAAGTCGCTTTTGCAATCTAACTTAAACATTTATAAAGCCATGACCAAGTCTATCAGGAGAAAATAGATCAAACTTATTAACAAGAAGAGAACTCACAGAGCAACAGGACGAGAACATCTTAATCCTTACCGAAAGATCGTTCTCAGTCTTCTGAATCAAGGAAGTTTCTCTCAGCTGTTGTCGTAAGATCTTGCTTCTACTAAAATGCTCAAGTTTGCGAAAATAGGCATCCTTGCACCGAGCACACCAAGGGAATCAGAAGTCCTTTGTGTTTCGGACAAATCGCTTCTCCAGGAGAACAAGGATATCGAGTGAGAGAGGAGGATTACCAAATTAACTTTCCTAATTTTAGAAATATTTACCCACGAAAAGTAAGTTTTGTGGCTAATTGATAATATTTAACCACGAAAGTTGAGTTTTGTGCCCTATTATTTTTTGCCACGAAACGTAACTTTTGTGGCTAATTTCAGACATTTAACCACAAAACGTAGTTCTCGTGGTTAATTAAAATCATTTAGTCACGAAACAATATTTTCGTGGCTAATTTGAAACATTTACCCTCAAAACCTAAATTTCGTGGTAAATACTTTCCCCGGGAAACATATTTATTTCGCGGGAAAAATATAACCACAAAAATATAAAAAATTAAATTAAATTTTTATTTTTACCCACGAAAATGTTCATTTTGTGGGCATTAATAAATTCAAATTTATAATTTTTATTAATTTGATCTTTAGCCACGAAATTTAATTTTCATGGTTAAAAATAAATTTTTAGTAACGAAACTAATTTCATGGTTAAAAATTTTGTTACTAAAAGAAAAATTTCTTGTAGTGAGTGGTGTATTTATAGGCTTCAAATTCTAAAAAAAAAAGCAACTCCTCGTCAAACCATGATTCCTGGCGTCATAGGAGACTATCTAGGCGCCATGATTAGTTTTCAATTTCATGTGTTGCCAAAATAGTTTAGGAAAGGTTTTTGTTGATGCCATTGGTGCCCTGATATTGAAAAAGTGCAGAAGAAGTTCATCTCTACTCTTCATGTCTCAAGTCTCAATCAGGATGTAGATATCTTTACCAAGGCTTTAGTAAAAGATAGATTCTTTTGTATACTAAACAAGTTAGGATCATTTAATTTGTATGCCCCTAACTAGAAGGGGAGTGTTGACTGAGCTCCTTACTTGAGCTTGATTCGGATCTCAGCAACAGTGAGATCCGAACTCAGAGCTCCCAGAAATAGGAACTGCTCGCCTATTAAAGCTTGAGTGTTCCTTATATGTAAACACGGGAATTCAACCTTAGTGAAAGCATTTCTTGTTCTGTGAAGTAGGTGTCTAGGGCCGAACCACATAAATCTCTTATCTCTCTTATTTTTTACATGGTATCAGAGCACTACTTTATTGTGAGCTTCTAAATCGTGGTTTTATCATCCATGTTTTTTCAATTGATTGGGGTTTTGGTGTTTTTTGAAACACTTAATTTTCCCCAATTTTTCTTTGAAAAAGAAAGCTTGATTGGCCTTTTATTTAATCGGATTTTCAGATCCAATTTTTTTACCCGACAAGAGGTTGAAGACGACTGGAGATCTAACTACATTGCCCTGCATCTGATTAAAATATTTGGCGCGTCATGCGATTTGACGTCCCACATCCGACCATTAGATCCGCATCTACACATCCAATTTAGAGTTCTGCATCTGACGCACAGATATGCATCGCAAATTCCGGTCCAATGTTCTGAATCCGACGTGCAGATACGCTTCGTACGATTTTGGTCTAACATTTTGCTTCCGATTTCGAACTTCAAAATCACTCTGCAACCGATTTCTATCACTGAACTGGCCCAGTCTTCACTCATACGGACCAGAAGTGTTTTTGGCCCATTTAGGCTTATTTTATAGTCATTTTTGGGCAGATTGCTTCTAATTTCTGACAACTATCACTCTAGAAGCCCTCAGGTCAGTTTTTTTATATTTTTTTGAAGAATGACTTCCATTGCCGATGCATAAAATATCTCAACCTCAAAATTACCTTGGAACTATTGGATGACACCAATTACCTTTATTGGTCTAATAGTGGCCAATTATTTATTAGTGGTAAGGTATACTTGGGTATATAAATGGGATGAAAGTGAAACCATCTCCTCTCAATGTTGATGAATTCGAAAAATGACAAACTAATAATGACCTTGTTAAAGGCTGATTATTAAATACTACAGAGCGAAAAATTGCCAAAGCCTTACAATTTTTGCCCACTGCTATGAAAGTTTGGAACAAAGCTAGAGAATTATATGAGGGTATAAATAACAATGCAAAAATTTATGAGCTTAGACAGAGTATTATAAATCTCAAACAAGGTAATCAGTCTGCAAGTGAACTTATTGGTACTATGTGTGCATTATATGATGAATTAGACTGGTATTTACCTCTTAGTTCAGATTTTCAAACATTGAATTGAGTAGAGAAAATGAGCAAACCTTCGCTTTCATTTCTGCCTTGAGGCCTCAGTATGAACATGTTAAGAATCAAGTACTCTTACAAGAGAAGATACCTTCTTTTAGCATTGTTTCCAACATTCTTGCTCAAGAGGAGACTCGACGAAAGGTCATGACTACTCCCGAAGAACCAGAACGACCTGCCTTGCAAGTGTCTAAAGACATTCGATCTAGTAAGACTCCTTATGCTTCCAGCTCAAGAACAATTTCAGGAAAAGAAAAAGTGGATGAACGACTTTGTACCTATTGCAAATGGGACAGTCACATTAAGGATAAATGTTGGAAACTTCATGGAAAACCAAACAATTTCAAGGCGCTAAATAAACCCAAATTAGGTAACAAGACGGGAGCGAACGTTGTAGCAACTCATACTCTGACTTTGAAAAACCTCACCGAGTTTCTACAAAAATTTGAAAAAGCTTCGGTTGCTGTTCCCCTTGAAAAAGAGTCTCCTCAAAGTACACCAGATATGTGCTTAACTTCTTCTAACTCGTATTGAATAATATATTTGGTGCTTCATATCATATGTCCAAGGATAATACTCAATTATCAGATATTGTCAGTGATACTCATAGAGCACCCGTATCCATCTCCAATGGGAGTCTGGTTCCCGTTAATGGAACTGACTTCACTCACTTCTTCCCTAAATCTCATGAATCTAAAGTGCTATAAATTCCTTTACTTCTAACATGTTATCTGTTACCAAAATTACGCAATCTCACAATTGCAATGTTATATTTACTCACAATGTTATATTTCAGGACCAGGATTCAGGGAAGATGGTTGGTGAAGGAAGAATGAATAATGGAATTCTAGACATAGTTTATGTTCTAATAAAGCAATAACTGGTGATGATTTATGGCACTATTGCCTAGACATAGTTTATGTTCTAATAAAGCAACAACTGGTGATGATTTATGGCACTATTGCCTGGGACATCCTTCAGATGTTGTTTTTTCTAAACTATTTACTAGATCTTTTCATAATGCATGTGATATTAGTAAATATGCAAAAATAACTCAAAAATATTTTCCTCCTTCCAGTAGTGTAGCTATAGAGCCATTTGATTTAATTCATTCAGATGTGTGGGGCCCTGCTCTTATACTTTCTTATCAAGGTTTTCGTTATTTTCTAACACTTATTGATGAATTTTCAAAAGCTACTTGGATCTATTTACTCTCTTCAAAATCTTAAGTATTTTCAACCATTCAAGAATTTTTTTGATCAATTCAAAGACAATTTTCCAAAAATATTAAAGTATTTCATTCTAACAATGGTAGTGAATTTATCAATAAATGTTTCAGAATTTTTTAAAACAAATGGTGTACATCATCAAACTTCTTGTGTTTATATGCCCCAATAAAATAGTGTGGCTGAATGTAAGAATCGACATTTGTTAGAAGTAACTAGAGCCCTAATGTTTCAGTGCAATGTGCCTAAGCATTTTTGGAGTGATGCTATTCTCACTGCATACTATCTTATTAATAGATGGCCAAGTAAATCTCTTAGCAATGTTGCTCCTATTAAAAAACTTCATGGTACTAAAGCTAGTTTAGATCATCTTCAAATATTTGGTTGCACTTGTTATATACACTCACATACCACAAATAAGTTAGATCCTAGAGCTATTAAATGTGTTTTTTTAGGTTATTCTACTTCCAAAAAGGCTTATAAATGCTATGACCCACTTAGAAATAAATTGCTTGTATCTCATGATGTCATTTTCGATGAATATATCCCATACTTTTATAAATTTTCACCTAGTTCCAGATAGGGAGAGCAATCATTACCTATTCATCCGAACTTACACATACATGACACAGGCAATACTTCGCCTCCACCTCAAGTTGACGGCAATATACAAGTAAATGAAAGTACCCCTATAGCTGATACTCCTTCCCCAAATTCCCCAAATTCTCCAAATACCCTTATTCTATCCTTAAACTCCCCTATTCCTCACATTCCCCTGGCATTACAACGAGAACCTCGTACCAGTAGGCCTCCTAGTAAATTCAATGATTACCAGGTGTATCACTCTTCTACTCGTTATCGTATACAAGCCCACTTAGATTATTCTCGAATCCATTCACTTCTTATGCATTTCTAGGATCCATCTCTTCTTCAGAACCTCAAACCTATGAGGATGCTATCTATCACATAGAGTGGAAACATGCTATAGAGGCAGAACTCAAGGCTTTATCTTGTAATCATACATGGACTATAGTTCCACTTAAAAGTAAATGGATCTTCAAAATTAAATATAAAAGTGATGGATCTCTAGAACGCTATAAGGCCCGCTTAGTAGCCAAAGGATTTACCCCAGAGGATTTACCCAAACCTATGGAGAAGATTACACTAAAACCTTTGCCCCTGTAGTTAAGATTAATACTCTTCGGGTCCTTCTCTCTGTTGCCACTAACTTCCAATGGCCTCTTTATCAATTAGATGTCAAAAATGCATTCCTACAGGGCGATTTAGAAGAGGAAGTTTATATGGAATTACCTCAAGGACACTTTCAATATAGAACCAAGTTAGTTTGTTGTCTCAATAAGGCTATTTATGGCCTTAAACAATCTCCTCGAGCGTGGTATGCTAAATTAAGTGTAACCCTTGAACATTATGGGTTCCATAAAAGTGCAAGTGACTCCTCCATGTTCCTCAAAAAGAATACAAAAGGTATTATCATTCTCTTTGTCTATGTTAATGATATTATAGTTACAGGAGATCATTCAATAGTGATTACTTCACTCAAACGTTATCTTCACCAAGTCTTTGACCTAACGAACTTAGGGAAATTAAAATATTTTGTGGGCACTAAGCTAGCATATTCCAAAGATGGCTTAGTTTTGTCTCAAAGGAAATATATCCTTGACTTGTTGAAAGAGTATGGAAAACTTGGTGCTAAGCCTAGTCCTACCCCTCTTAAACAAAATGTAAAAGTTTCCTCTGAAGGGGGAGAACCAGTCCATGATATAACACAATACCAATGCCTTGTAGGAAAATTGATTTACTTAACTATTACCAGGCCGGATATCACCTTTGCAGTCAGTCTAGTGAGTCAGTTCATGCATGCTCCGAGATCTACTCATGTAGAAATTATTGATAGGATCTTAAGGTACTTATAAGGCACACTTGGAAAAGGCATTTTAATGAAATACAATAAAAATATCAATATACATGGATATTGTGATGTTGATTGGTAGGTTGTTGAACCGATAGAAGATCTACAACTGAATTTTGCACATTTGTCAGAGGAAACTTGGTTACTTGGTGTAGAAAAAAGCAAGCTGTGGTGGCTCAATCAAGTGCTGAAGCTGAATATCGAGCAATGGCTTTTGCTACGTGTGAACTAAAATGGCTTAAAGCACTCCTTGAAAATATGGGACTACGACCAAGTGTACTTATGAACCTATTTTGTGACAATCAAGCAGCAATCCATATTGCCTCAAATCTAGTATTTCATGAATGAACGAAGCATTTAGAAGTTGATTGTCACTTCGTTCATGAAAAAGTGAAAAAGAAGATTATCTCTACTCCTCATGTCTCAAGTCTCAATCAGGATGCAGATATCTTCACCAAGGTTTTAGGAAAATATAGATTATTTTGTATACTAAACAAGTTAGGATCATTTAATTTATATGCCCCTAACTTGAGGGGGAGTGTTGACTGAGCTCCTTACTTGAGCCTGATTCGGATCTCAGCAACTGCGAGATCCGAGCTCAAAGCTCCCAGAAATAGGATATGCTCACCTATAAAAGCTTGAGCGTTCCTTCTTTGTAAACATGGGAATTCAACCTTAATGAAAGTCTTTCTTGTTCCATGAAGTAGGTCACTGAGACCGAACCACGTAAATATCTTATCCCTCTTACTTTTTACAAATTGCAGAGGGACTCCTCTTGCAATGCCATAGAATGTTGTTTCATTGTCTAGCGCCTTGGTGCTCCCAACTTAAATGTTGAACTTCTATGCTTTTGCTTCTATTTCCTCCATTTTCGCTTGCAGTCAACCTAACACCTATAAAACTCATAAATAATTAGTCTTACCAAAGAATTGGCTAGAAATTGGCTAAAATTTCCTAAAATTACAAAAGAAAAAATTATAAATTTAAACCCTACCAACTCTCCTAAAATTAAAGTTGTGCTCGTCACTGAGCAAAGAAAAACAAAAGATTTATCTTTTCAAAAAGGAAATTACCTAAGACTTTCACATCATCACAAAAGGAAGAGGGAACGGGAGTAGCTCCCTTATTTACATGGACTAGTGGGACGAAAACCATGTTAATGAGTAAATTAATAAGCACTAAGATAGCATATGATATTGCACCTTTTTTATACAGAAACTTTAGGAATTTATTAAGAAGCCATATTTTGAAACTCACTCTGCAAAAGACTGGACTTCAATTTTATTTTTGTATTTATATCATGAGTTAAAAATGATGTTCTAAAATATCAAGTACATATGCAATGAAATGTTATAACTGAGCTTTTCCTCTTTGAAGAATCTAATCTCACTGTGTGACTCTTCCAAAACAGTGGTTTTCTCTCCATTTTACACTAGTTTGATCAAAATTAAACTTCATAAAGTAAAGGAGCCTAAAAAGTAAATACTCCATTTTCATAAAAAGGAGTGTTTCTTAAGATAAATAAACATGTACTCTTTAGATAAATCTCACTTTCAAAGAGGGTCCAAGTCAAAATTGCTATATCACAGAGCATATAGGGTCACACACTGCCTTAAGCTCCAAGAGGCGTAAACCAATGCTACCTTAACCAGGTGGTTTTAATAAAAACAATTATGGTTCATAAACAAAGAAAAAATTGGTTAGTTAAGGACAAAGAATTGTGGAAGAATTTTAAAATAGTAGCACATTAAGGTTAAGAACCAGCCTTCAATTCATGTTAATAAAAAGCTGATAAGGCAGCAAGGAAGATTTATCTAACAATATTGTATTCAGGGTCAAATTTTTGATAGGTCATACATGGATAACATTTCCTAGATAATAATCTTATATACATATTCAATTTGTTATGATAACGATATGGCCTGTTCATCAAGGTACAGCTCAACAACAATACAAATCCATAGATATAAGTCCAATTCAAGTTTCATTGTGAGATTAATTGACAGAGTCGCTTACATTAGACTATCAACTTCATGTCTTCAGATTCACTGCCAACCGAAAGGTGGAGCCGTTTTATTTGATTTCTGACGATTTGCTCGTTCCTATATTTCTTCAGCACTGAGTAAGCAAGACGGAGACCTCCTCTGCAAACAGAGTGCTGTGCTGACTTTTCTTGGGCGGTGAAAGCCAAGCAATGTAGGGACTACCATTTCCAGACGTCTTTTGCAGATTTCAGATTTGTTCCCACTGCCTAATCGCGGTACTTGTCATTTAGCTTGGAGACGATGAACAGGACAGAGGCATTTGCGGGTACCTGCTTCTTTCTCTATGATAAGGATGTTGTTTATTGTGTCAGGCTCCGTGACGTTTCTTTGGTTTTTGTCCTCTAAACTTGCCAAATTTGAAACTTTGATTATAAGAAAGGGACGAAGAGAGTGAGAGAAGGAGACAGAAGGAGCCAGGATTCAGTCATTTTACTGATTTGTTATTGTCCGAAGAAGAGTAACAAGAGGGAAAGATGGGTCTGTTTTCTCCTCCTTGCTTGGTTCTTGTTTGAAGTGGAAGAATATCAACAAAGACATCTGTTTTTCTACTGTGCTTGGTTACAGTAAAGTGACTCAAGGTTAATTATATACCCACTGCATCTATGAATTCAGCCTTCAAGTAATCCATAAGCAGTTTCTGAGAGAGAGAGAGAGAGTGAGAAGGTAAGAAACTCTCCTCCTCTTCTTGGAGCAGAGCAACATGGAGTCTCTCTGACATGTTTATATGCTCCTCTGTTCTTCTTCCTCACCGAGAGACAAAACTCAAACAGTTGAATTAATTAGGACTTGAATTCGGTCATCATTGATTGAAATTCTTCGAAATCGACTAACCCATCACCGTTCCTGTCGACTCCTCTGATCATGAGAAGACAGTCGTCGAGACTGCACTTTCTGTGCCCCAAGCTGATCAGCACTCTCTGCAACTCGTCTGCTGATATAAATCCGTTTTTATCTGCATCAAACATGAGAAAGGCCTCCATTAGATCATCTTTGCGACCACAAGGTTCGTCGCTCCTCGAACCCATCACCTCCATGAACTCATCCAAGTCGATAAACCCGTCTCCATTGAAATCCACCTCCCTCACCATTCCCTCGGCTTCAACAGCAGCCTTGGACTTATCGTAGCCCAGGCAGACGAGCAACTCCCGAAGCTCCACGGCGGAAATCTTCCCATCCCCATTTGCATCGATGAGTTTGAAGACTTGTTTCATCTGGGTGGACACTTCCATGGCGGAGAACGAGCTGGAGAGCCAGTCAAACCCGTTGGACAACCTTCTGGGCCTTCTTCTTCTCTTGCATCCGATTCCCGTTTGGCGGAGGAGGGACAAAACCCACTTCCTTGGAGAGGCCAAACGTAGGCCTTGGGGGCAAAACATGGCCGGGAAGGGGGGACACCAGGAGGCAGTCTCCGGCTGATTTGTTCAGAAAACAGAGGGTTGGAAGATGGTGGGTAGCAGAGGGTGTTTGTAGTTATATGATGAGACCGTTTGGTGCAGAATACAAGGATAGTCGGAGAGGAGGATGAACCAAGCACATGAGATGATTAGAAGCATGTGGGTATTCCATGTGCGGAGAGTCTCTTTAGGTGATGTTTGTCACCTTGCAATAATTTTATAGCTAACAAGGCCCACTGTGGACCAAACCACTCTTCACAGAATCTCTCTCTCTCTTTCCCTCTCTGTCTCTCTCTGTCTATCCTTCTTTGACAGGGCAGCGAGGAAGAGAAACAAAGAAGGAAAGCAGAGAAAGAAGAGTTTTGAGACTGGTACTGTAAAGCAGAAGATGGAGAGTTTCTTGCTTCCTATTTAATAACAGCAGAAGAAGTGGGCAGTGAAGCAGATTATTAAGAAAGAGTCCGGCACACTGACAAGCAAGATTTAATGGGGGTGGTTCCTTGTGTCTGGCTTCTAGTACGTGCCGGCCGATTAGGCAGAAACGTGCCGGCGTTCATACTTTATTCCCTCTCTTGTTTTATCCAATCAATTGTATAATAAGTCTCTCCGCAAGTCATGGAGGAAGAAGATCGCTTGACCGAGACCCAGTCTCCAAGAGGCTGTGCGTCTTGTGCCTTCGCTTCCTGGCTTGTGCCCTGTGCCCGGTTTGCAGATACCGCGCTAAATAGTCGTCCAATTGCTCTGATCTGTTCGTATGGAAGAATTAAAAAGACGGCAACGACCGGGGAGCAGAAAATTCAGAAAAGTGTTACAACTACCCTTCTCAGAGGCAATTACACAAACAGTACGAAGGCAACTTTAACTAAGAAAGATTTTCCTCGAAATTCACCGGAATGTTACAACAACCTTTCTCAGAGGCAATTAACCGAACAGTAGGAAGGCAAGCTCTGCTGTAAACTGAGCAAGACTTTCCTAGAAAATCATTGCGCTGTAATAAGTTACAACTACCCTTCTCGGAGGCAATTACACAAACAGTACGAAGGTAACCTTTGGCGTAAAGTAAAGCAAAATTTTGGAGGACTTACGGTGCCCAGAGGACCTCAGTGTAGAAATTGTTCGAAACCGTGTCGGGTCCACGCGCTGAGAAGTTTTAATTTTTTTATTTTTTTTTGTTCTCTTCATTACCCATTGCTGGGTGGCAGCTGCACTGAGAGGGAGGCAGAGTCGTCTTCTTTAAGGAAGGCAACCCATGAGTGCAGTCGCTGCTGCGTTCTGGTCTTCTTCGTGAGAAGTAATTGTAGGACCCTCTCCGCACCATGCATGACAGTTGTAGAACGAAGCCAAATATTGCTTGTAGACTTATGGTACTGAGATCACTCCTTTATTGCTGCATATTAAATATTGAATGAAGTAAGATGATGTCTGGATAATTGGAGGATGATGGTGAGACAAATACATCTAGAAAAAGAAAAAGGAGTCCGTCAAATGGAGTTGCTCATTCCACAAATCTTGATAGTATACTCTGTTGTTGAAATTCTGAACCTGAGCCGATATGTCAATTCCAACTTTTATACATGGTTCAATGTTGGAAATGTCACCCAAATTTATAATTCTCAGACTTGTGCTGGAAGGAAAGGGATTATTAATGAAAGCACCCCATAGTTTGTAGCTCTTTCATAGTAAAAGCCAAATTACATTTTTTATGACTTTTACAACCCTTTACTTTTAAAGAGTTTAAAGGGAGAGGGAGAGGGAAAGGGAGAGGGAGAGCACAACAAAACTCCTATTTGTGAGTAAATTTCAGTCATATCATCTCACTCCCATGTGTTATAGCTTTATACTAAGTTTCAACACTGGATCTAACTACAATATTTTGCACATCACTCCTGCAATCACTCATGTATCTCCCACAATAGTGCAATAGCCTGAGATAAACTTCCTGTTAACTGGAGAACATGTTCAGTTCCATCTGGAATGTTAGCATGCTCCGGACATCGTAAAGTTACTATCGACCTAGGCTTATCCTTAAAATCTAAAAGTTCTCTAATGTCCGGTTGACATGACTAATGAAACTGACATAAACAGATTATTGTTCTACTCAGTAGTGATAGGATAAGAATTTCTAGAACTAGGGTTAGCTTGTGTGAAATCTTTGAAACTAAAGATCATGTCTCTAAAAATATTTCTTGGGAATTCAAGCATAACAATCTGAACATGATATTACCCAAAGAAAGAATGTTTTGGATATACCAGTAAACCAATAACTGATACTCCCATGGCTCTGAATACCAAGGAAGGATGAAACAATAAATATATAGATTTTTTCCGGAAAAAAAAGAGAAAGAAAGTTGCAAGTTTGAAAGGCTGGTTAGTAAATTGAGGTACCTGCAATTGTCTTGAATTCAATTGGGTTTGTGTGGGACGTATTTGGGTCTCTTTCATACTTAGTTCTGCAGTAGCACTTGAACTTCTACTGTGATTGATTCATAGGGAGTAGTAGTTCCCTGCTAATTGTCCCACTGCTGGCGCAAGTGGACAAGCAAATTTGAAAAGTAAAACATCCAAGCGCTGAAATAGAACTCCTTCCTTATAACTAGTAGAATCAACAACAACGATGACAACAACAAGGTGGTAAAAGGATCAGCCATGGTATATAAGAGAATTTGGAGTTAACATTGACACATTAGCAAGGTCTACACAAAATCCATAAATAAAGAATACAAAACTGCTTACAATTTACACTAAACAAATTGATATTGGCACATTAAATATGTTACATATTAGGAAACTCAAGGGTTCGTTATCACCTCCTATAAGGCTTAAGATGATAATGGGGAAAATCAGAACCAAATTTCAGAGCCTCTGCTTCAAGCTTATTCTTCAGTCTCCTCCAAGTCCTTAACATATCTGACTGTATTAATCCTTTGTAAAGCGTTTCAAATGTTATCTTCTGAGGTAGAAAACCCTTCTCTATCATCTCCACAAAAAATTCGCATGCTTCTCTCCACTTCCTTTTCTCACAAAGTCCATGAATGAGAGAAGTATATGAATCTAAGTCCGGCCCCGACCCACTCTCCTTCATATCATTGAACAGTTCTCTTACAATCTTCAATTTATCCATCTGTAGAAACATCCCTAACAGTATATTGTAAGTGTTCGTGCTTGGTAGGCAAGAGCTGCCCGATTCCTTCATTTTCCTGTACAATTTCAAAGCATTTTGTGCATCTTTTCTCCCTCCATATTCCTTAAAGAAACAGTTATATGTTGCATCTGAGGGAGAGATGCCATTATCCACCATATCATTGAGCAGCTCTTCTGCTTCATCCAGCCGCCCGCATGAGCACAGACACTTAATCACAGAAGTGTACGTCACGATTGAAGGACAAATCCCACTTTCCCTCATGGAATGAAACTTGGCAAGCGATAAATCTGGCTTGTGTGCCCGACTATACACATGAAGTACAATAGAGTAACTCGTTATATCAGGGTCTATTCCTCTAGCACGCATTTCATCAAACACCTTCTCTGCAGCACGGACAGTCCTCTCAAATCTTTCTTCCGGGTGCAGGCTTGATTTCCGGCAAATCCCATTTAATATTACGTTGTAGGTAACAACGTTTGGCTCGATTCCTTTATCAATCATTTCTCTCAAAAACCTCTCCGCCATGTCCACCCTGTTGGCCTTGCACCAGCCATATATCAACACCGTATAAATCTTCTCGTCCAGTTCATAATTAAACTTTCTCTTGTTAAATATCTCCGTAGCAACCTTGATATAGCCATACTTCGACAATGTATCGAGCAAGGTAACAAAATCCTCCCGAGCAGGTTCACGCTCAACAAACACGGCCATGTCGTCAAAGGTCCGGATGGCCTGGCGGGTGAAGCCTGCGGCAATGTAGCGACGAATGAGTATGCAGAAGCACTTCACAGAGGGCTTAACACCATGTTGGTCCATATCTATAATCAACTGCCATGCCACATCGAACTGTCGAACTCGCCCCAGTATATCGATCATGAGTTCATAAATGGCAACATTGTGGTCGTAACCAGGCAGAGATTTGGCCCATTCGAAGAACCCCAAAGCGACTTTTGAGACGTCTTTGAGGCGAAGAAGAGTTTGGAAAACAAGGTCGTCGGAGAGCTCAATCCCATTCAATTGGAGAGATGATTCCATGGCATGAAAAGGGTTGTGGTGTTGGATGAGGATTTTGGAGATGGTTTCTGCATCTTGAGAGGGTTTTAGCATTTGAGAGAAGCCGAGACCAGACCACTGAATAGTAGAGAGGTTGCAGAATAGGCGAATGTGACGGAGGTGAAGGAGGGGAGGAGAGAGCTTGCACCGCATGGTGATGGGCCTGCAAGAACAAAGCGAGTGAAAGAGAAGGATTTATCGGACCAGTCTTACTAGCATGGTGATAGACCCGGTATGAATTTAATACATAAAGAACAAATGAACATGAAAAGGAATGGAAAGAGGACAATACGTTATCTGAGGCAGTGAAATTTAAGTATCTACTAGCGGGAAAGCAGGCTACTTCGAAAACATTTGGTATAAACTCAATCAAATTGATTTCAGCAAAATTTGATTAAGTTTGCTAGCTTTCAATGGTAATTTTTCTTTAAATTTCATTGCTATGTAATCTTCAATCATGATTTTTCTTTAAATTATCTTTTTTTAGCCTTTATAATTTTTCTTCAAAATCCCTGACTATATCCTTTAAGAATGAATTTTCTTAAAATTTCTATACTATAATCTTCAATAATTATTTTCCTTCAAATTTCATAATTTTAGTTTTTTAATTTTTTTCAAAATCCCTTACTATTGTTGTCAATCATGATTTCTCTGCAAACTTCTTTACTATGGTCTTCAGTAATGATTCTTCTTTAAATTACCTTTTTTGGTTTTTTGTCATAATTTTTATTCAAAATACCTTAGTATTGCCTTTAGTTAAATTTTTCTTCAAATTCCGGTACTATAGCCTTCAATCATTATTTTTCATCAAATTCTCTTACTACAACCTCCTGTCACTATTTTTCTTTAAAATACCTTAGTATAGCCTTTAGGAATGAATTTTCTTAAAATTCCCTTACTATAGCTTTTAGGAATGATTTTTCTTAAAATTCCCTTACTATAGCCTTCAATAATAATTTTTCTTCAAATTTTGTGATTTTAGTTTTATTTAAAAATATTTTTCAAAATCGATAATTTTCAAATTGTCTTACTAAAGCCTCCAATCATTATTTTTCATCAAAATCCCTTATTATAGTTTTAAGGAATGAATTTTCTTGAAATCCCCTTAGTATAGCCTTTAGTTATGTTTTTTTTCATATTCCTTAATTTTAGTTTTCTTCCAAATTTTTTCTTGAAAATCCCATATTATGCTTTCAGTCATGATTTCTCTTCAAGTTCCCTTACTATAGCCTTCAGTTATGATATTTCTTTAATATTACCGATTTTTAGTTTTTTGTCATACTTTTTCATCAAAATCCCTTAGTATTGCCTTTGGTCATGATTTTTCATCAAAATCCCGTAATATTGCCTTTGGTCATGATTTTTCATGAAAATCCGGTAGTATTGCCTTTGGTCATGATTTTTCTTCAAATTTCCAAACTAAAGCCTTCAATCATGATTTTAATTTTTATAAAATTCTCTTACTACAACCTCTAGTCATCATTTTTCTTCATTATTACCTAAAGTCATGATTTCACTTCATATTCCCTTACTATAGCATTGAGTAATGATTTTTCTTTAAATTGCCTTTTTTTTTAGTTTTTTCCATGATATTTTTCAAAATCCCATTATAGCCTTCGTACGTAATTTTTCTTCAACTCTCTTACTATACCATTCAGTCATAATTATTCCTCTGAATCCCTTACTATAGCCCACAATAGCCTTCATAAATTATTTTTCTTCAAATTCTGTATTTTATATTTTCTAACATATTTTTTCTTAAAACACCAATACTATAGCTCTCATTCATCCTTTTTCCTCAAATTCCCTTATTGTAGCCTTCAGACATAATTTTTCCTCCAAATCCCTCACTAAAATTGTTTTGGTGATATCAGTTAGTATAAATTATAGGGTGTTAAAACTCCGCTCGGAACTCTGTCCTAAACACCTCGAGAAATAAAGAACTAAGCAAACACAAACAAGTTGTTATCACAATTCGAAACAATTGTTCCTAATCTGTGGGGCATTCTTGCCCGGGATAATAACAATCCACTAGTGATTACTAATTACAAGCCTTTACCAAGGCAATACAGTATTCATTCACTTTACTATAGTAGTGTGGATTACCTTCAAGCTTTCACCTGATACACCCAATGTGAGCGGTCAGGTTAGTATCCCATTGAGGCTCCCCCTCAGTACGAGCTTCCAGTGTAGAAGACTCGGTCTGTCTCTGGCACAGACTTTAGCAATGGTGTTGCAACTCTGGCTGCAACTCCATCTTCTTCTCTTCGACTGCTTCTATGATAAGCGGATAGATGAAGAACTAATAAACCTCTGAAGACTCTGACTCTCTAGAATACTCAAAAATATATCTCAAGCCAGATGTCTTGTATGTAGGCGTTCATGCCCTTATATACTAGTTGTGTCATATTCAATGACAAGTGTTCAAGTTAAGTCCCAATTACCAGTCCTTTATTGACATGTCAATTAGTCTCAATCAATCTTCCATTTCTCATGTGATACTTTCAATCAGTTCAAAATGCTTCTCCTTATAAGCCGATCCCATTTCTTGCCTTTTCATATTTGTCTTATGAGTTGACCTTCATAATTCACCATATCTATCTTGTGGAATTTTGTCAAAGATAGTCAAATCACCATTTATGACACTAACACTTACTATATGAGAAATACTTCAAGAAGTTATGCAGGGGCATCCTGCATTGCTGAATAGAGCACCAACACTACATAAATTAGGCATACAAGCGGTCCAACCCATTTTAGTGGAAGGACGTGCTATTTGTTTACATCCATTAGTTCGTGAGCGATTCAATGCAGACTTTGATGGGGATCAAATGGTTGTTCATGTACCTTTATCTTTTGAAGCTCAAGAAAAGGCTCATTTACTTATGTTTTCTCATATGAATCTCTTGTCTCCAGCTATTGAGGATCCCATTTTCATACTAATGCAAGATATGCTTATGGGACTATGTATTAACAATTGAGAATAGTCTAGGTATTTGTGCAAATAGGTATAATCCATGGAATCGCAGAAACTGTGAAAATAAAGCCTTCATTAATGAATTTTTTAAAAATTCCCTTAAGGAGGTTTAGTCAATTAAGAAAGTAAAGTCTGGAAATATAAAGTTTTGGAAATTGGTACTTTCTCTCCTTATTTGCCACAAATTCTCAACAACTCTCAATTCTCCTTAAAAATAGGACAGAATTCAGATTTTCATGGACAATGAAAATTTAGAGGCTCTCGGAGAATTCCATTTCTTACCTCAAGACGTGGAATTCTCAACTCCCTCCAATTCTCTATGTCTAGACAACCTTCTAACATCTAGGAAAATGAGACAAAAACAAAAAAATTGGCCTACTTCTTGAATTAATATCTTGCCTTTTACTCTTTCTAAAACAAACACATATTTGCCTACTTCTTCTCAAACTTATAAAAAACTTATTTATCTATTTTTTAAATAGAAAAGAATTTTTTTAAGATTTTTTATATATTACCTCTTTTTATGTTTTGAATTACTTTTCAATAAAACCACAATTTATAAAGATTATATTATTTTAAAAAATATAAAAATATATAAAAAGTTATATAATCTTTCAATGATTAAAAATATAAAAATCATAAAATACTTTTTTTAGGAATAAAATTTTTATATTACTATTTAAAAATATAAAATATTTAACATAATTTAATTCAATTTATATAAAATTTATTTTAATTTTTATTTAAAGTATGCTTATCATTTTCAATAAATTGTAAACTTAAAGCGTTATTTATTATTTATGAGATATTTCTCTTGAACTGTCTTAAAAAAATATTTATAATTTTTAAATTGATATTATTTAAATTTTTAAGGTATTAAATATTTTATTAATATATTTTTATATATTTTAATTAAAGTGATATATACTAAATTAAACCGTTCAAATGAAAAAAAATATGTTTTTGTGTAATAAAGGGATAAATATTTAATAAAATTGGTTAATGAATACAATTAAGCAAATAGAAAGATCGTTGGATAAAAACTTAAAAACATGAAATTATGGTTACTAATTATCTTCAAGTGCCCCATATAAAAATTATTATTATTATTTTTAAAAGGCTAAAGATGTATTTATTTATATTCATATAAAGAAAAGATAAATTCTTTGTGTTTATATAAAAAATAGTGGTTTTCTTTTCTGTATCAAGAACAGTTCAACAATAACTTCTAACTCATTGACTTTAGTTATGAGAAAAAAAATTATTATTTATCAATAAGTGGAATTTAATAATTACTTAGTCCGTACATCAATGTCTCTGAAATTCTCAATTTTAACAAACGTTAGACTTGAAACTCACGGTGTTAATTTACTAGCAAGAGAAAGTTATCCCTAGAAGTTTACTATTAGAGAAATCATTGTCTAAGACTTCATATTCTCTATAAACGTTAAAGTCTCTATTCATTAAGCCCCCATTACTATAACCTTCAATAGTGATTTATCTACAAATTCCAAAATTATTTATTTTTTTATCATAATTTTTCTTAAAAGACCCTTATTATAGCCTTCATTCGAGGTTTTTCCACAAATTCCCTTAAGATAGCTTGCAAACATAATTTTACCTCCAAAACCCTTATTATAGCTTTCAAAAATGAATTTTTTTAGAATTCCCTTACTATAGCCTTCATAAATGATTTTTCTTCTAACAATGCAATTTTTATTTTCTATCATAATTTTTCTTAAAAAACCCATACTATAGCCTTCATTTGTGGTTTTTCTTTAAATTCCCTTACTTTAGCATTCATTTGTGATTTTTCTTCAAATTCCCTTACTATAGCATTTATTTGTGATTTTTCTTCAAATTCCCTTACTATAGCATTCATTTGTGATTTTTCTTCAAATTCCCTTACTATAGCATTCATTTGTGATTTTTCTTCCAAAACCCTTATTATAGCATTTAGGAATGAATTTTTTTTAATATTCCCTTACTATAGCTATCATAAATGATTTTTCTTCAAATTCTGCAATTTATGTTTTCTATCATAATTTTTTGTGAAAAGCCCTTACTATAGCTTTCATTCTTGATTTTCCTTCAAATTTTTTTCCCCAAAATCCCTTACTATAGCCTTCAGAAATGAATTTTTAAATATTCCCTTACTATAGCCTTAATAAATGATTTTTCTTCAAATTCCACAATTTTTGTTTTCTATCATAACTTTTCTTAAAAACCCTTACTATAGCCTTCATGCATTATTTTTCTTCAAATTATTTTACTAAACACTTTGGTCTTAAGTTTTTCTCTCAAATCCCTTACTACAGGCTTCAAGAATGAATTTTTTGAAATGCCCTTATTATAGCCTATTTAAATAATTTTTTAAAATTCCACCAATTTTGTTTTCTATCATATTTTTTCTTAAAAAGCTCTTACTATAGCCTTCATTCATGACTTATTTTCAAATTCTCTTACTATAGCCTTCGGCCATTATTATTTTTCCAAATCCCATATTATATCCTTCAGGAATGAATTTTTTGAATTCCATTCTGTTAACCTTCATAAATGATTTTTCTTCAAATTCCCCAATTTTTGTTTTCTATCATAATTTTTCTAAAAGAACCACATTCTATACCCTTCAATCGTGGTTTTTCCTCAAATTCCCTTGATATAGCCTTCAACCATAATTTTTCCTCCAAATCCCTTGCTATAGCCTTAAGGAATGAATTTTTTTAATGTTCCCTTACTAAAATCTTCAAAAATAAATTTTCTTCAAATTTTGCAATTTTTGTGTTCTATCATATTTTTTATTAAAAAACCCTTACTATAGCCTATATTCATTATCTTTCATCAAATTATTTAACAATAGCCTTTAGTCCTAATTTTTTCCCAAATCCCTAACTATAGCCTTTGGGAATAAAGTTTTTTAAAATTTCCTTACTATAACCTTCATAAATGTTTTTTCTTCAAATTCTGCAATAGTTTTTTCTATCATAATTATTCTTAAAAAATTATTATTGTAGCCTTCATTCGTGTTTTTTCTTCAAATTCCCTTACTATAGCCTTTGGCATGCTTTTTCTTCAAAGTCCCTTACTATTTCCTTTAAGAATGAATTTTCTTTAAATTCATTTACTATGGCCTAAATCCCTCATTAATTTTCCCTTCAAGCCCTTATTTAAGTTTTTTGTGATGATTTTCTTCAAATTCCCTTACTATTACCTTCAGTCATAATTTTTCCTCAAAATCCCTTACTTTATCTTTTAGGAATGATTTTACTTAAAGTTCTTTACTATAGATGATTTCTTTTAATTTTCTTTACTAAAGATTTTTTTTAAATTTCTTTACTATAGATGATTTTTTTAAAATTTCTTTACTATAGCCTTCATAAATAATTTTAATTTTTTTAAAATTCTGCAATATTTTTTTTCTATTATAATTTTTCTTAAGAAACTCTTACAACCTTAATTCTGGTTTTTTCTTCAAATTCCCTTAGTATAGCCTTAAGTCAAGATTTTTCTTCAAATACCTTTACTGTAGCATTCAGGAATGAATTTTATTAAACTTCCTTTACTATTGCCTTCAGTCATGATTTCTCATCAGATTCCCATTTTTTTTTAGATAATTTTTCTTCAAATTCCCTTACTATATCCTTCAGTCATGTTTTTTTTCAAATTAGGCTACTATTGACTTCTGTCATGATTTTACTTAAAAACCCTTACTATGGCTTTCATTTGTGACTTTTCTTCAAATTCCATTACCATAGCCTTCAGTCATAATTTTTGCTCCAAATCCCTACTATAGCCTTTAGGAACGAATTTTTTTAATATTCCCTTACTATAGCCATCATAAATGATTTTGCTTCAAATTTCACAAAATTTGTTTTCTATCATAATTTTTCAGAAAAAACCCATATTATAACCTTCATTCGTTATTTATTCAAATTACTTTACTATATCCATTAGCCGTAATTTTTTCCAAAAATCCCGTATTATAGCGTTTTGGAATGAATTTTTTTAATATTCCCTTACTATTGTCTTCATAAATTATTTTCATTCAAATTTCACACTTTTTATTTTCTATCATAATATTTCTTATAAAAAGGATAATATAGCCTTCATTCGTAATTTTTCTTCAAAATCTTTTACTATTGCATTCAGTCCTAATTACTCCAAATCTCTTATTATAGCCTTCAGGAATGAATATTTTATAAATTCTCTTACTATAGCCTTCATAAATGATTTTTCTTCTAATTTTGCAATTTGTTTCTATTATAATTTTTCTTGAAAAACCCTTACTATTGCATTCATTTATAATTTTTCTTAAAATTCCCTTGCCGTGTGCTTCAGTCATAATTTTTCCTCCAAATCCCTTACTATGGCCTTTAGGAATGAATTTGTTTTAATATTCCCTTGCTATGGACTTCATAAAAGATTTTTCTTAAAATTCCGCAATTTTTGTTTTCTATCTTAATTATTCTTAAAAGACCAATAAGATTTTTAATATTACCCTACTATAGCCTTTTATCATGGTTTTTCTTTAAATTCCCTTATTATAACTTTCAAGAATGAGTTTTCTTAAAATTCCTTTACTACTACATTTAAACATAATTTTTCCTATAATTTCCTTATTTTAGTTTTTTATGTTTATTTTTCTTCTAATTCTATTACTGTAGCCTTCGGCCATTTAGTTTTTTCTATTCCCTTACAATAGACATTAGTCATGATTTGTCCTCAAAATCCCTTACTACAAACTTCATTCATAATGTTTCCTCCAAATCCCATACTATAGCCTCCTAGAATAAATTTTAATTTTTTAATATTCCCTTACTCTAGCTTTCATAAATGATTTTCTTCCAATTATGTAGTTTTTGTTTTCAATCGCAATTATTCTTCAAAAACCCTTACTACAGCCTATATTCGTGATTTTTCTTTAAGTTACCTAACTATAGCCTTCAGTCATGATTTTTTTCAAATTCCTTTACTACAGCCATTTGAATCAATTTTATTTAAATTCCCTTACTAGAGCCATCAAGAATGAATTTTCTTATTATTCCTTTACTATTGCCTTTAATATTGTATTGCCTCTAATTTCATTATTTTAGTTTTTTGTGTTGATTTTTCTTCAAATTCCCATAATATAACCTTTAGTCATATATTTTTTAAAAGTTTGTGTACTATAGCCATCTATCTTGATTTTTCCTCAAATCCCTTTACTATAGCCTTCAGGAATAAATTTTTCTCAAAATTCCCTTTATTGCCTTCATAAATAAGTTTTCTTCAACTCAAAATTTTTTTTTGTTATAATTTTTCATATAAATCCCTTACTATAGTTTTCATTCTTAAATTTTATTCAAAATCCCTTACTATTGCTTTCTGTCATAATTTTGCTACAAATTCTCTCACTATAGCCTTCAAGAATAAATTTTCTAAAAATTCTTTTACTGTTGCCTTTATTCAAGTTTTCACTTAAATACCCTTATTTTAGTTTTTTGTGAAAATTTTTCTTCAAATTACCCTTCTAGAGCCTTCGGTCATGTTTTTTTTTTAAATTCCCTTACTATAGAGTTTAGTCCTTTTCAAATTTTCGTATTGTTGCCTTCAATCGTAATTTTTCCTGCAAAACCTTTAGCCATTAGGAATTATTATTTTTAAAATTCCCTTACTACACCCTTCGTAAATGATCTTTCTTCAAATTCTGCAATTTTTGTTTTCTATCATAGTTTTTCTTAAAAAATTTACTATAGCTTTCATTCTCGAGTTTTCTTGAAAATTCCCCTACTAGAGCATTCAATCAAGATTTTTCTTCAAATTCCCTTACTATAGCCTTCAAGATTGAATTTTCTTAATATTTTTTTACTTTTGTCATTAATCATGATTTTTTCTTTGATTCCCTTATTTTAGTTTTTTGTGATGATTTGTCTTCAAATTACTTTTGTGATGATTCCCGTATTTTTTTCATAGTTATATCTCTGAATCCCTTTCAATAGCATTCCTGAATGAATCTTTTTTAAATTCCATTACTATAGCCTTCATAAATATTTTTTCTTCAAATTACATAATTTTTGTTATCTATCATAATTTTTCATAAAAAATCCTTATAACCTTCATTCCTAATTTTTCTTCAAATTGTTTTACTATAGCCTTTTGTCGTAATCATTCCTCCAAATCTCTTACTATAGCCTTCAACAATGAATTGTTTTAAAATCCTCTTACAATAGCCTTCATAAATGATTTTTCATCAAATTCTAAATTTTTTGTTTTCAATCATAATTTTTCTTATAAAGCCATTATTGTAGCCTTCATTCGTGTTTTTCCTTAAAATTCCCATACTATAGTCTACGGTAATAATTTTTCCTCCAAATCCTATATTATAGTCATCAAGAATAATTTCTTTTAAATTCCCTTACAATATCCTTAAAAAAGATTTAAATTCTATAATTTTTATATTCTATCATAACTTTTCTTGAAACCCTTATTAAAGTTTTCAATACTGCTTTTTCTTCAAATTTCCTAACTTTTGCTTTCATTAGTGATTTTTCTTCTAATTCCCTTACTATAGCCTTCATTAGTTATTTTTCTTCAAATTTCCTTACTCTAGCATTCATTCAAAATTTTTCCCCCAAATCCCTTACTATTGCTTTTAGGAATGATTTTTTTTAATATTCCCCTATTGTATCATTCTTAAATGATTTTTCTTCAAATTCTGAAATTTTTGTTTTCTGTCATAATTTTTTTAAAAAAACCTTTACTATATAGCCTTCATTGGTTTTTTTTATTTCAAATTCCCTTACTATTGTCTGAAGTCATAATTTTCTTCCAAAACCCTTAGTATAGCCTTATGGTATGTTATTTTTTAAATTCCCTTACAATAGCCTTCATTTGTGATTTTTCTTCGAATTCCCTTGTTATAGTCTTTAGTTATAATTTTTCCTCCAAATCCCATACTATAGCTTTTAGAAATGAATTTTGTTATTATTCCCTTACTCTAGTCTTCACAGATGAGTTTGCTTCAAAATCTGTAATTTTTGTTTTCTATCGTATTTTATCATAAAAAACCCTTACTATAGCCTTCTTAAATGATTTTTCTTCAAAATTCTCTTTGTAGCCTTAATAAATAATTTTTCTTCAAATTCCACACTTTTTATTTTATATCATAAAATTTCATAATAAACCCTTACTATAGCCTTCATTTGTGATTTTTATACTAATTATCTTACTATTGCCTTCAGGAATGAATTTTTAAAAATTTCCCTTAACCTTCATAAATGATTTTTCTTCCAATTCCACAATTTGTTTTTCTATCATATTTTTTCTATAGAAACCACTACCATAGCTTTCATTTGTGTTTTGTTTTCAAACCCTTGATTGTAGCCTTCAGTCTTAATTTTTAGGAATAATTTTTAGGAATAATTTTTTAAAAATTCCCTTATTTTAGCTCTCATAAATGATTTTTCCTCAAATTTGATAATTTCTTTCTGTCTTAATTTTTCTAAGAAAACCCACTATTGCCTTCAATCATGATTTTCTTCAAGTTCTTTTACTATAACCTTCAGTCATAATTATTTATCCAAATCCTTTACTATAGCCTTCTGGAATGATTTTTTTTTTGAATTCTCCTTCATAAATAATTTTTCTTCAAATTCATTATTTTGTTTTTTATTTTAATTTTTATTAAAAATACATTACTATAGCCTTCATTTGTGTTTTTTATTCAAATTCCTTTAATGCTGCCTGCATTTATAATTTTTTTTCCAAATCTCTTACTATTGCCTTTGGGAATAAATTTTTTAAAATTCCCTTACATTAGGCTTCAAAATGATTTTTCTTCAAATTCTATAATTTTTCTTAAAAAACCCCTACTATAGCCTTGTATGTGTTTTTTCTTCAATTTCTTCTACTATAGCCTTCAATCATGATTATTCCTCCAAATCCCTTTCTATAGCCTTCCGGAATGAATTTTTTCAAAATTCTCTTACTTTAGCCTTAAAAAATGATGTTTCTTCAAATTCAACAATTTTTCTTAAAAAACTAATACTATAGCTTGCATTCGATTTTTTCTTTTTGAAATTCACTTAATTTATACTTTAGTCATAAATTTTCCTCCAAATCCTTTACTATAGCCTCCTTGAATAAATGATTCCCTTCCTATAGCTTTCATAAATGATTTTTCTTCAAATTTTTTACTTTTGTGTATATCTAAAATTTTTCTTAAAAAACCTTTACTGTAGCCTTCAATCATGATTTTTATTTAAATTCTCTTACTATATCGTTCAACCATATTTATTTCTCAAAATCCCATTCTATAGCCTTTGAGAATGAATTTTTTTAAAATTCTTATACGATAGCCTTCATAAATGATTTTTCTTTAAATTCAGCTATTTTTGGTTTCTATCATTATTTTTTTAGCAAAACCATTCCTATAGCCTTCATTCGTGTTTTTGCTTCAAATTTCCTTACCATAGCTGATTGTACGTATTTCTCTCATATTTTATATACCCAAAATTTTCCCAAATCGGGGTAATTTGACCTAGTCTTACTTGTTTATTGTATGAAATATGAAGGAATAGCAGTAAGAAGAACGATAGAAGAAGTCCCAAGCAAATCAGGCAAAAAATGATGTTTTTACCCCATTTTTAGAGGAAGTGCAGAAGGTGGGTGCCAAGAACATTGCTCGACACAACTGGGCGGCAAGAACCTTCCTAGATACCATATGGTGCTAGGTGCACAAAGTTGGACTTATGTGCGTTGTGAAGGTTGATGCATGTGTGGCTGGCAAATGCAAATCTAGGCGCCATTGGATGATGCTAGGCACCATATGGCCCGACATCCTCAATGCCACGATGAAAATCGTGGCAAAAAATTCAGAAGTCAGCACCACTATGGCAAAAAAGTCACAAGTTTGCACCTCTACACCATATTTGGGTGCTATGAAAGTGGTCGATACCATATGGTTCGGGGCATTTTCTGCATTTTATCACTCTTTGAGTGACCGGGTGCCATGGCGCTTCTCTCGGTGCCATATGGTGCCCGATCACTTATCTACACTCTATAAATACCTGGTTTGGGGAAAAGCTAATGAATTCAGACTTGGGAGTTGGAGAGTCGACCTACTCTTTTAGGGTTTGTGCCACAGCATAGAAGGATGATTTTGGGACCATTTTTAGAGGAAATTTCTATTTTGGAGGAGGATTGAACCATCAAGAAGTGTAGAACACGGAGTTTTTCTTTCTTTCTCATTTTCTTCCATTCATGTATACTTTGATTTATAGATGTATGTTTAGATTTGAGATTTTGTTATATTTTGAGTTCATGTGTGTTTAGAACCCCTATTTGGGGGTGTGATGTAGTGTACTTATGTGATGTGTTGATGAATTTTAGTATTTTTAGCATGATTCTATGTTGTGGTGTGTCCTATGCATGATTAGTACTTGATTAAATGCTTAGCTGGTAGTTAATCGAGATTTAGGAACCCAATTTGATTCTGGGTGGGCAGATTTGGGTAGACTTGTATTAAGCATTGTACGTTCTACGTAGTTAGATGTTTAGCTAGGGAATTCGTGGGTGAGGTTAAAGATAACCCATCACTGTACGTGACCTATAGGCTACATGCATTGGGTTCCCTTTCCTGACCTCCAATAGAGAGATTAAATGGTCAGAATAGGGAATATGGTTACGATACACTCAGGATAGGGCCATACGAACCAAATTCTTGGGTCGGCCAAGTATTCGATGAAATGCTCGAAAGCTAGAATAGGTTAGATATAGAGAATGGGGACGTGAAATCACACCCCTACATCCATCTTAAGTAGATTCTCCTCTTTTTTCTCTTGTCTAGGTCGTAGTTATTGCTTAATTTTTCGTATTTCCACTTATTATCTTTCGTTTGGTTAGATATAGCTATTATGATGCAAGTTTAGTACTTAATCTATACATAGGCCCTATGGGTTTCGATATCTAGACTCTAAGTCTACTTTATTACTTACGCGACAAGTGCACTTGCATGCTAGACTAACATCCATTAATTAGAAAGTACTTTCGTTTAGTAAGAAACAATTGCCTTCAGTCATAGGTTTTCTTCCAAATCCCTTACTATAGCCTTTAGGAATAAATATTTTTAAAATTTCTTTTCTATTGCCTTCAAAAATAATTTTTTTACATATTCCATAATTTTTGTTTACAATCATAATTTTTCTTAAAAAACGCTTACTAGCCTTCATTTATGATTTTTCTTCAAATTCCCTTACCATAATCTTCAATCGTAACTTTTCTGCCATATCCCTTACTATGGCCTTCAGGAATGAATTTTTTTAATATTCTCTTACTTTAGCCTTCAAAATTGATATTTCTTCAAATTCCATAATTTTGGTTTTCTATCATTATTCTTCTTTAAAAACCATTCTAATAGCCTTCATTCGTGCTTTTTCTACAAATTCCCATACTATAGCATGCAGTCATAATTATTCCTTCAAATCCTTTTCCTTCGAGAATATTTTTATAAATGATTTTTCTTCAAATTCTAAAATTTTTGTTTTGTATCATAATTTTTTCAGGAAAAAATCCTTACATAGCTTTCATTTGTTATTTTTCTTCAAATTCCATTACAATAGCCTTCAGTCATAATTTTTTCCCCAAATCCCTTACTATAGCATTCAAGAATGAATTTTTTTAAATTCCCTTGCTATAACCTTCATAAATGATTTTTCTAAAAAATTTATAATTTTTATTTTCTATCATAATATTTCTTAAGAAACCCTTACTATAGCCTTCATTGGGGATTTTATTCAAGTTCTCTTATTGTAGCCTTTAGTCATAATTATTACTCCAAATTCGTACCTTTAGGAATGATTTTTGTTCAAAATTTCCTTACTATCCTTTGTAAATTATTTTTTTAAAATTCCACAAATTTTATTTTATATCATAAATTTTTAACAAAAACCATTACTATAGGCTTCATTCATGATTTTTTTCGAATTCCTTTACAATAGTATGCAGTAATAATTTTTCCTCAAAATCCATTACTAGAGACTTCTGGAATAATTTTTTTAAAATTCCCTTACCGTAGCCTTCAAAAGTAATTTTTCATCGAATTCCATAATTTTTTTTTTCTATCTTAATTTTTCTTAAAATACCCTTACTTTAGCCATCAATTATGACTTTTCTTCAATTCCCTGGTTATAGCCTTTAGTCATAGTTTTTCTTCTGAATTCCTTTCTATAGCCTATAAGAATGAACTTTTTAATATTCCTTTAGGCCTTCATAAATGATTTTTCTTACAATTCTGCAACTTTTGTTTTCTACAACAATTTCTCTTAGAAAGCCCTTGCTATAGTTTTTATTAGTTATTTTTCTTCAAATATTTTTACAATAGCCTTTAGTAAAAAAGATTTTCCCAAATCCCTAGAGCCATAGGGATAAATTTTTTAAAAATTCCCTTACTATGGCCTTCATAAATTATTTTTCTTCAAATTACTCACTTTTTTTCTCTACCATAATATTTCTTAAAAGAATACTTACTATAGCATTCATTCATGACTTTTATACAAATTTTCGTAATATAGCCTTCAGTCATTATTATTCCTATGAATCCCTTACAATTGCCTTCATAAATGAATTTTTTTAAAATTCCATTAAAATAGCCTTCCTCCCTTACAATTGCCTTGAAATTTTATTATTTCCTCCAAATCCCTTACTATACCCTTAAGGAATAATTTTTTTAAATTCCCTTACTAGAGTCTAGAAATATAATTTATCTTCAAATTCTGCAATTTTTATTTTCTATCATAACTTTTCTTAAAAAGCCCTTACTATTGCCTTTGTTCATTATTTTTCTTAAAACTATTTTACGGTAGCCTCCATAAATTATTTTTCTTAAAAAGCCCTTACTTTTTATTTTCTATTATAATATTTTTTAAAAAACCCTTGTTATAGCTTTCGTCCTTGATTTTTATACAAATTCTTTTACTCTGGCCTTCAATCACAATTATTCCGCAAATCCCTTACTATAGTCTTTGGGAATGACTTTTTTAAAAATTCCCTCACTATTGCCTTCATAAATGATTTTTCTTTAAATTCTACACTTTTTGTTTTCTATCGTAATATTTCTTAAAAATCCATAACAATAGCCTTCATTCTTTTTTTATTCAAATTATATATTATAGCCTTAAATCATAATTTTTCCCCAAATCCCCTGACTATTGCTTTCATAAATAATTTTTCTTTAAATTTTGCTCTTTTTATTTTCTATATTAATATATCTTAAACCCTTAGTCTAGCCTTCATTCGTGATTTTTATTCAATACCACTGCTTTTTATTTCCTTAATTATTCCTCCAAATCACTTTTTATTGCCTTCGGGAATAAATTTTTAAAAATTCCAATACCACTGCTTTCATAAATGATTTTTCTTCAACTTTCCCACTTTTTATTATCTATCATAATACTTCTTAAAAAGCCCTTATTAATGCCTACATTCTTTATTTTTACGCAAATTCTCCTACTATAGCCTTCAGTCAATATTATTCCCCAAATCTGTTATTAAAGTCTTTAGGAAAAAATTTATAAAAAATTTCCTGCCTTCAAAATGATTTTTATTAAAATTCTTCACTTTTTTATTTCAATCATAATATTTCTTAAAAAACCCTCATAGCCTTTAATCATATTTTTTCTTCCAATTCCCGTACTATAGCCTGCAGTCATAATTTTTCTTCCAAATCCCTTACTATAGCCATTAGGAATGAATTTACTAAAATTCCTTTACAATAGCTTTCTTAAAAGATTTTTCTTAAAATTCCACATCTTTAATTTCCTATAATAACCTTTTTTTATTTTTTTACAAATTATTTTACCATTGCCTTTAGTCATAATATTTTCTCCAATTCACTTACTATAGCTTCAACGAATGAATTTGTCAAAATTTAACATACTGAAGCCTTCATAAATAATTTTTCTTAAAATTCGACGCTTTTTATTTTCTACCATAATATTTCATATAAAAGCTTTAATATAGCCTTCAATCGTGATTCTCATTCAAATTCCTTCAAATTCCTTACAATTATAAATTATTCCTTCAAATTCCTCACCATTGCCCTCAAAATTGCTTTACTATAGCTTCATAAATGATGTGCCTTCAAATTCCACAATTTTTTATTTCTATCATAATTTTCTTGAAAAGTCATTACCATAGCCTTCAATCATGTGCTTTTCTTCAAATTCCTTTACTATAGCCTCTCATCGTAATTTTCTTCCAAAACCCTTACATAAGCCTTCAGGAATAAATCTTTCAATACCTAAGTTTGGAATTCAATATAATATTTCTTAAAATTCTATTATCTTTCTTTTCTATCATAAATTTTCTAAAAATACTCTTACTATAGCCATCAATTTTGATTTTTCTTAAAGTTCCTTTGTTATAGCCTTTAGCCATAATTTTTCGTCGACGTCTCTCACTATAGCCTTTAGGAATGAATTTTTTAATACTCCCTTACTATTGCCTTCAAAAATGAGTTTTCTTCAAATTCAGCAATTATTTTTTATTATAATTTTCTTAAAAAACCCTTACTATTGCCTTTATTCGTTATTTTTCTTCAAATTATTTTACTAAAGCCTTTGGTCATAAAGTTTTCCCAAAATCATTTACCCTTTGGGAAATATTTTTTTTTAAATTCCTAAAAATAACCTTTATAAATGATTAGTAACGACCTCATTCGTGATTTTTATGCAATTTCTCTTGCCACGGTATTCATCATAATTATTCCTCTAAATCCCATATTATTTCCTTCATGATAGATTTTATTTTAAATTCCATGACTATGGCCTTCATAAATGATTTTTCTTCAAATTCCCCACTTTTTTAAAAAAAAATCCAAGTAAAAGCATTAATATGACCTTCATTCATGATTTTTTTAAAAATTCCCTTACTATTGCCTTCATAAATGATTTTTCAACAAATTATGCACTCTTGATTTTCAATCATAGTAATTTTTAAAAAACCTTTATTATAGCCTTTATTCATTATTTTTCTTCAAATTATTTAACTATACTATTTAGTCATAATATTTTCCCCAAATCCCTAACAATAGTGTTCAAGAATTAATATTTTAAAAATTATCTTACTATTGTCTTTATAAATTATTTTTCATCTAATTCTGCTCTTTTTATTTTTTGTATTATTTTTTCCTTAAGACACAATTATTCCCAAAATCCCTTACTATAGTCTTCAGTCACAATTATTCCCCTAATCCCTTACTATTGTCTTCAGTCACAACTATTCCCCAAATCCCTTACTATGGTCTACAGGAATGACTTTTAAAAATTACCTAACTATTGCCTTCATAAATGATTTTTCATGAAATTCTGCACTTTTTATTTTCTATTACAATATTTTTAAAAAAACCCTTACTATGGCCTTTCTTCATGATTTTTATACAAATTCTCTGATTTTAGACTTCACCCATAATTATTACTTCAAATACCTTGCTATTGCCTTCATGAATGAATTTTTTCAAAATTCCTTTATTATAGCATTGATAAATGATTTTTTATCTAATTCCATAATTTTTGTTTTCTATCATAATTTTTCTTTAAAAAGCATTACCATTGCCTTTATTCCATTTTTTTCTTCAAATTTTTTACGAGATCCTACAATTAATATTTTTCCACCAAAGCCTCAGGAATAAATTTTTAAATTTCTTTACTATAGTCTTCAAAAAAAAAATTTCTTCAAATTCCAATATTTTTGTTTCCTATCACAACTTTTCATAAAATACACTTACTATAAACATCAAACATGACTTTTCTTTAAATTCCCTTGTTATAGCCTTCGGTCATAATATTTCCACTTAATTCTCTGTTGTTACCCTAGGGGATGAATTTTCAAAAAATTCCCTTACTTTAGACTTCATAAATAATTTTTTTTCAAATTCCCCTCTTTTTATTTTCAATCAAAATATTTCTTTAAAAACCCTTACTGTAGTCATCATTCAATATTTTTATACAAATTTTCTTACTATAGCCTTGAGTCACAAATATACCCCAAGTCCCTTACAATAGTTTTCATGAATGACTTTTTTAAAAATTCCCATACTATTGCCTTCATAAATAATTTTTCTTCAAATTCTGTACTTTTTATTTTCTATCATAATATTTCATGAAAACCCTTACTATAGCCTTTATTCGTTATTTTTCATCACATTATGTATCTAAATCCATTACTCATAATGTTTTCCCCAAATCCCTTACAAGAGCTTTCAGGAATGATTTTTTTTAAAATTCCCTTACAATCGATTTGACAAATAATTTTTCTTTAAATTTTATACTTTTATTTTCTACCATAAAATTTCTTAAAAATCCCTTACCTTAGCCTGCATTCGTGATTTTTAAACATATCCTCTTACTATAACCTTCATCATAATTATTTCTCCAAATTCCTCACTATAGCCTTCTAAAATGAATGGTTTCAAAATTCCCTTACTATTGCCTTCATAAATAATTTTTCTTCAATTTCTACTATTTTTGTTTTATATCAACTTTTTTCTAAAAAATCCATTAACATTGCCTTTATCCATTTTTTTCTTCAAATTTCTTTACTATAGCCTGTAGCCATAATTTTCCCTCCAAATCCTATATTATAGCCTTTATGAATAAATTTTTTAATATTCCCTTTCTATTGCCTCCTAGAATGAATTTTTTAAAACAATTTTTTTTCAAATTCCTTAATTTTTCTTATTATACGCTTACTATAATTTTTTTAATAATCCTTCAAATTCTCCAATTGTAACATTTAGTCATAATTATTCCACCAAATCCCTCACTATTCCCTCCTAGAATGAATTTTTTAAAATTCTCTTATGATAGCCTTCATAAATGATTTTTATCCAAATTCCACAAATTCATTTTTCTAACTTAATTTTTATAAAAAAACCATTCCTCATTAGTGCTTTTTCTTCAAATTACTTTACTATAGCCTGGAATAATAATTTTTTTCCAAATCCCTTACTATAGCCATCAGGAATAAATTATTTAAAATTCTTTTATTGGTGCCTTCAAAAATACTTTTCTTAAAATTGCATAATTTTTTTCTATCATTATTTTCTTAAAATAGCCTTAAAATTCCCATGTCATTTGCCTTCAGACATAATTTTTCTTCCAAATCACTTACTATAACCATTAGGAATGAATTTTTAAATATTCCCTTCCTATAGCCGACATTAATGATTTTTCTTCCAATTCTGAAATTTTTGTTTTCTATCAAAGTTTTTCATAAAAACCATTACTATAACATTTATTTGTTATTTTTATTCTAATTAATTTACTATAGCGTTCAGTAATAATCATTCCTTCAAATCCAATAATGGAGCCTTCATGAACAAATATTTTAAAGTTCCCTTTCCAAAGTCTTTATAAATAATTTTTCTTCAAATTCAGCCCTTTTCTTTTTCTATTATAATATTTCTTAAAAAATGCTTACTATAGCCTTCATTCGTTATTTTTATTCAAATTCTCTAACTATAGCCTTTATTCATTATTATTCTAAAAAATCTACACTCTTTTCTTCTGGAATGAATTTTTTCAAAATTCCCTTGCTATAGCCATTTTAAATGATTTTTCTTCAAATTTCACTTTTTTTTCTTTCATAACTCTTTTTCAAAAAGCATTACAATAGCCTTCATTCATGTTTTTTCTTCAAATTCCTTTACTATAGCCTGCAGTTATAATTTTTCTTCCAATCACTTAATATAGCCTTTAGGAATAAAATTTTTAAATTCCCATACTATTGTCTTCAAAAATAAGTTTTCTTCAACTAATTTGTTTTCTATCGTAATTTATCTTCCAATACCCAAACTATAGCAATCATTTGTGATTTTTCTTTAAATTCCCTTGTTAAAGCCTATAGTCATAATTGTTTCTCCAAATCCGTTCTATAGCTTTTAGGAAAGAGTATCTTAGTATTCCCTTACTATGGCTTTTATAAATGATTATTCTAAAATTTCTACAACTTTTGTTTTCTATCACCTTTAGTCATAATTTTTCTTCAAATTTTTTTATTATCACCTTTAGTCATAATGTTTTCCCCAAATGCCTGATTATAGCCTTAAGGAATATTTTTTTAGAAATTTCCTTACTATAGCCTTCACAAATGATTTTTCTTCAATTTCTGCATTTTTATTTTCTATCATAATATTTCTCAAAAACCCTTAGTATAGCCTTCAATTATATTTTTTACAAAAAATCTCTTACTTCAGCCATTAGTCAGAATTATTCCTCCAAATCCTTCACTATTATAGCCTTCTTTCATGATTTTTATGAAAATTATCTTACTAATGCCTTAAGTCATAATTATTCTTCTAATTCCTTAACTATTGTCTTCATAAATGATTTTTTTAAAAAATCCATTACTATATAGCCTTCAAAAATGATTTTTCTTCAAATTCTGCACTTTTAATTTTGTATCATAATATTTCTTAAAAACCATAAAAATACCATTCAGTCATAATTATTCCCCAACCACCTTACTATAGCTTTCATGAATGAAGTTTAAAATTTTTCATTCTTATAGCCTTCATAAATAATTTTCTTTTCTATCATAATTATACTTAAAAAACTATTCCTAATGCCTACAAAATTATTTTTTTCATATTTTTCAAATTTTCTTTCCAATCATAATTATTTTTAAAAAACCATTAATTTTTCTCCAAAAATAATATTTTATTTTTCATCAAATTCCCTAATTAATACCTTCAAAAATAACTTTACCTTCAAATCCCTAACTATAGCCACCTACAATAATTTTCAAAATTCCCTAACAATAGTGTTTAAAAATAATTATTTCTCAAAACATTTATTTTTTTGATAATTTTTAAAAAAAAACCTTACAATTGCCTTCAATTGTCATTTTTTTTTCAAATTAACTTACTATAGCCTTCAGCCATAATCATTCCCTCCAAATCTCATACTATATCTTTTATGATTTTTTTTTTTGAAATTCCCTTTCTGCTGCCTAAAAAATAATTTTTCTTTTAAGTTCCAGTGTTTATCTTTCCAACATAATTTTTTTTACAAAACCCTTACTATAGCCTTCAGTAATAGTTATTCCTCCAAATCACTCACTATTACCTTCAAGATTGAACTTTTTCATAATTCCCTTACTACACCCTTAAAAAAAAATATTTCCTCAAATTCCATTAGTTTTCTTTCCAATCATAATTTTTCATAAACTACCCTTATTATAGCTACCATTTGTGATCTTTCTTCAAATTCCCTTCTCAAAGCCTTAAGTCATAATTTTTCCTCTGAGTCCCTTATTATAGCCTTTAGGAATGAATTTTTTAATATTCCATCACTATAGCTTTCATAAATGATTTTTTAAAAAATTTTGCAACTTTTGTTGTAGAATATTTTTTCTACAAAACCCTTACAATTGCCTTTATTCATTATTTTTCTTCAAATTATTTTACTCTCGTCTTAAGTAATAATAATTTCCCCACATCCGTTACTATTGCCTTATGGAAGAAATGTTTTAAACATTCCCATAATATAACCATCTCAAATCATTTTTCTTTAAATTCTGCACTTTTTATTTTCTGTCATATTATTTCTTAAAAAACTTTTACTATATACTACATTCGTTATTTTTTTAAAATTCTCTAACTTTAACCTTCAGATGTAATTTTTCCTCTAAATGCTTTACTGTTACCTTCAAGAACGAATTTTTTAAAAATACAATTACTATTGGTTTCATAAATAATTTTTCTTCAAATTTCACTCTTTTTATCTTCAATCATGCATGATATTTCTTAAAAAACCCTTACTATAGCCTTCAGTTGTGTTTTTAAAATAAATTCTTTTACTATAGCGTTCAATCATAATTATCCCCTGAATCCCTTAAATATTCCCTTACTATAGCCTTCATAACAGATTTTTTTCAAATTCCGCACTTTTTGTTTTCTATCGCAATATTTCATTCAAAACCCTTACTATTGTCTTTACCTGTAATTTTTAAACTAATTCTTTTACTATTGCCTTCTATCATAGCTATTCCCCCAAAATCCTTTTATTGACTTCAAGAATGTTTTTATGAAATTCTCTTATTGTTGCCATCAAAAATTATTTTTATGAAAATTCCACAATTTTTGTTTTCTATCATAATTTTTCGTATAAAACGCATAATATACCGTTCATTTGGTTTTTTTCTTCTAATACGCTTAACATAGCCTTCAGTAATAATTTTTCCTCCAAATCCCTTATCATGGCCTTCAGGAATGAATTTTTTTAATATTCCCATGTTATAGACTTCTTAAATATTTTTCTACAAATTCTCAAATTTTTCTTTTCTATCATAATTATTCTTAAAAAACCAATACTATTGCCTTCATTAATAATTTATCTTAAAAAACCATTCCTATAGTACATATTTCTGATTTTTCATGAAATTCCCTTATTAATGCCTTCTCCAATAACATTTCCGTCAAATCCTTTATCCTTTAGAAATGAGTTTCTCAATATTCCCTTATATATCCTTCATAAATGCTAATTCTTAAAACTCTACAACTTTTGTTTTTTATAATAAATTTTCATAGGAAACCCATAGTATTTCATTTATTCATTATTTTTTTCAAATTATATTACTATAGCCTATGGTCAAGATGTTTTCCCCAAATCCATTACAATAGCCATGGGGAAAGAAATTTTAAAAAATTCCCTTATTATAGCCTTCATAAATGATTTTTCTTTAAATTTTTGACTTTTTTCTATCACATTATTTATTAAAAAACCCTTACTGTGGCCTTTATTTGTTATTTTCACAAAAAAATTCTTTGTATTAGCCATCAGTCACAATTATTCCTCCACATCCTTAACTTTTACCTTCTGGAATGAATTTTTAGAAAATACCATTACTATAGCTTCCATAAATGGTTCTTTTTCAAATTCACCAATTTTTATTTTCTATCAGAATATTTTTTAAAAAACCCTTTATCGAGGCTTCATTTGTGTTTTTTAAACAAATTCTTTTACTATAGCCTTCTGACATAATTATTCCCAGAATCCCTCGCAGCCTTCTAGAATGAATTTTTTAAAAAGTCCTTTACTCTAGCCTTCATAAATGATTTTTTTCAAATCCTACACTAATTATTTTCTATCATAATATTTCTAAAAAAACCCTTACTATAGTCTTTATTCATGATTTTTAGGCAAATTCTCCCACTATAGCCTCCAATCTTAATTATTCCTCAAAATCCCATACTATTGCCTTCAAGAATGAATTTTTTCAAAATTCCCTTACTATTGCCTTCAAAAATATTTTTTTCAAATTCCTAAATTTTTGTTTTCTATCAAAAAATTTCTATCAAAGTCCCTAATTATATCCTTCAGTCATAATATTTCCTGCAAATCCCTTACTATAGCCTTTATTATTGATTTTTATAAAAATTCTCTTACTATAGCCTTCAGTCACAATTATTCCCCAATTTCCTTACTATATCCTTCGAGAATGACTTTTTTAAAAATTCCATAACTATTCCCTTCTTAAATGATTTTTCATCAAATTTCACCCTTTTTTTCTATCATTATATTTCTTAATAAACCCAAACTATCGACCTTATTCGATATTTTTCTTCAAATTATTTAACTGTAGCATTTAGTCATAACATTTTCCCCAAATCCCTTCCAATATCTACCAGGAAAGAATTTTAAAAAAATTCCATTCCTATCAGCCTTCTAAATGATTCTACTTCAAACTTAGCATTTTTTATTTTCAATGATAATATTTATAAAAACCCTTACAATATCCTTCAATCGTAATTTTTTTTCAAAATCTCTAACTATAGCATTCACTCATAATTACTCTTTAAATATCTTACTATAGCCTTAAGGAAAGAAATTTTTCAAAATTTCCACTCAATGTACTTCATAAAAGATTTTTCTTCAAATTCCACAATTTTTCTTTTCTACCAGAATTTTTCTTAAAAAACCATTACCAAAGCCTTTATTCGTGTATTTTCTTCAAATTGTTTTACTAGACCTGCAATCATAATTTTTTCCCCAAATTCCTTACTATAATCTTTTGGAATAAATTTTCTAAAATTCCCATATTGTAGTCTTCAAAAATATTTTTTCCTGAAATTATGCAATTTTTGCTCTCTATCATAAATTTTCTTAAAGTACCCTTAATATAGCTAGGGGTGGGCACGGGTCAGGTTTAGGTCGGGTTTTCGAAAACCCGAACCCGACCTGACTTATAAACCCAAAACTCGAACCCATAAAAAACCTGCACGGGTTTTAAATCCTGAACCCGAACCTAACTCGAACTACCATTTTACAAACTCGTACCCTACCCGACCCGACCAAAACCCGACGGGTTTTGGCAAAACCCAAAAGCTATATTAAAATAAAAAAAATAAAAACTCGCGGGTTGGGTTTAGGTAAACCCGAACCCGGCCCGACCCGAGGTCAGGTTTGGATTCCCAAACCCGAACCCAACCCACAGGTTGGATTTGGAAATCCAAATTCGGGTTTTTGAGGTTGGGTCTGGTCAGGTTACCCAAATAACTGACCCGATGCCCACCCCTAATTGTAGACATCATTTGTGATTTTTCATCAAATTCCCTTGTTTTAGACTTCAATCATAATTTTACCCCAAAATCCCTTACTATAGCCTTAGGGAATGAATTTTTTAAAAATTACTTTACTAAACCCATCATAAAAGATTTTTTACAAATTCCTAAAATTTTACTTTATATCACAATATTTCCCAAAAGACCCTTATGGTATCCTTCATTTGTTATTTTTAAATAATTTCTCTTACCATAGGCTTCAGTCAAAATTATTCCCCAAATCCCATACTATAGTCTTTAGGAATGACTTTTTAAAAAATTCTCTAACTATTGCCATCATAAATGATTTTTCCTCAAATTTCACAATTTTTATTTTCTATCGTAATATTTTTTAAAAACCTTACTCTTTATTCATTATTTATCTTCAAATTACTTAACTATAGCCTTTAGTTATAAATTTTTCCCCAAATCCCTTACTATAGTTTTTAGGAATGACTTTTATAAAAATGTGCTAACTATTGCCATCATATATAATTTTTCTTCAAATTCTAAAATTTTTATTTTCTATCAGACTCTTTCTAAAAAACCCCTACAATGGCCTTTATTCGTTATTTTTCTTCCAATTATTTAACTATAGCCATTTCTCATAAATATTTCCCCAAATCCCTTACAACAGCCTTCAAGAATGATTTTTAAAAAAATTTCTTACTATCGCCTATTTAAATGATTTATTTTCAAAATCCGAAATTTTTATTTTCTATGAGAATATTTCTTAAAAAACTCTTACTATAGAATTCATTGGTAACTTTTAAAAAATTCTCTTACTATAACCTTCAATCATAATTATTCCTCCAAATCCTACACTGCAGCCTTCAAGAATGAATTTTTTATAAATTCCCTTACTACATCCTTCGTAAATGATTTTTCTTCAAATATCACAATTTTTTTATCTACTATATTTCTTCTTAATCAACCATTACCATAGCCTTTATTCGTGTTTTTTTCTTCAAGATCCTTTACTATACCCTACATTTATAATTTTTCTCCAAAACCCTTACTTTAGCCTTTAGAAATAAATTTTTTTAAATTCCCTAACCGTACTCTTCAAAAATAATTTTTCAAGTAATTTTGAAATTTTTTTCTTTCATTTTTTTTCTTAAAATACCCTTCCTACAACCATCATTTGTGATTTTTCTTCCAAATTCCCTTGTTATAGCCTTTAGTCATAATTTTACCCCAAAATTCCTTACTATAGCCATAGGGAATGAATTTTTTTTAAATTCTTTTACTATACCCATTATAAATTATTTTTCTTCTAATTTCCAAATTTTTATTTTCTATCACAATATTTCTGAAAGGACCCGTACTATATCCCTCATTCGTTAGTTTTACACAAATTCTCTTATTATAGCCATCTATCAAAATTATTCCCCAACTCCCTTGCTATAGTCTTTAGGAATGACTTTTTAAAAATTCCCTAACTATTGCCTTCATAAATGATTTTTCTGTAAATTTTGCACATTTTCAATCACAAAATTTTCTTAAAAAACCCTAACTATAGCCTTTATCCACTATTTTTCTTCATAGAGTTTAACTATAGGCTTTTTCTTCAAAGCCTTCATTTAAGAAAATTGTTTCCTAAAAATCCTTACTATAGTCTTCATTTGTTATTTTTATACAAATTCTCCTACAATAGTCTCCATTCTTATATTTATTCAAATTCTGTTATTATAGCTTAAAGTCAAAAATTTTCTTCAAATTCCCTTACTATAGCATTCAGTCATAATTTTTCTTCAAATTCTCTTACTATAGCCTTCAATAATTAATTTTCTTACAATTCCTTTACTATTGTCTTTAATCATGATTTTTCCTCAAATTCCATTATTATAGATTTTTGTGATAATTATTCCTCATATTCCCATACTATAAAACCCTTACTTTAGCCATCATTCGTTATTTTCATTCAAATTATCTTACTATAGTCGTTAGTCATAATAAGTCCTTTTAATCCCTTAGAATTGCCTTAAGGAATTAATTTTTTTTAAATTTCCTTACTCCGGCCATCATAAATGATTTTTCTTCAATTCGATATTTTTAGTTTTCTATAATATTTTTTCTAAAAAAAACATTACTATATCCTTCATTTGTGATTTTTTCTTCAAATTACCATACTATTGCCTTCAATTATAATTATTCCTCCAAATCCCTTACTATATTCTTCGTAAATAAATTTTTTAAAATTCCCTTATTATATCCTTCATAAATAATTTATTTACAAATTCTGCAATTTTTGTTTTCTATCATAATTTTTCTTTAAAACCCATACATAACCTTCATTCTTTAATTTTCTTCAAATTCCTCAACTGTAGCCTTTTTTATTAAGCACTTTCTTCAAATTCCTATAGAATACCCTTCAAGAATAAATTTTCTTAAAATTCCTTTACTATTTCCTTTAATCTTGATTTTTCCTCAGACTCCATTATTTTAATTTTTTATGATGATTTTTCTTCAAATTCCCTTATATCTTTCGGTTATGTATATTTTTCAAATTCCTTTACTATGGACTTTAGTCATGAATTTTCTTCAAATTCCCTAACTATTGCCTGCAGTTATGACTTTTTCTCCAAACCTCTTATTCCATAGCCTTCAGGAATAAATTTTTTTAAAATTCCCTTATTATTGTCTTCAAAAATTATTTTTCTTCAAATTTCAAAATTTTTATTTCAAAGATAATTTTTCTTACCCTTACAATAGCCTTCATTCGTGATTTTTCTTCAAATTCCTTACTATAGCCTTCAATCATAATTTTTTCTCCAAATTCTTACTATATCCTTCAAGAATGAATCTTTTAAAATTCCTTTATAAATCATTTTTTAAAAATTTTGCAATTTTTGTCTTCTATTATAATTTTTCTTAAAAAACCCTTACCATTGGCTTCATTCGTGATTTTTCTTAAAATTCTCTTCTATACCCTTTAGTCAAAATTATTCCTCCAAATCCCTTACAATAGCCTTCAAGAATGATTTTTTTAAAAATTCCCTTACAATAGACCTCATAAATAAGTTTTCCTAATATTCGCCATTATAAATGATTTAATTTAAATTCTGCACTTACAATTTTATCACTTAATATTTAAAAAACACCCTTCACTACAGCCTTCAAAAAATATTTTTATTCAAATTTAAAAAAAATATATCTATCATAATGTTTCTTAAAAAAATATTACCATAGCTTTTATTTGTGTTTTTTTCTTAGATATTTTTTACTAAAGCCTGCAATCATAATCTTTCATCCAAATCTATTATTATAGCCTTCTGGAATAAATTTTTAAAATTCCTCGTTCTCTTGTCTTCAAAAAAAATTTCTTCAAATTCCTCAATTATTTTTTATCTTTATTTTTCAGAAAAAACCCTTACTATTAAATTTATTCGTTATTTTTGTCGAATTATTGTACTAAAGCATTTTGTCGTAATGTTTTTTCAAAAACCCTTACTCTAGCCTTAGGGAATGAATTTTAAAAATTCCCTTACTATTGCCTTCGTAAATAATTTTTCTTCAAATTTACCAGTTTTTATTTCCTATCATAATATTTCTTAAAAATCTTAAACTATAGCCATTATTTGTTATTTTTATTAAAATTATGTAACCATAGCCTTTAGGCAAACTTATTTCTCTAAATCCCATACAATAGCCTTCAAGAATAAATTATTTAAAATTCCCTTACTGTAGTCCTAAAAAATATTTTTCTTGAAATTCTGTAATTTTTGTTTTTCATCATAATTTTTCATAAAATACCCCTACTATAACATCATTTGTGATTTTTCTTTAAATTCCCTTGTTATAGCCTTCAGTCATAATTGTTCTCATAAATCCCATTCAACAGACAAAGGAATGATTTTTAAAAAAATTTCCATACTATAGCCACCTCAAAAGGTTTTTCTTCAAATTCCAAAAGTTTTACTTCTATCAAAATATTTCCTAAATTTGTGATTTTTATACAAATTCTCTTACTGTAGCCAACTGTCACAATTATTCTACAAATCCTTGCTATAGTCCTCCGGAATGACTTTTTTAAAATTCCCTAACAATTGCCTTCATAAATGATTTTTCTTGAAATTCTGCACTTTTTTTTTATTTTTTAAAAAACCCTTATTATAGCCTTTATTCATTATTTTTTCAAATGATATAACTATAGTATTTGGCAAAAAAAATTCCCCAAATTTACAATAGCCTTCACGAATGAATTTTTTTAAAATTCCCGTACTATCACCAGTATAAATGATTTTGCTTTAATTCTGCACTTTTTATTTTTTATTATAATATTTCATAAATCCTTGGTACTAAAGCCTTCATAAATGAGTTTACTTCAAATTCCACACTTTTGTTTGGAATAATAATATTTCTTAAAAAATCATTGCCATAACCTTTATTCAAGTTTATTCTTAAAATTCTTTTGCAATAGCCTCCAATCACAATTTTTCCTCCAAATCCCTTAGTATAACCATCAGGAATAAATTTTTAAGTTCTCTTACTGTTGTCTTCAAAAATAATTTTTCTTCAAATTCCACAATTTTTTTCTATTATAATTATCATAAAAAACCCTTACTATTGTCATTATTTATAATTTTTCTTCAAATAATTTTACTATAGCCTTTAGTCATAATTATTCCTTCAAATCCATTACTATTGTCTTCAGGAATGAATTGTTTCATAATTCGCTTACTATAGCCATCATAAATGATTTATATTAAAATTCCTTAATTTTCTTCATCATATTGTTTCTTAAAATCCATTACCATAGCCTTTATTCGTGTTTTTCTTTAAATTCCTTTACAATATAGCCTGCAATCATAAATTTTCCTCCAAATCCCTTAGTCTTCTTGAATAAATTTTTTAAAAATTCTTTTACGATCACCTTAACAAATTATTTTGCTTCAAATTCTGCAGTTTTTATTTTCAATAATAATATTTCTTAAAAAACCCTTAATATATCCTTCATTGGTGATTTTTATACAAATTATCTAAATATAGCCACCTACAGTCATAATTACTCCTTCAAATCCCTCACAAAAGCCTTCAGGAATGAATTTTTTAAAAATTCCCTAACTATAGCTTTCATAAAATATTTTTCTTCAAATTCAACTTTTTTTTTCTATCATAATTTTTGTTGAAAAATCATTACCAAAGCCTTTATTCATGTTTTCTCTTCAAATTTGTTTAGTATAGCCACCAATCACAATTATTCCTCCAAATCCCTTATTGCAGCCTTCAGGAATAAATTGTTTTAAATTCCCTTAATTTTTTTTTCTATCATAATTTTTCTTAAAATACCCTTAATATAGCCATCACTAGTGATTTTTCTTCAAATTCCCTTGTTATAGCCTTTGGTCACAATTTTTCCCCTAAATCCCTTTCTGCAGCATTAGGGAATAAATTTTTTAAAAATTCCCTTACTGTTGCCTTCATAAATGATTTTTCTTCATATTTCTATAGTTTTATTTTCTATCATAATATTTCCTAAAAGACCCTTACTATAGCCTTCTTTCATGGTTATTATACAAATTCTCCTACTTTAGGCTACAGTCACAATTATTCCCCAAATCCCTTACTATACACTTATCGAATGAACTTGATAAAAATTCCCTTAGTATAGCCTTCATATATGATTTTTCTTCAAATTCCCCACTTTTTATTTTCTATCATAATATTTCTTAAGAAACCCTTACTATGGTCTTTATTCGTTATTTTTCTTCAAATTGTTTAAAAATAGCTTTTAGGCATATTTTTTACAACAAATCCCTTACAATAGCCTTCAAAAAATGAATTTTTTAAAATCCCTTACAGAAGTCTTCAAAAATTATTTTTTCTTCAAATTCAGCAAAAAAAATTCTATCATAACTTTTCTTACAATACCATTACTATGGGCATCATTTTAAAATTTTTTTTAAATTTCCTTGTTATTGCCTTCAGTCATAATTGCTCTCGTAAATCCCTTACTATAGCCTTAGGGAATGAAATTTTTAAAAATTCCCTAATCATAGCTTTCATAAAAGATTTTTCTTCAAGTTCACTAATTTTTATTTTCTATCATAATATTTCTTAAAAAATAGTTACTATAGCCTTCATTCGTGATTTTTATACAAATTCTCTTAGCATAGCTTTCAGCCACAATTATTCCCCAAATCCCTTACTATATACTTCAGGAATGACTTTTTTAAAAATTCCCAAACTATGACTATCATAAATGATTTTTCTACGAATTCTACAATTTTTATTTTCTGATATAATATTTCTTAAAAACCCTTAACAATCGACTATATTCATTACTTTCTTCAAATTATTCAACTATAGCCTTTAGTCATAATATTTTTCACAAATCCTTTGCAATAGCCTTCAGGAATAAATTTTCAAAAAATTCCCTTACTATCACCTTTATAAATGATTTTGTTTCAAAATTTGCACTTTTTATTTTCTATAATAATATTCCTAAAAAAACCCTTATCATAACCTTCATAGGTTATTTCCATACAAATTCTCTAACTATAGCCTTCAATCAAAATTACTCCTTCAAATCCCTCATTGTTGCCTTCAGGAATGAATTTTTTCAAAATTCCCATGCTATAGCCTTCAGAAAAGATTTTTCTTTAAATTCAACAATTTTTGTTTTCTATCGTATTTTTCTTGAAAAACCAAGACCATAGCCTTTATTCGTGTTTTCTCTTCAAATTCGTTTACTATAGCCACCAATCACAATTTTTCCTCCAAATCCCTTACTGTAGCCTTCAGAATAAATTTTTTAAAATTCCCTTACTGAAGTCTTCACAAATAATTTTTTAAATTCCATAATTTTTTTTTTCTACCATAATTTTTCTTAAAATACCCTTACTATAGCCATCACCAGTGATTTTTCTTCAATTTCCCTTGTTATAGTCTTTAGTCATAATTTTTCTTTTAAATCTTTTACTATAGTCAAACGGAATGATTTTTTAAAAAATTCCCTTAATATAGCCTTCATAAATAATTTTTCTTCAAATTCTACACTTTTTTATTTTCTATCATAATATTATTTATAAAACCCTTACTATAGCCTTCATTCATAATTTTTATAAAACTTCTCTTACTATAGGCAGTAGTGATAATTAATCACCAATTCCATACAAAAACCTACAAGAAGGAATTTTTACAATAGCCTTCTTAAATTATTTTTCTTTAAATTTTGTATTTTTTTATTTTTTATCATAATATTTTTATTAGAGTTATTTAACTATAGCCTTTAGCCATAATTGTTTCCCCAAATCCCTTAAAATAGCCTTTAGGAATGAATTCTTTAACTTTCCCTTACTATTGCCTTCATAAATGATTTTTCTATAAATTCTAAACTTTTTAATTTCTATCATAATATTCCCTAAAAAACCCTCTCTATAGCTTTCATTAGTAATTTTTATACAAATTCTATTACTATAGCCTTTAGTCATAATTATTCCTTAAAATCCATCACTATTGCCTTCAGGAATGAACTTTTTCAAATTCACTTACTATTGCCTTCAGTCATTATTTTTCCTCCAAATTCCTTACTTTAGCCTTCAGGAATAAATAATATTAAAAACTTTTCACTATTACATAGAAAAATTAATTTTCTTCAAATTCCATAATATTTGTTTTTTATAATTATTTTTCTTAATAAACCCTTACTACAGCCTTTATTCGTGATTTTTCTCCAAATCCCTTGCCCTATTGGAATGAATTTTTTTAATATTCCCTTACCTTCTTAAATGATTTTTCTTAGAATTTCTTTATTTTTTTATTATAATTACTCTTAAAAACCATTACAATCGCCTTCTTTCGTGTTTTTTTTCAAATTCCCTTAAAATAGACTTCAATCATGTTTATTCTTCAAATTCCCTTAATATAGCAGTAGGCCAAGTATTTTTTTTAAATTCCTTTCCAATAGACTTTTGCCATGATTTGTCCTAAAATTCCCTTACAATAGCCTTCACTCATCATTCTTTTGCCTTCATGAAAGAACTTTTTTAAATTCCCTTACAGTATCTTTCGGTCATAATTTTTCTTCAAATCCCTTTACCATTGCCACCAAAAATAAATTTTCTTAAAATTCTTTATTATTTCCTTTATTCATGATATTTACTATAATTCCATTATTTTAGTTTTTGGTGACAATATTTCTTAAAATTCTCTCATTATAACCTTCAGTCATGTATTTTTTAAAATTTCTACCCATCTATCATGATTTTTCCTCAAATTCCCTTGTTACAGCCTTCAGGAATGAATTTTCTCAAAATTCCCTAACTATAGCCTTCATAACTGATTTTTCTTCAACTCCAAAATTTTTTTTATCAACAATAGTTTTTCATATAAATCACTTAAGTCTTCATTCTTAAATTTTCTTCAAATTCCCTTTCTAAAGCCTTCAATCATAGTTTTTCTTCAAATTCCCTTATTATAGCCTTTCATCATGTATTCTTTTAAAATTCCCTTACCATAGAGTTTAGTCATGATTTTTCTACAAATTCCCTTACTATAGCCTCCAATCATAATTTTTCTGCAATTTTTGTACTATCATAATTTTTCTTAAACAACCCTTATTATGGCCTAAATTCGTTATTTTTCTTCAAATTATTTTACTATAGCCTTTAGTCATAATATTTTTCCAAATCCCATCGTTCAAAAATGAACTTTTAAAATTCCTTAACTGCCTTAATAAATGATTTTTCTTCAAAAATTTTTACTTTTTATTTTCTGTCATAATATTTCCTAAAAATCCTTACTATAGTCTTCATTTGTTATTTTTATATAAATCCTTGGTACTAAAGCCTTCATAAATGAGTTTACTTCAAATTCCACACTTTTGTTTGGAATAATAATATTTCTTAAAAAATCATTGCCATAACCTTTATTCAAGTTTATTCTTAAAATTCTTTTGCAATAGCCTCCAATCACAATTTTTCCTCCAAATCCCTTAGTATAACCTTCAGGAATAAATTTTTAAGTTCTCTTACTGTTGTCTTCAAAAATAATTTTTCTTCAAATTCCACAATTTTTTTCTATTCTGAGAGCTGAAGGAAGAAGAGAGACTGGGTGCATGTGACATTTGAATTAGGAAAGTACGTACCTTTCGTCGTCCACTTTAAAGAGAGACTTGAAACGACTCTTCATCTCTATTGTCATATCCTCCTCCAAAGCTTGAAGCCATTCTTGTGTTCCCTTAATCTCCTTAAGCAATGGGCTGCTGTTGGGTCCCAATGAAAGTTGCTTCAGCTTGCTACAGCGAGACACATGGATGGTCTCCAGTGATGGGAATTGCAGAAAAATAGTCTCAACGCTGAAGGCACTCGTCAGCTCTGGAAGGTAATCCAGATATAGATCCCTCAACTGCGGAAGCACGTCTTCTATAGCCGTCGTCCAAATTCGGCCAGCTGCACTAGTAATCTCCTCCTCCCCGTCCGAGATTAATATGAGTTTCTCAAGTCTCTTGCATGACTTCACTAGCAAAACTCTCAGATGTAGCAGTTGTTTTGCGACAAGGGGAGAAAACAAATATCTCAAACAGTTGCAATCGCCGACTTCTAGTTTCCTTAGATTTTGGAAGCTGGAGCTGCCAATATTTAGAGAAATTGAACCAGTCCAAATACTATCCAATTTTTCCAACCGTTGTAGAGATAAAGTTTCTAGTTCGGTGAATATGGAATGATACTTAATGTTTCCGCCTCCACCTCCTCTTTCAACTTCTTTTTCCAAATAAAAAACATGCTGGATTACACTTAAAGCACGAACATCAAGCCGCTCCAGATTATTTTCAGTACCTAGTAATGGTATCATTGGAAAATAAGGTGAATTTGGGTTGGATGCAGCGTTTCCGAACAACACCAGAACATGATTAGGCGCCTGATCAGCCTCATATTGCTCTCGACGTTGGATGGATTGATCATGATGAGGCTCCTGATATTGATCTTGAATATAATTACCCAACTTTGGACAGTTCGCCAAACGCAAGTTTCTTAGCAAAGAATTAGAAATTGGCCAATGAAATCTGTCCCAACTGCAAAAACTCAACAATTCTGGTAGGTCCATTAATGTTAGCGTTCGTAGTTGAGGAAGCAAGCAGGACTCCAACAATTCTTCTTCTTCTTCACCCTCCTTCACAATGAATATCGCTTTCATCTTGACACAGTTGATTACCTTTAGTGCTTGCAAATTTCGGAAGCCATGTCGAGCCATATTGCTCATGAATGAGAAAATTCTCTCCAATTTGCCACATCTTTTAACATATACACTTACAAGCTGGCTTCCAAAGCACCCCGGACCATCACAGATGTTCACCAAATTTGGCAAATCTACTAATCTTAAGTCTCGTAACTGAGGTAGAAAATGATGCTCACGATGACACGAGTACAGATCCTGTGAATATGCAGTAGTACTACCAGTACTTGAAAGAGAGACTTGAAACGACTCTTCATCTCCATTGTCATATCCTCCTCCAAAGCTTGAAGCCATTCTTGTGTTCCCATAATCTCTTTAAGCAATGGGCTGCTGTTGGGTCCCAATGAAAGGTGCTTCAGCTTGCTACAGCGAGACACACGGATGGTCACCAGTGATGGGAACTGCAGAAAAATAGTCTCCACGCTGAAGACACTCGTCAGCACTGGAAGGTAATCCAGATATAGATCCGTCAACTGCGGAAGCACGTCTTCTATAGCCGTCGTCCAAATTCGGCCAGCTGCACTATTAATCTCCTCCTCCCCGTCCGAGATTAATATGAGTTTCTCAAGTCTCTTGCATGACTTCACTCGCAAAACTCTCAGATGTAGCAGTTGTTTTGCGACAAGGGGAGAAAACAAGTATCTCAAACTGTTGCAATCGCCGACTTCTAGTTTCCTTAGATTTTGGAAGCTGGAGCTGCCAATATTTAGAGGGTTTGAGCCCGTCCAAATGCTATCCAATTTTTCCAACCGCTGTAGAGATAAATATTCTAGTTGGGTGAATATGGAATAACACTTAATGTTTCCGCCTCCACCTCTTCTTTCAACTTCTTTTTCCAAACAAAAAACATGCTGGATTTCACTTAAATCACGAACATCAAGCAAAACCAGATTATTTTCAATACCTAGTAATGGTATCATTGGAAGATAAGGTGAATTTGGGTTGGATGCAGCGTTTCCGAACAACACCAGAACATGATTAGGCGCCTGATCAGCCTCATATTGCTCTCGACGTTGGATGGATTGATCATGATGAGGCTCCTGATATTGATCTTGAATATAATTACCCAACTTTGGACAGTTTACCATATACAAGCTGCTTAGCAAAGAATTAGAAATTGGCAAATGAAATCTGTCCCAACTGCAAAAACTCAACAATTCTGGTAGGTCCCATAATATTAGAGTTCGTAGTTGAGGAAGCAAGCAGGACTCCAACAATATTGGAGGAACCACCTCTTCTTCTTCTTCTTCTTCTTCTTCTTCTTCTTCACCCTCCTTCACAATGAATATCGCTTTCATCTTGACACAGTTGATTACGCTTAGTGCTTGCAAATTTCGGAAGCCATGTCGAGCCATATTGCTCATGAATGAGAAAACTCTCTCCAATTTGCCACATCTTTCAACATATACATTTACAAGCTGGTTTCCAAAGCAGACCGGACCATCACAGATGTTCACCAAATTTGGCAAATCTACTAATAACAAGTATCGTAACTGAGGTAGAAAATGATGCTCATGACACGAGTACAGATCCTGTGAATATGCAGTAGTACTACCAGTACTAGATGTTGAATCAAATGAACAGATGCTTTTTAGCGTAGGACACTCTACAATAGAGAGGCTGGTCAAATTCTGAAAGAGATGGATTGATCCTGGTCGACCTAATCGGAGCAATATTGTTTCAATAGATAGATATGAAGAAAAGTTTACCAGAAGAATAATTTCTATGTTTTCTATACAATGCACCAAATCTTGAGCAAAAATATCAGGGGTTAACTTCCCACAATTTCTAATTGTTACCTCCTTTAAGTTCTTCAGGAATCCATCCGGAACAGGCCCATCACATATTCTTACCAAGTTAGCCATATCCACAAGGTACAGCTCCACAAGATGCTCTAAGCAGTTCCTGGTTTCAAGATCATAATTAGCACTAATGCTGCTTGACCCTTGATCAGTAGTAGTGCTTGTGACAAAGCTCTCTGTAATGTTGAAGTACTGCGCCGGCCCTTGACAAATTATATTTTCCAAATTGGATAACCATATAAGTTTTAGCTTTTCCAATCTCCCCAAGACATTGATTGAAAGCGGAGCTTCTTCTTCTTCTTCTGTGTTTGCGATCTGTAATATGGTCGAACAATTTGAAATTTCCATTTGTTTCAATGTAGTCAAGGTATCCAAATATAAAACCTTCTTCAGATCAGGTCTCCACTTGAGATGAAGGCATTCTACTTTTTTAATCAAACAAATGACCCATTGGGGCACTTGCTCGGGTAGTTTACCAAGGAATAAAGTGTTGCCTGCTGATTTATAGACATCATAATCCAAAGAGTTATTTCCAAATACGATCTTGAATTCTTGCAACTCATGACCCCAACCATTACTCGGCATAAAAAATACTTCTTCTTCTCTTACCCTCACTTCAAGAACCGTCAACCTCTTCAACGCAGCCACCTCGACTAAACTAGCAGCTGATCTAATTTCATCAAAATTTTCCATGACGTTCAAGTACAACTCCTCAAGGTTATGCAACCTACTTATGACATTTGCCTGTATCATCTCTAAATGCACTTTCTTCAGATTTAAAATCTTCAAATTGCTCAGTTTGGCAAATTCAACTGGAATTGAAACCCTACCATAAATTTGAAGTACCTCAAGGTTCTTCAACTTGCTGAGATCATCAATATTTCTTGTATCCCAACCACAGGTCAGTATTAGACTTCTTAGATTTGTTAGAGATGAAATAGACTGTGGCCAGTAATCCAAATGACCCACGCCGTAAAGATCTAAATTTACAAGTGCATGCATGCCGACGAAAAAATTATTTGGAATGTGTGTTATGCTAAAACAATCTGTCAACAATAACGTGCGGAGTTGAGGGAAGTTGGATGAGTCTGGCAATGCTTCAATATCATAACTCTGGATCAAAGACAATCGTTTGCACTCTTCTTCATTGTCCAGTCTCGGCCAATGTGTTAAGCCAAGTCGCGTTTTCTCTATGAATCCTTGCCCTTCGTTTGAAGCAATTGATAGGGCTGTAAGACGTACTACGTCATGCATTTTCACATGATTCCTTTTATCGCACTCTAACAATAAACTGCAATTCTTGAGCCTCTTAATGTACGCCATCAATTGTACCTTTGCGTCCAGACAATTTCCCCGGACATGAAGAAAACCTTCACCAATGCCAAAAATTCTTAAATCATCCAAGTTGATATTATAATCCTCAGGGAAAAGTGAACAAAATAAGAAGCAAAACTTCATTCCTTGGTCTTTTAGATGATCATAACTGAATTCAATGGAAGTGATAACTTGAGAAATGATACCATCCAACTGGGTCGGCTCTGAGCTTTGTAGCCTACTCAAAGCATCACGCCACACGTATCCGTCCTCTTCGTGTGCCAATGTTGACCCAAGTGTAACAATGGCTAACGGAGAGCCTCCACACTCCTTCACAATATCTTCTCCAACCTTTACTAACTTTTGATTTTTCAATACATCTCCAACTTTTGATTCAAATAGGGCCCATGCAAGCTCGTAAGAAAAAGGCTTCATTTCAAACTCTTTGTCCATGCCCATTTGAAGGCATACATCTCTAATCCTCGTAGTGACAATAATTTTACAACATTCATGCTCATTTTTACGTGGGAGACCCAGTTCCACAACCTTTAGTTCTGTCCACACATCGTCAAGTATGATTAAGACGCTTTTCAGCTTCTTTAACATTTCTAACAGTCGATTTGCTCGCGAATAAGTACTGTCCTTGTGGTCAAAATTCATTCCTAAGCGTTCCGCCATCTGATCTTGGATGACATTCATGTTTTGGTTTTGAGAAACTGTAACGAAAATGACCTTATCGAATAGTCTAGATCCCTTTAATTTGTTGTTAATGTTTTCAACAAGAGTAGTCTTCCCAATGCCTCCCATGCCATGAATTCCAATAGATCTGACATTATCATCGCCCAAAGCGTCCATGACCTGTTCCATAACTGTAGTTGCTACATATTTATCCCCTAATCTAATCTCTTCAACATCTGGTGGAGGACGCAGGTGACATATTGTTACTGAACTAAGAAAGCGGTCACCATTTTCTTTCAACTTTTGAACTTGATCGATTAGCTTTGATGCTTTTTTACCGACTTCATGACGCCATCTCAAGTTTGGACACCATCCCATCAGACATCTCTGCTCCTCTTTCATATGTCGACTCAACATCTCAGCCTCCTCGACAACCTTGTCTGCAGATCCCTTCCATTTTTTCACGGCTTGCTGGGGGGTCATATTCGACCTGCTCTCTTCATCAAGCTTCTTATTCATATCTTCCCTCTGTGTTTGCAGGAGCTCTACTTCATCTTCCAATTCTTTGACATTCTTCGCATAGCAACATAGATAACCACAATGGCGTTTAAAGGGAACATACAAGCCCTTACCCAGTTGTACAACCAGTTCAACCAGTATTTCCATCTTTTTTTTTTTTTTTTTTTTTTTTTTTGGGGTGGAGGGAGGGAAAGGATTTCTAAAGAGAACAACAGGAAATTTTAAAAGCAAATTAAAATGTGGAAACGGAGATATATGGCAACTTACAGATGAGAAAGAAGTACGTTTTAACTAGCCGCAGAGATCGCCAATTAATGGAGAGAGTGATCAGATCAGAGAGCTGTTATATCACTACTCATGATCACGCCACAGCAGCAACAGCTTCGAACACTTCGCCAATAAATAAAGACCCAATATGAATCGCCGGGTGCGCGCACTTGATCAAGCTGCTCAAAAGAATGAAGCAAGTGGAAACATATGTAGAGGCCTTATCCAAAACTAAAGGCTCTAAGTTGCGGAAGTAGCGAAAACTAACCTAGACCGTTCCATTAAGGGTCTTATTTGATCAACGGTTGAAAAGATTTTTGTCTGTTTCAAATGAAAGAAACACAGCTCTTTCGAGGGAGTTTCGCCCGGCGGCTAATGTCGGTGCTACACTGATTAAAATAATGGAGTGCATTGAAATTCATTCTACTATATCTTGATTACCATCCAAATATTGAAATTGCAGGTAAAGAATTGGACTTGAAATATGGGATTGAACGTGAATTGCTAGTTTATTCCAATAATCAAAAGTTTGTTTCATAAATTGGCCTAACTCTACTAAAAGATATGGTTTAGTATACGACCCTGTTGGGACTCCCAAATTTTCCGGTCAAACTAGAGTCTTACCATTAGACTACAAAGTCACTCGTTTTTGTAAGTTTCAATACCTAAGGCATAAAAAAGCAATTAATGACTCACACGCAAGGCCTCTTCTAGTTCAACTCACCCCCAAGGCAAATTGCTGCAGCAAAAGCAAATTGTTGTTCTATTAAAGGTTCTATTATCAATGAAATAAGAGAACCACTAGTGGAAAATCTATATTTGGCGAGGGTTTGACATTAAGCCCTCGCCATATATACCATATTGATGAGGGTTAAAGAAATAACCCTCATTAATATTATGTAATATTAATTCTTATTAATATTTAGCATTTTAAATAAATAACCCTCACCATATGTCTCGGGCTCTCAGTCTAGGAAAAATAACACATGCCATAACATCCTCACCCACGAGCGCAAACTTATTTCCAAATCCTGTCCTCTCTCTCATCGGACCCAACAGGTGTTCTATCTCCTTCTCCCAAATCGTGTTCTCCGGGACACGACCTTCGCAGGCAGGTGGGACGGAGAGGGAGAAAGATTTGCTCCCGAGTTTAAGCAAGAGGACAAAGAGTGGAAGCTTCAAGCAAGAGCAAGCGAGAGGAGAACTGATCGGCACAAACTTATTTCCAAATCCTTGTACGACTTCACGGGATCCAATTCCATAAGCAGCGGTAAACATCCTTGACTGCTATTCTCATATTCTCTCTTATGAGGTTTTAAGTTTCTCTCCAGCAGTGGTCAGGACTCCGGCGTCAAATTTCCAGTGGCAGAAACAGCCGGCGAAAGGGAAATTTTGCAATATCTCAAAACGGAATTTATATTTGATTCTATTTGATTTTTTTAAATCCGAAAAGATCCAGATCTCCACTTATTTTGAAGTCTAATTTCTCTTCTGTTTACAGCTTGCTTCTTAAAATTTGCCAAATAATAAACGAAGCAAAGATTTGAGTCGATTGTTTTACCGATCTCGTCACCTTCAATTCCAACGGCAAAAAGTGCACAACTCCTTCAATTAATTTTCGTGATCTAGATTTTGAACAACAAGGATTCGAAGAGGTATAGTTTCGTTTTCCATTTCGTCTCTTCGAGTGAAGCAATTAATATTTTTATTTTTTTCTTTTGATATCCTGCTTTTAGCCCTTTCTGTGATGTCTCATAGTCAAAGTTCCTTTCAATCTGAACTCTCTTCAAAAATAGATGTATCTTATCAAGTAGTCTTCTTCTAATGGGCTTCTTGCCTATCAGTGAAACTCTTGTAAATTTATTCTGGTTGGCATGATTGATATAGCAATGTATTTGAATTTGCTTCATTCTTCAAAAATTATGTGATAATTAAGTGCATCACTGGGCTATCTAATTGATAAGCAAGGATTATGCTTGTAACAAGCACAACTTCATCTCTTCTATAGTTAGTAAAGCCTTTTGTTAGTTTGGTGTTACTTGAGCTCTTTGAAAATGATATTGAGTTCATTTCGATCTGAGCAACTTGTTTACACGTCTAAGAATCGAATCATTCCAGATTGAATCGGTTAAGAATCACGACTCAATGGTTGATACATGTCAATTTCATGTTGAAATTCCTCTTTAGGCCACTCCATTAATGAATTGCTAAGTTTGTAATGTTTTGACCCACACCCTAGTAGAACCTCCATTGCTCTTCAACAACTGTAATTCACTCATATTGGTTGTCTCTTCTGTTCCATGGATTTCTCAATCTGATATAAGTTTCATGCGAGCAAAAGAGGTTTAGTATAAGTGTGTAAAATAGTGTCAGAACTCCACTATAACTCAAATTTCTCCATCTTTAGTCATATTCTCTAGAACTTCTTAATTATTTGTTGTATTTATCCTGCTTTCTTCCATTTGGGTTCCATTTAGGCTATGAGAAAAGAATGTAAAATGTTTTCCATTGCTAGAGGTATTTAGGCTTTTTTCAATAATGTATGCTTCCCATTCTAAATGTTTATTCTGATCATTTATAATTGTGTAGCAAATTGGAATGACTATATTATTGTTCATTCTACTAATTCTACCTCAATTTATTTTTAAAGAACTTCTAGTGATGTTGTGGATCTCTTCTATTGAACAAATAGTTACTCCATAGTTGTGTTGGAGTTGCTTGAGGAATTGTATTGAACGTATGATTAAATTTCATTCTCTGCAGTTAAAACAATGAGATAAAATATACCATGAATAGGAATTACTGGGTAATTGCTTCTGTTCACGTCTAACTCTTGGTTAAGCCCTATATACTTTTCAATTATTTCATGTTGTTCTCATTTGTTTTCTAGTTTGTAAAACTTACAAAACTTGGAGGCCTGTAATACTTTTATTAGGAATGTAAAAGGAAAGAACATCTTTTTCTTTTGAAGAAGGGAAAGAACATGTTATTTGAGAAGGAATCAGATTGTTTTATCAGATGTCGTCTCCTGCATAAGGTGTTGAGAATTATCTAATGTTTGTCTTTCACTGAAACGCTATAGTTGAAATCTAAGCAGTTGTGTATAAGCTTTCCTTTGTACTTTTCTCTATATTGACAAAAACATTTACTGAATATGATACTACTCTTTGAGCTATAAAAAAAGGTTTTATGGTGCTTTTAACTCAGAATTGGATCTTGAATGAGTGGATGTTGCTGACTGAGTTTGAGTATTGTGCCAGTCACAATTCACTAACACTCATTAGGTATTACTGTATAAACATCTTCTTTTGGGTTGACCTCTTTTTCTATTTTTAATTGTATTTTCCAAGAAAATGGTCCTTTTTGCTATCACTTCTATCTTTCTATAAATGTTCAACAGCCTAAATGCAAACAACTTGAATATTTTTGTCGTGTCTAAAAAAGCACCATATCAAATAACCTCCATGTACTACTTCCTTCTGATCTCTCTACCTTTTTAGTGTCTATGTTGACACAAGGTGCCCTGGGAATGAACTCTCTATGAGGTTTGACTATCACAACAAGAACCAAAGTCTCTTGTCACGACTAAAATTCGTGACAAGAAGTAATATTTTCATGACTAGAAAATTTCATGATAAGAACTTCGTGACATCGTAATTGTAACAAGAAATTGTTGTTACGAAATTAAAAATTCGTCACAAAAAAGTAGAAGATGTTGTCACGAAAAAAGATATCGTGACAAAAAAAGTGGACGACAAAAAAGAAATTTGGTTGAATTTGTTGTCACAAAATTCTCGATTCGTGACAAGAGATAACTTCTTGCTGTCATGAAATAATTTTGTGACAAGTACCAGTTTATAAGTTTGGTTTTGTCTTTTGTCACAAAACTAAAGATTCGTGACAAGAAAGAACGAGTTGTCACGACATATTTTTGTGACAAAAAAATTATGAAACTTGAATAAACATCTTGTCACGAATTTATTCATGACAACAAATTCTAATGTTTTTGTCACGAAAAAAATTGTGACAAAAATATGGCTGTTTTTAAAAAAAAAATTAATAATTTTTATTTTATGTGACTACCAATATACTTATTGTCACAAATATTAACGTAACTAATAATATTTGTTGTTACAAAAATATTTTTCGTGATAAGTTTTTTTTATACATATTTTGTTACAAAATGTAAATTTTGTGACAAGAATTTTAAATTTTTATATATTTTATCTATTTATTTTTCTTATTTTCTGTATTCTGACTATTATATTGTTTAAAAAAATAAATATAAAAAAAATAAATATTATTATAGGCAAATATAAAGATAATAAAAATATATTATACAAATTCAAACAAAATAATATTTTATACTTTATAACGATATACCTATAAGTACACAAAGTATCAAAACAAAAATACATGTCTAACTTTTATTTTGTGCTTCCTGCAACTTACGAATCATCTCAAACATGTCCTGCATCTATTTGTCATATTTCTCCTTCATTTGTTTGTTACTCTCTATTTGTTTGTTGTTCTCATCTCTCAACATTTGTATCTCTCGAGAATGTTATTCACGTATAGAAGCATTTTCTTCCTTCAATGATTGAATTTCTTGGGAATACTTTGACAATTTCTCTTCAAAGTGTGCTGCACTAGAAGAACTTTGAGATCCTCTGATAAGACGTGGTTGGGCTGTCCCTTGACCTTTGATATAGCCAGACCTATATCCAAGAATGCTTTCCACAATCTTTGCTTCATCAACAGAACCGGTTTCAGATGCAGCTTCTTTAGCTTCAACCATTTGGTTCTAAAAAGAGAAAATATTTTATTATATGACATCAATAAGAAAACCTAATAAAAAAAATTTTAAAAAAAATTACATAAAAGAAACAAATACTTACATATTTCTCTTCTGCACCAAACCCCCACATGCCATTTTTCGAACAATGTGTTTGCTTGAAATAATTTATGGGACTTTTATCATCTCCCTATAAGATATAAGAATACAAAATCTATATTACTCATAAATATAAAAATTCAACACAAAAAAAACAACTTAATTGAATGTAATATATTACCATATCTCGATAAATGCGTTGAAACGACATCTGACCAGTCTTATGTCGAATAGTCTTCTTTTGTATGTTTATCTTGTTTTTTATAGATTAATTCTGCAATTTTAAACATAAAATTAGTAATAAGATATATAAATAATTGAAATGCACGTAATATAACTAAAATGTTTAAGTTATCATAAAAGTCGAAGACGTAAAAATAGTGTCACATAGGTTTTTCCAAACATCTGTTGACAACCCTGGATATGGTATCAACCTGCCTTGTGGTTCTCTACCATGTTCCTTGAACCATGTATGCAACTGACCCCTATACCTACGAAAGGTTGACATCATCATGTTGCGTACAATCGCCTTATGGTCCTTGTTTGTGATATCAATGTCAAACTTATCCTACGTAAAAAAGATATATAATTTAATAAGCAATAAGTTATTAAAAGTAAAAACTATATATTTGAGAGTACCTGAATGAAGGCATATGCATTTGTCAAGTCTTCATCCTTCAGATCTTTAAATTTTCTAACAGCAAGAGGTAATAATGGGAAATCAATTTTTTTTGCGCGTAATTTTATTGTCACGAAATTAATTTTTTCGTGACAAAATATTTTCCTATTTATCTGGACTAATCAATTCGTCTATCTTTTGTCACGAAATATTGTAGTCGTGACAAGAAATGTTATGTTGTTACGAAATTAATTTCGTGACAAAAAAGTTTGTGACAAAAAAGATTTTTTCTTGTAGTGTATGTTGTCACTTCTAAATTCTTTGGTTCTGTTTTGTTCATAAATATCTCAGAATTCCACGTCAGTTATTCTGTTTTTAATGCACTATTTGTGTGCCTGAGTCCATATTGTTGGAAGCAAGGATCTTAGTAAAATGATAATTGCATCCACAAGTCAATCCCAATTTGGTCTGAGATTAATTTGACTTCTTAAGATCAGCAGCTGTAAAGTTGGACTGTTATGTAAGGCTACAGTCCCTACATCGCCTTGCTCAATTAAATGTTTGGTAAGATGCTGGTTTCAGTTCTGCCTAGTGGACCTTTCTTCAAAATATATATATAACTTTTATTCAAAAACCTGCTTTACTCTGGATACAAGTTTTATTTTGCTAAGAGTGGCAAAATAATTTGAACTAACCTTATAACTTAGAACTAATATTTTTGATCGATAGACCCATTAGTTTATATATATATATATATATATATATATATATATATATATATATATATATATATATATATATATATATATATTGACCAATGTTTTAAAAATTGACCATCTTCATTTTTTCATTAGTGACCATCTTCATTTTAAAAAAAAAAAAATTCTTGAGTTGTTTCTGACTCTCAAATCATTATTTGTCTAAGGTTTTAGCAGCAGCTACTGAAACAAGTGTGATTTATATATATACCTAGGAATGTCTGGATTAAAGAGTTGTGTAATCTTCAAGCATTTCTGTTCAGTAACTCCACATGCTTATTTGTGCATTATTGTTTCATTCTTAATTCTATTTAATCACCCAACATTTTTCCATATAGTCTTTAATATAATCTCAAATGGATCCGGATTTCTCCAATGATAGTAGTTGGATGTATAAGTATACTACTAAGCATAATCGAGTGAATTTTTTTCATATTTTAAAATTTGTTTTCTATCATAATTTTTCATAAAAAACCCTTACTATAGCCATCATTCCTTATTTTCATACAAATTATCTTACTATAGTCGTTAGTCATAATAAGTCCTTTTAATCTCTTTGTATAGCCTTTATGAATTAATTTTTTTTTAAATTTCCTTATTGTGGCCATCATAAATGATTTTTTTTCAATTATGTAGTTTTAGTTTCCTATAATATTTTTTCTAAAAAAGCCATTACTATATCCTTCATTTGTGATTTTTTCTTCAAATTCCCCAACTATTGCCTTCAGTTATAATTATTCCTCCAAATCCCTTACTATATTCTTTGGAAATAAACTTTTTAAAATTCCCTTATTATATCCTTAATAAATAATTTCTTTTCAAATTCTGCAATTTTTGTTTTCTATCATAATTTTTCTTTAAAACCCATACATAACCTTCATTCTTTAATTTTCTTCGAATTCCTCAATTGTAGCCTTCAATCAAGCATTTTCTTCAAATTCCTTTAGAATAGCCTTCAAGAATAAATTTTCTTAAAATTCCTTCACTATTTCCATTAATCTTGATTTTTCCTCAGACTCCATTACTTTAGTTTTTTATGATGATTTTTCTTCAAATTCTCTTATATCTTTCGATTATGTATTTTTTTCAAATTCCCTTACTATGGACTTTAGTCATGAATTTTCTTCAAATTCCCTTACTATTGCCTTCAGTTATAACTTTTCCTCCAAACCTCTTATTCCATAGCCTTCAGGAATAAAATTTTTTAAAATTCCCTTATTATAGTCTTTAAAAATAATTTTTCTTCAAATTCCACAATTTTTATTTCAAAGATAATTTTTCTTATAAAACCCTTACAATAGCCTTCAATCGTGATTTTTCTTCAAATTCCCTTACTATAGCCTTCAATCATAATTTTTTCTCCAAATTCTTACTATAGCCTTCAAGAACGAATCTTTTAAAATTCCTTTATTATAAAGCCTTCATAAATTATTTTTTTTAAATTCCGCAATTTTTATCTTCTATCATAATTTTTCTTAAAAAACCCTTACCATAGGCTTCATTCGTGATTTTTCTTAAAATTCTCTTACTATAGCCTTTAGTCAAAATTATTCCTCCAAATCCCTTACAATATCCTTCAAGAATGATTTTTTTTAAAATTCTCTTACAATAAGCCTTCATAAATAATTTTTCCTAAAATTCCACAATTTTTGTTTTCTATCATAATTTTTGGTAAAAAACCATTACTATAGCCTTCATTTTTTTTTCCAAATTACCTTACTATATCATTCAGCCATTATTTTTCCTCCAAATCCCATACTATAGCCTTTAGGAATTTTTTTTTTTTTAATTCAGTTACATTAGCCTTCAAAAAAAAAATCAAATTCCACAATTTTTTTTGTCATAATTTTTCTTATAAAACCCTCACTATAGCCTTCATTTGTGTTTTTTCTTCAAAATCCTTTGCCTTAGCCATCAGTCATAATTTTTTCTACAAATCACTTTTTGTAGCCTTCAGGAGTGAATCTTTTTAAAATTTCCTTATTATAGCCTCATAAATGATTTTTTTCAAATTATGTAATTTTTATTTTTTATATTAATTTATCTTAAAAAATCTGTAGCCTTCATTTGTGATTTTTATTAAAATTCTCTAACTATAGCCTTCAGTCAAAATTATTCCTCCACATCCCTTAATAGCCTTCAGGAATATTTTTTTAAAATTCCTTTATGATTGCCTTCATAAATGATTTTTCTTCAAATTCTGCAATTTTTTATTTCAATCATAATTATTCTTTAAAGCCCATTGTTATAGCCTTCATTTGTGTTTTTTTTTTTTAAATTCCATTACTATAGCCTTTCATCATGGTTTTTCTTCAAATTCTCTTAATGTAGCCTTCATGAAAAGAATTTTCTTAAAATACCTTGGCTATTGACTTTAATCATGATTTTTCTTGTAATTCCCTTATTTTAGTTTTTTGTGATGATTCTTTTTCAACTTTCCTTATAATATCTTTTGGTCATATATTTTTGTTCAAGCTCTCTTACTGTAGACTTTAGTCATGATTTGTCTTCAAATTCCTTTACTTTAGCCTTCAAACATAATTTTTTCTCTTCATAAATGGTTTTGCTTAAAGTTCAGCAATTTTTGTTTTCAATCATAATTTTTTTATATAAATCGTTACTTTAGCGTTCATTGATGTTTTTTCTTCAAATTCCCTTGTTATAGCCTTCAGTCATAATTTTTCCTCCAAATCCCTTACTATAGCCTTCATAAAACTAGACATTCTACTAGTTTTAAAAATATAATAATGAACAGTTTTAAATACCGAACTAAACTAGCCGGTCCGACCAGGTTGAACCACAATCGGAGGCCAATTCAATTCTTATTGACTCAGCCAGTTCTGTAGAACCAACACTATTTTCGTCTTTTTTGTCTATAGAAATATTACATTTACGTAAAATATACAGAATAATATTCAATGCTTGAACAACTGGGTTCGACCAAAGCCGGACATACTGCCAATTTGATGGTCGGTTCGATTTTTAAAACATTGGTTATTCTTCATTTTAAGCGATTTGTTTATGACAAAAATGAACCTAAGGTTATATACCTTGAAGTCATAAATTCCCTTGAGATAGATAAGAGTTTGACATGTCACAGAATCAATTGATTCCTCGAATGATATCTTAATCAAATCGGTGAAAGAATAAGCAAGGAAAGATTATGGCATCCCAAATGATATCCCATGATTCTTTCTTTTCTCATCTCTTTTGATTTGTTTTTGTGTTATTCTTTAGCATGTTCATCTCTTTTAGTTCAAAAGGTATCCCAAATATATAAAGCACAAGGAGGCAATCAAGAGAGTATTGGAATCCTAGGCTTGTGAATTTGGCCAAGAGATAATGGAATCATGCACCTTCTGTTTGCATGAAACTTGCGGCACTGGTAGTACAAAATGATGTTGATAATGTCTTCTTTACATTCAAAGATTAACTGATACCTTTCTAATTTATACACGAAATGCTTGTTGTTGTATAGAAGTGGTGGATTCATCTGTATTAGTTTCATTCAAGCTCTGAAGAGTGGAATCAAACTTCAATCGAATCGAGCTTGAACCATTCGCGAGCCTAGAGTGAACACTAATATAACTTAAAGCGTGCAAGCAATGAATCTGAAACCAGAATTGGTTACGTCTCTCCTACTTCCATGAGAAATCTTTATGATCAAAATACTACAATACATGTTAAAATAAAGTACCACCAACTGCCTCCTTGATAGTAGCATCTTGCTGCAGCAGCTGCACCAGGACATCTCTGTTCATCCCTTCCTAAGCTGCATACTTTACACGTCTCATTATCTAAGTAATAGAATACATCTTTTCAAGGGTTTATCACAACAAGGAGTAGTTGTGATGAGACCCCGTGGTTTGCTAGCTGATCTGCCTCAATATTAGCAGATCGTAAAGTATGTTTCCAAAGTACATTGTAATGCCAGGTTACACTCCAAATTTCTCTAAAATATGTAAGGAATCTCCAAGACTATTGAGCATCCTGCTTTTCCCATTTAATGACATTCAGTGAGTCCCCTTCAATCACTTGCGGAAGAAATCCTTGTTCCTGTAAAATTCTAATACCCTGCAGCAAAGCTTGCACCTCAGCTTCAGTAGAGTCAGTCGGAGTCAGAGGCCCATAGTATTTAAAGATGAACTTATATATCCCCCAATTCCAGACGACCCTGGGTTCCCCTTAGATGCACAATCAAAATTTAGCTTCAGAGAGCCTGAGCCCGAAGGAGACCAGACCGGCTGAGGCTTCAATTTATCTACTTTGGAAAATTGCGAAAACTCGAACCATTGGGCTTGTAATTGCCCCGGATTAATGTCACTAAAATCCTTTCTCTTCACTACCCACACCACTATTTGTCTCTCCAAAAGAGTGGCACATCTGCGACCAGGACTTCTGCTTGCTGCTAAAAATAAGCTGATTACGCTCATTCCACACACCCCACAATACATAAGCCAGGCAGGCTTTCAGCAAAACCCGACCTCGAGGACCCACCCCAATGCAAAGATTCTAGTAGTGTTGCCATATGCACCATGGAAACTTAGGCTGCATTAGGATGTGATCAATTGTTTCAGCTTCAGCTACACAAAAGGGACAATCTTGAGAATTCAATGTGAGACCCCTTCTTATAAGTTCTACTCTTGTCAGCAGCTTCCCATGTAAGGTTAACCAAGAATGAAAGAGGATTCTCGGAGGTCCAATTAGCTTCCAAGCCCTTTCTGCAATATGTTTGGGCTAATTTCCTTTTATCCCTTCAAAAGCTAATTTGACTGTAAACACACCCAGATTAATAAATCCGCATTACCCTCATTTAGAGAAAAACCCTGTATTTTCTCGTCGATTTCCTGTAGTTGCACCACAGCTGCTTGCGTATCCAGCCGTCTACCCACCAAATTCTGCCCGTTCATTGAATGGCCAGTACTATTTGCCGTAGCTGCTTCCACCGTAATGGATTTAAGTCGAGCTACCGCAAACAGGTCTGGGTAGACCAAGGCTAAGTCGTGTTCCAACAGCCATGGATCCTCCAAAACTCAATTGAATCACCTTTTCCTAAATGAATTTTACTTAGTTTCCGAAATAAAGTAAATAGAGGGATTATTTTCCGCCATGCATATTGACGATAGTTTCGGGTTCGGTTTCTGATCCATATACCACCATCTTCTTGTTCTCCCCATCTGCCTGCTGCTTAGCTACTGTTATAGAAAGAAAATTGAATTACGAAGACAAATATGAAAAAAATAACGGGTCAGAAAGCATTAAAGGATCTTCTTCACGTCTCTCCGACTGCTGCATGAGAAATCTGTATTGTCCCAAGTAGCTAACTCTGCTTGTTGCGGATAAGCATCAATCATGGAGGCGAAATTAATGACGGGAGGGGGCAGAAAGAAAGCGAAAAGAAGGGGACACAGAGAACGCACTCACTCAACCAAGAGCTTTTGTTGTTGCTTTGGGAGTGGGCTGCAAAGTGCTCTCTCTAAAATATTATTTGGATACGTACGTGCTTTTAGCTTCAGTGCTCATTCCACCACAAATCCCACCCTCCTCCTCCTGCATAATTAACTAACCTCGCTTACTTGTTCTTCCTTCTCATCTTCTTCACCCGGCCAGGCAACCACATCTCTTTAATCCCTTCTGCAACTTCGTCGAACATTCATTCAACGAGCATGATCGCTTGCAAGCCCGTCGTTTCAACAGAAAAGTAACTGATCAGTATTATCATGATCAGGTGTGCAGAGAGACCCGTTTTCGTTTTTTCTGGAAATGAAGGTTTGTCTGATAGTACTGCATTCGCTAGCTGCTGCTTCTGAGCTCTGACACAGAATCAAAACTGAATCAAACACCTTTTGGGTACTACATAAAAAGTAGAGGAGGCTCCTTTCCCACATTTGAACAACGGAAAAAATGGCGGAAACGCTGGAATCGGGATCATCGTTGTCTTCCTCCTCCTCTAATGATGATGATGATATTCAAGTAGGGAGTAATCTGAGGAAGACCCTTGTCGCAGAGGTGAGGAAGCAACGACCCATCGCGCTACCTTTGATGTTGATGAACCTGACATGGTTCGCTAAGATTGCGATCACGACGGGCTTTTTGGGCAGGCTCGGGGGGTTTCAGCTCGCAGCAGGGACGCTGGCCTTCACCTTAGCGAACGTCACGGGTTTCTCCGTTCTGAGCGGCTTGTCCGGCGCCATGGAACCCATCTGCGGCCAGGCTTACGGCGCCGGAAATCACAAGCTCCTGCACAAGACCCTGCTCATGGCCACGCTCCTCCTCCTCCTCGCTTCCCTCCCCATCTCCCTCCTCTGGTTCCACATCGACAAGATCCTAATCCGTTTCGGACAACAAGAGATCATCTCCACCGCAGCGAGATCGTACGCGATTCATCTGATCCCGGATTTGGGCGTCACTTCGTTGCTCTGTCCGCTCAAGACTTATTTGGGCGCCCAGGGCGTCACGGTACCCATCATGTTCAGCTCCGCTCTCGGACTGGTTTTCCACGTTCCCCTCAATATCTTGCTCTCCAAAGCCAAGGGGCTGGAGGGGATCGCTATGGCCGTCTGGATCACGGACCTCTTCGTGGCGATTCTGTTGGGTACCTACGTGTGGGTGAGGGAGAGGGGAGAAGGGAAGGAAGGGGGATGGTGGGAAGTATGGGGAGTCCAAGATTGGGTTCCCCTGTTGAAGCTCTGCGGACCCTGTTGCCTCACCACCTGCCTCGAATGGTGGTGCTACGAGATCCTGGTTCTGCTCGCGGGACGCATGGCGGACCCGAAGAGAGCAGTCTCCGTTCTCGCCATCGTCCTCAACTTCGATTACTTGCTCTACTCCGTAATGCTCTCGCTCGCCACGAGTGTCTCCACTCGGGTCTCGAACGAACTGGGGGCGAACAGGGCGCGGGTTGCTCGTGGCTCTGCTTTTATCTCGCTGGGTGTGAGTGTCTTGGTGGGGTTCGCCGGAGGGGCGGTGATGGTTGCCGGAAGAGGGCCGTGGGCGAGTCTGTACAGCCAGGACGAAGGGATTGTGAGAGGGGTGAAGAAAACGATGCTGTTGATGGCTGTTGTGGAGGTGATTAATTTCCCTTTGGCCGTCTGTGGAGGAATTGTGAGAGGCACGGCCAGGCCATGCTTGGCCATGTATGCGAACATTGGTGGGTTTTACTTGCTGGCTCTCCCCATGGGGGTGGTTCTGGCGTTCTCGAAGAAGCTGGGGGTACGGGGACTCCTGCTGGGATTCTTGTCAGGGATGGTGGCTTGTGCCGTTCTTTTGGTGGTAATGGTGCTTAGAATTGATTGGGTTGCAGAAGCTGGTAAAGCACAGAAGTTAGCTAGTGGGAGACAGAATGGTGGTGAAGATGCAGAGACTGAACTTGTTGCTGATGATCAGGATAACAACAATGATGAGAAGAAGATGAAGAAGACACAGCAAATTCTGAGTGTACAACGATAGCAGCTTCTACTATTTTCTTGCTTTGATATCAGTGTCTCCAAATGTTCGTGTAAGATATAACAAGAATGAACTGAGATGGATGAGAAATGGAATAAAAATATGAAAATACAACATCAAATTCGGCTTTTATATCCAACCTAAGCCTATAGCTTTCTACACAACAAAAAGTAACACGAATTTCCCACTCGGTAACTGTAACTCTTCTTCCACTAGCAATCTACACATCCTCGATGATAACTAGAGAAAATAAAAGGGGAGAAAAAATTATGTATCATACACTAAAGAAAAAGAAAACCCGAAAACTCTCTGCTCAACAGGATTGAAGCAATATGGGACCAACAGAAGACCCCAGCATGTCACTTAGTGCAACCTGGACCTCACCAGACCCATGCTCACAACTAATAAGACCCGCTAGGAGCGGAAAGAACAGAGTCAAGTTCTTCACAAATGAGGAATCTTCCAATTCACAAATCGCTTGGAGGGTAGAGACAACTAAGGGGGCACGAGCTGCCAGTTCTCTTCGCCTTGCAGAACCAAGCGGGATCAACCACCGAGGCTTTGGCTCAACAGCTACTGTGGTCTCAGGTCGAGCTGCTTTAAGGTAAACTTGTAAAATCTCTTTGCACAGGTCGATAAGATGGGCCTCTGCTGGAACCTCGTCATAGCTAGGGGGTCTATCCAGCATGAGATTCTGTAACAACGTGAGGCACAACTGGTAGGATTCATTCTCAAGGCACAACAATGGTGGATCCTGCATCTGAGTCATCGAGCCAAGTTCCTGAAGCTTCGACCGCAAATTGAAATTGCTGTTTATGTCATGCGCATGGGACGCTACTGCATGCAATGCTTCAAACAGTACAATGGTGTTCTTCGCAGATAATAGACCTCTATATGCAGTATAAATCTCCATCACAGCCTACAATGTTAGGGAAAAAAAGAAAGCTCAAAATCATGTCATGACTAGAATTGAAATGGCATCAATTAATACGTGCAGGAAATTCAGGAGGAAATAATAGAGAAAGCAAGAAAATGGACTTCCACTGAATACCCTTAGTAGTTTATTCATCAACAGTTCAGTTATAACCCAACAGTCTCATCTTTAGTAGACAAAATTATGTTAAACTAATAGTAGTGACTATTCTTTTTTTATCAGAGTAAACACACTCTTAACCAAACAATATTTCACCATGAAAAATTAAAGATTCACTAAACATCAGTTTGACAGCACTCTCTTATTTTCCTTTTTTCCAAGGAAGCATTAAACCCTAGGCAATGATAAATAAGTTTAAAAACGGGAGTCCCTGACAACAAGGGTAACTCTTTTTTCTTTTTATAGTCTGTTTAAGCATTAATATCAACACAGTCACTTAAAATTTATATCTATATCTGTTCCATACATGATTGTTATTTAGTACTACTACATTGATTGAGTATTTTACTTCTTTTTCATCAAATATTCCATTGACTGTTAGTCTTAGCTTCCAAAATAGAAACATTTCTGTCATTGAATAATTGTCCTGTAATCGTTGAAGAGAACCACTTTAATTCCACCTAATGAGAAACACTGTTTGTTCATTTGCAGTCGGAACTCAATTATCTTGATTTTGAAAACAGAACTGCTCTTTCCTATTGAGACTTAAAAGTTACTCTCCTTCAGATCCACTTTTTTATTTTACATATGAGATAAAAAAACCTGTGTTACGTCTCACATGGAAAATAATCAAAAAAAAGATCAAGAGCCATAAGTTTGAGTCATAAAGCTAGTGATTTGGGAATGGAAGCGGACTCAATCTATACACAGTAAGGAGGTCATGTGAGGGCCTAAACCCTGTTAGTGTTCCCAAATTATTTCCTATGTCTGAGACCAGTGTAAGCCAAGACATTAGTGTTCAATGACAAAAATCCTACATTACCGATGTCCATAAAAATTAATGGCTTATGATTCTCAGCAATGGACCTAAGTACCTAGTCATTACAGGTTCAATCTTCACAACCTCCTTTCCGAAGAATTATCTCATGCAAATATAAATATGCTGATATGCACCCTTTGCACAAACTACCAGGCCTTTGCAGACATCCATATGCTACAGGACTCTGGATGGTTTCTCAATCTCCATCAAGAGTGTCTTGTTTCTAGGTGAAAACCTGGTGATAAGAGGGTTTCTTTTTATGCAGAGGCAAAAGATGATAATTGGGTCTCTGAAACCGCTCAGAAAGATTTCTTCTTTATCCCAATAAAGCATTTGCATAGCTTGATCTGTGTACCTTGAAGTGCAAATGGTTTGGCGACCTCCTTGATAAGGAAGAGTCACTAGACAACCTCCTTTTGCTTTTCTGCATTTATTCTTCTTTCTCATCATCATGTCTTTCAATATGATGTACTTCATGAAGTATTTATTTTTCTTCTACATTAGAGGTGAATCGCAGCTAGCTGAGCCACGCCAGTGCCAGGTGAGCTCTAAATAAAAGATGACTTTGGGCTCAACTCGATTTCAAGCTTCAACTTAACTCAAGCTCATCCAATTTCACCAAGCTCATCTCAAGCTCAAGCCTGCCCAATGCAAGGCATTGTGGATCTCTCAAATGGAATTTTATTATAAATCACTTTCAAACTATACATTAATCTTACTTCCCCAAAAAAAACCTATACATCTGCCTGAGCTACTTCCAGATGCCATGATAGAACATCAATACTTTTTACAACTCAACCAAGCTATGACGGATCCATGCAGTGGTAGATAGTAACAGAAGATGTGGAGGAAAGTAAAAGTAAGACAAAAATAAAATAAAATAAATGTTTTACAGGACATAAGGGTAGAGAATATGAGGATGAGGAATCTAATAGCAGAAATTCCATATGAAAACCAGAGGGGCAGTCAGAGGATCACAAAGTTCTACCAACCAAACCTGTAAATTCTCGATTGGTTTCTTTCTTTGGATAATGAAAAAGGAAAATGCAGTTCTAAATACATTTTTTTCTTTTACAAACTTGCAGATTGTGTTACTATTTTCAATTAAAAACATGAGGAAAGAGGAATCTCATAGCAGAAATTCCATACGAAAACCGGAGGGGCAGTCAAAGGATCATAGAGTACACAACAGCTTGTGTGAGATTGGATGCAAATGTTGAGAGGGCTAGGGTTGAAGAGAACATGTAGAGAAAAGAAGAAGTGGCACAAAGAAGAGAATGAGGAAAACAAATAAAAAAAAGAGTTAAGAAAGTTTTCATAAAAAAAGGGAGGACAATTGTAGCGTGAAATGTTCACAAACATATTTACAAGCTTTCAAGCCAAACTGAATTAAGCTTGAGGTCAGCTCAAAAGTGACATCGAGCTTATATTATCATTTGAGTTCAGTTCAAATTCATGTGAAAGCGAGTCGAACCAAGTTGAAAGAGTTCCCAGGTCGGACAGAATACTCCGAACACAGGACCAGTTGGTGCATATGTGTGTATTGGGGAGGGGGGAGGGACTCTATGGGAAACAACAATGCCAAAATTTATAGAATGCTGCTTCTTGATGTATTTTGATAAGTTCAAAACTACGTAAGATGGCTGAGCATTCCTCCCATACCATAGCTGATGTATTTTGATAAGTCACACATCAAGAACTCAAAGTTGAGGATTTCTTCCCCTTTAGAGTTTCTTCTATGCTTTCGTCTTTTGAGATGAGTTTGTTATGGTGTATCAATCACCTTAGTGCTTCTCTCTCCCTAAGAAGAGTTTCCAATTCTCATTGCCATAAGAAATAAATATGTACATCCCCTTTTTTTTTTTGAGGAAAGTGCGGATTTTTATTGATTGATAAGAGTTAAGGTACAAGTTATGGGGACACTCTCACATCTAGTGAAGAGAGCTGAACCCCTTCTTTAGTCAAGCTATCTGCCAAGGAATTGGCAGACCGAGGAATACATATCCACTCCTGAACGAGAGAGGAGGCAAGGTAAAAAACCTCTCGAAAAATATAAAGAAACCTCCATGGAGGAGCAGAGGTTTGCCTGCACCATCCTATGACATTGCTTGAATCCCCTTCTACCAACAAAGGCCCTGTGAAATGAGAGCGGTAACATCTGAGCGCGTGGAGGACTCCATGGACCTCGGCATATGTTGAATCCTCGATCCCCAACGGCCCTGCGAATGACAACAGGACTACCCCCTCCGAGTTCCTAAATACCCCTCCAAACCCTGCTGGACCTGGATTACCCAGGGATGACCCGTCAAAATTAACCTTGATCATCTCTGCTGGCGGGGGAGACCAGGCTACAATCTGGGAGGGTGCTGGGGTACTAGGGGCGGAAGTGACCTCTAACCATGCTGATCTTGCGGTAATAACCTCTGCGTCACTCAGCTTGCCCTGGACTGCTAACCACTGGATGACCCGGTTCTGGACTGTGAGTGCTACTGACTCCCACTGTGAGAACTTGTCTTGAAAAACCCTCTTGTTTCTTTCTTCCCAGATGGACCATGGAAGGTATGCAACAAGAGCCTTCCACATTCTTCTACCTGGTGAAGTGAGATGGTTTATTTGGCACCCAATGAGGTCATCCAATGATCCCGGAGTCACCCATGAGCATCCAAATTGGCTGATAAACCAACTCCATATCCGCCAAGAGTAATCACAATGGAGTAACAGGTGATCTGTTGACTCCGGATGTGTGGTGCACAAGGGGCAAACCAATGACGGAAGGACCTGCCCTCTCCTCACTAAGACGTCTCGTGTACATCCCCTTTTTTAATTTGACCAAACCTTTATCATGTAATCAATGGTTTGATGGCCTTCAATTTAGAGTTTTTGGAGTGACTACTTGCAGACGTACCAGATCGGGGATTTCATCGACATCAAGTTGAATGGGGCTGTGAACAAAGGAATGTGTCACAAGTTCTACCATGGTCGTATGGAACGTTACCAAGCACGCCATCGGCATCGGAGTTAATAAACAGGTCGGCAACAGGATAATCCAGAGGATTCATGTGCGTATTGAGCATGTTCAGCCATCGAGGTGCACAGAAGAATTCAGGTTGTGTAATTTGAACAATGACAAGCTGAAGGTCGAGGCCAAGGCTGAAGGTCGAGGCCAAGCCTGAAGGGAAGGTCATCAGAACAAAGAGACAATTAGTAGGACCCAAACCCGGGTTCATGGTGGAAGGTACTACCCTGGAGACTGTAACACCCATTCCCTATGATGTTGTTAACGATCTCAAGGGAGGATAACGGTAATAAGGTTACACTTTGGAGTGTTTTGTTAGCGTGTTACTTGAGGTTTTAAACTTTTCATCTGTTTTGAGCATTTTAGGCAAAGAAATTACTTATCTTATTGGAAAGAAATTTTTTTTATTTCAAAAAAAAATTCAAAAAAAAAAAAAGCAGCTAAAATGGATCTAGAACTTGGTTTTCTCTAGAGGTTTCAAGTCATATTTTAGTAACGATTTCTAAATTATATATTAATGTTTTACCAGCCCCCTCTGGCAATTGATTTCAGCATGACTGTTGTTCAGTAGCAGAGGAAATATGTCAAGCGACACTTGAACGGCATTCTGTGTGCCAACTTCACAATTGAATGGATCTCCTCAATAAGCACCTCCCAAGCATCAAATCATAGACATCCATGAAAACTTGTGGAAATTTCTCTCATCTTTACTTGTTCCAAAGTAGACACTAGTCTCCAGCTTGAGGGAGAGTTTGCCTAGCCTCCCTCCCTCCCTCCCAAGCATCAAATCATAGACATCCACAAACCCAAGACCTCCCACAGCAATAACCCCCACAGGCCCACTGAGCTACTGCCCAAGTTCCCCCTGGGATAAAATTTTCTTCATTAAAAAGAAAAAGAAAAAGAATACTTGTGTGCTACATATTTTATATAACTCCATTCAGTCAGGGTACCCATCAAGTCCACCTTCGTGCCCTAATTTCTTCATCAAAAAGAAAGAAAAAAAACTATTTGTATGTGCTGAATATTTTATATAACTCCTGCTCAATCAGGGTGTCCATCATGAGCAGCTCCATGCCCTAACTCCTCAAGTTACACTCATTAGGTGATTTCTTTTTACAAAAATGACAAATTTTATCCCTCTAGCTATATATAAATGTCTCCATTTGGTGCTAAGACCCACCGTCCAACTTCTTTTTCCTTTAAATAGATCATTCCTAAATTACCTTAAAATATTTATTTTGCACTTGGATTACATGAAAACAAACACCTAACACTTGTTAACAACTTTATTAAACCAAAATGGCAAGAGACTGAGGCCATGGCAAATCCTAGTTAGAATTTCAACTCTGCAAAATAGAGACCAGCACTTCCAATCCTCCGCCCAATGTTAAGTATTTAAGAGGACACTTCAAATATCTCTAGTAGTTACAGAAACCAGATAGTCAGGTTTATATTAATCCCGATCAACTTGCTACCACTTTTAAGCAAAAAAGTAGCCATTTAGCCAAGAAGCTTTCCACAATCAATTAAAGAAATTGGAAGAAAAACAATAGAATGGTTATCACAGTTTTTCATACCTGAATCAACAGAAGCTGAACAGCTGCTCGGCATTTGGCATCAGCAATTGCAAAATGAAGGCTTCGGGCTCTCCGGCTCTCCACATCATCATCGAGCGCAACTGACCCATTTATATCACCACTACCAGGTTTGTCCAAGAGCTCTTCAGAATCTCTACCAACAATCTCATGGTCAAGTTCATTCATGATTGGTAAAAAATCAGGGGCAGTGGCCTTAGCAGCTTCCTTTAATGACAAGACCACCTCTAGCCACTTTTCCTCTGACAACAGATTTCCAGCATTAGTCATTAGACGGACAAAAGCCGCAATACCAATCCCCGCAAGACTTTGATGAGGCCTTTTGATGAAACTTATAAGCAGAGACAGCACTTTTTTTAAAAGAGGGTTCACTGTATCATAAAATTTAACAAATAGGTCAACTACCAATTGAAGCGCAAGAGTGCATGTCTCATAGAGCCATGCATCTTGATCTTCATTTGCATCGACTCCTACCGCCTGGTCTGGCAGTGTCCCACCAGAAGGATCTATAGCATGCCGGACATAGTCAAATATGGGGAAAAGGACAGAATCAAAGACCCGTTCCCACAAAGGCAATGAGAAAAGATGGCCATGGTTTCGTAATGTTTCAAAGAGCACCTGCAAAGCACTCTTCCTGATTTCTGGTCTAGGATCAAAGCTTAGCTCTGATAACCCTGCAGAACATAAGAAATGAATCTGTTACTAGCACCATGTAAAATATGAAAGATCTTCAGATCCCTCTTTTAAAAAGATAACATTAACAGTAACAGTAACAGTTTCATAAAATAAAATTGTAAGGTCAGTAGATTCTTTCCTTCATTGAATTGCTAAAAGACAAAACTTTGTTTCAGAAAACAACAAAAAACATATATAACCATCGTCTTAAGTGACTTATACTTGCAGCCTCACTGTAGACTTATACCTACTGCATTAGAGGTTGATGTTCTGCAATCAGATTATGACTGCTTCCCAAGCATCATGTTGGCATGAGAGTAGCATATTGTTTGGCGGCAGCAAACTGAAGGAGAGAACCCACCTTCTACCTGTTATTATTAAATTTTAAAAAAAAACTACCTTTTATTAAAAAATGGAAAGCCGTTATCAACCAAATCTTCACTCTTTCAATACCCCATCAGAAAGAACAGTCTAGGTTTAAAGCACTTGTTCTTTCTAGAGGATGTCAACAAAGCTCACAGACCAGTCCTAGACAACTGGCCACGGGAGGTTTGCAAGGGATTATCTGGGATCATGTTTTCACAGCACCTCTAGTCACTGACCAAAAACCCCTCCCTCTGGGTCTTCAGCTATATACACTTACAGATTTTCCTCTACCCCATTCAGTGATGAAGACGGCGTGGTGGTTATCAATTGAACGATGGCTGCCCTAGAGCATTTTTCCATTACTCCAATGAGATATGATGTATTTGTATAACACTGTCTACTTCATGACCACAATCTCCCTGAGATATCAATTTTGAAAGCTACATTGGCTAGGGGAGGAGTCACCTGGCAGCAACCTGCTGTCAGTTCCCGCTGCCCCTTTTGACCATTGTTGTTTTGATCAAGTCTTACTCTGTTTTGCAGGACCAATTGGTCCAAGCACTTCCAACCAAGCAGAGACAAAAGCATTGCTGACAGGAATCAAGCTCTACAAGCTACTACAACAACTCCCTTTGATAATTGAAGGAGATTCAGCCCTAGCTATTGGGTGGGCCAGGTGCAATCTCAAGCAGCCACGGAAATTGAAACATCTCTATGATGAGATTGCCGAGTTGACAAAAGAATGGCGCATTGCTTGGGAAAAAGTCCCTAGGTCAGCCAACACCCTCGCAGACAAGCTAGCTAAAGATGGAGTTGACAGAAATGAATTGGTATGGGGACCTACAATAGCACCAATAGCACCAAATGGGCGAGAAGGATAGAAACTTGTAATACCCTACTTGTGGTGCACAAACACTCAAAGATAGCCATGTAACTTATGCTGTAAACTATTTGTAACATGATGTACCATGAGTCTCCATTAATAAAATGCCTAAAAGGCAACAGTGTTTTCAAAAAAATTCTCCATCCAACATATTTATGTTCAGTTGTCAATCTTGGTCATTTATACTTTTTACCTGAAGAAACTTGGTCTTCTAAACTAAAAATTTAATTTACTTCCCTCCCTCAGGAGTTGTCTACTGGAAAACATTTTGCAGCATAATCCATTCAAAAAGAAGAACAAAACAGAGCAGCACAAACTGATGGTATTGTTTCACTTCATTGTTCTATCAGCCACAATTCGAAAATCTGCCTCGTAGTTACCTGCCAATAATGGGAACCAGAAATATAAATGATCCTCTTTATCCGCAAGTTGTGAAACCTCTTGCTTCCCATCTTTGTCCTTGTTCCTAGCAGCAGAGCCCAGATCACCTTCTGCAAGCTTCACCGCACAGAACCGAAGAAAACCAATAGCATTGAGACTAATATCCTTGTTGAATCTACTATTTGTAAAGGCAATGAGGCAGTTCACACAGTCTGTAAATGTGGTCGTTTCTGTCTCGGTTATATACGGAAAGTAGTCTCGTACAATCTTCTCAATAATCTCAAAAGCCAGAAGAACAATATTCTTGTGATCATCATAAGCTGCAGTAGTAAAGACCTGAAAAATAAAACACAATTAGAACCTAAAGAGACACAGCCTAAACTTAATAGAAGACAAAGAATACATCAATTAAAGCAACAATGCTTTCATAACCAGTCCAGAAAAAGGGTTCTTTAAAAAGGCAAAAAAGTAAAGATAGGCAACCTGCTTTATCAGTCAAGTATTTCAAATAAAAATATATATAATAATTCTGAACCAATAGTCACATGCATGAGCACTACACCACACAAAGAAGTAAGATATTATACTAGTCCCTATAATTTCCTACCCGATAAAAATGATTCAATAAACTCAACCAGAGAATTACCATGAACATGCTTTTCCACCCGGACTTGACATTGTTAACACGAGCCAAAACCATTTGTGAAACACATCTAATGATCAATTCTCTGATCTCAACGTAACTACTCTTACGCATTACAACCACAAAAGGCTTCATAAACTCATTCTGAAAATTGTAATTCACCAATTCTTCTCTATCCAGAAACTTCATTGCCAACTGGCGCAGGGAATCCATAGCAAATATTGCTATTGAAAGGTTCTCAGAGCAGCCAATGGTTACAAAAAAGTTGGAGAGAACATGCCAGATGCTGGACCACACAAGCCTAATGCGATCCATGTTATAATGCCTGAAAAATCACAAACATGTACAGTTATCTTCTGTTGAAAAAGAAGATAACAATAAAACTATTGAACATCTGAAGACAGAAGATATCTCACGCAATCTCCACAATCTTCGTAAGGCTGAATACTCGTGGATCTGATGTAGAGCGCAGTTCCTCCATTGAGACCTTGCAAAGAGCCTTTACAAAATCTACTATTGCTTCACTATTCAACTTCTGGCTTCGTGTAAATATACGATTCATCTCAGAGCTTCCAACTTGTTCTAACATGTTTAAATTAGAAACCAAATTTGTCATTTGTTCAGAAGTGACCACCCCAGAAGCATGACCTCCAACTCCAGCACTATCATAAGAGCCTCTCCTGGCAGCTGAAGCTGCAAATTGGATCCGGCCAGGTCCCTTTTTCTTCAATACAGGAAGCATAGTAGATTTAGATTGCTTAGATTTGTCAAGGTCATTTTGATTAATTGCAAAGAAAGTAGCATCTGGTGGGGCTCCCTCTCCTAAGAGATGCAAATGTTCAAACCTTGACACACATGTTAGAATGTGCTCCCAGGCTTCTTGCAGATAATTCCCATCTTCATCAGCAATTTTAAGGATAGCCTACAAAAAAAAGAGAAAAAAATTAAGAATTCAGAAAAGGACTCCCATGCCAAGATTCTTTTCTCCATTTCTGAATAGTGAACATATACCATCTATTTCCTCACTACCATTCATTCCACCCAATGAACTAAAATTTAGTACACTATGTTTTTGAAGAGAGGAAGACTCTCCTAATAAAAACTTTAGATAAACTTCCATGCCTGTGAAGACTTGAACAAAGACCTGCCACTACTATATCCCCCATGTGACCACTGAAGTTACTGCTCATGTTCAAAAATTTAGTGTACTAATTAGATCATATGACCATCCCAAAATACTGTTTAGGACTTTCATAAAGAAAATCTTCAGGGGTTTTGATCCCCTCTCGCCTTGTTTTAGCTTAGTACTCTTGAACAAATAATGCCGAGCTTCATTGGAGCTTAAATAAGCTTGAAGCCTTTAAAAATAGCACTAAATGCAGTACTTCTTCTGCCAAGATAATGGAAGAGAGAAATAGACACGGCATTTTGGACACACCTTGATAGCATCAATATTTTTCTGCTTGATATCAGCAGCAGAATGGAGGGAGGTGAACTTTGCAAGTGAGGTGACAAAAGCATCTCTGTGAGTCTTCATGGACATTACTGCAGTAACATGGATTGCATAACGAAAGCCCAGAAGACATTGCAATATTACTTCTTCTTCATCACTTTGGTCAAGGGGAACACTAAAGGCAGCCAACATAGGAGCCCAGCACACTTCGATCATGAATTTCAAAATTACTACATCTTGTGCTGCATAATAAACTGACCTACAATTCCAAAAAGTTAAAGATCAATAAGAGAAACGAGATTGAGGGCTAAGGTTGTATTTCTACAAACTTGGGCTAAGTAAGAAGTACACACTCAGATTTCCGAGCCTTTTCCTTGAATTGCTCTTGCATATGCTTAATGAGATCATCACTGGTTTCCATAGGTCTATCATCCCCTCTGCGAATCACAAGGTTTAAAATACTATCCAAACCTAAAATTCTATTTGAATTTGTGGACTGCTTATGAGAGGCAGACAAATCTTCTTCCTTCATTTTGATCTCATTCTTTGATATGCGTTCATACAACGATTTTAAGTACTCTTCAGGCAAATCTTTTCCATCATCAATACCACGATTGTTTTTTATAAAATCCTCCACCTTCATCTGATCCACCAAAGCATAAAAGAAATTTTAGTAGCAATATAAGTACAACAAATTATTACTAATTAAAGTTTTACAATTGAAAAAACTGTTTTTAAGTCTAAAAATTGCAAACCTTATTCTTGACCATAGGATTGTGAGAATCAGTGTTCAGCAATATTACAGAGTATGCCAGGACATAGGCAGTATCTGCACTTGTAAAAACTTTTGGGTTGCATTTACAGTAACGCTCTGCAAACTTTTCCATAATTCGGTCAATCTTCTGTGCTTCACCAGGTAGCCTGAAGCCTTGAAGGAATGTTCTAATAGCTTCATCAAACTCTAGCCCTTGAAAGTCAAATGAATCTACATATGCATGCATCACCTTCAAAGGTAGGTCTTCCCTCTCTCCTAAGTAATCACCAATGAGTGTCTTGTTTAACCCAGACTCACTTTTAAGAAAAGCAGCGATCTCTTCTGGTGTCTCTCCTACTTTCTTTGCATTAACTAGGAATTCAACACCCTTTTTGGGTTTGCGATTAAAAAGTGAAATACCTTCCTGCAATACCTTCAATATCAGGTTTCCCATGAAAGATACCAATAATGCTGCTAACAACAATTCATAAAAAGAAAGCTTGCCAAATATGCGACTTCTAACTCATAGGAAGTTTTTTTTGAAACGGTGATATAAATCATACAAATTTTAAGCCCTCACTCACACTAGAAGTTTGTAAATGCAAATCTTGAGAAAGTATTTACGTACCTGAAGTTCAAGCTTGTAAGCCCTACGCTGCTCTAAGACCACTGCTTCAGACACCTCATTTGAAGCCTCAGAATGAGAATCTACTGCCTCAGACATTTCCTCCGCTTCACCATTTCCTAGAAGACCATTTCCAGATTCAATATCACTCTCAGAAACTTCTGATTTCTTAGGAGACTGGTTATCTGGAATGCGTAATTGCCTGTTCATCCAATCTCCCATAGACCTCAAAATTGCCACTAAGCATTTCATGGCTTCAAGTTTCATTGTAACCTCTTGTGGTGGCAGTAAGGTAGTCGTTACACCAGGGGGTACACCTTGAGCAGTTTTTAGCAAGCCATTAACCATCCTGTCACAATAATACATTAAAACAAAGTGTGTTCTCAGTTTCACCCAAATGCAGTTTAAAAAATTATAAAAGGTCAATCAAGAATGTGCAGTACTATAACTAACATGTGGCGCTTGGACACAAACATGGCAGTCCTAAACAAAATAGCTAAAATACATCTGCTAAAATATGATAATCGATAAGGCGTCAAGCAAGTTGAAAGATCTAAAGTGCTACGGGCTGGTCATTGCTACACAGCTCTGAGGCCATTGGCCATTCAAAAAACAAGAGGTCCCAGAGAATTGAGCAGCTGGATGACTACACCAAATTGTTTTATATGCATATTTGGTACAAAGCAGTCCATTTCTTTTTCACAAAATATTTAGCCATGGCTGAAAAACAAAACTGAGAAAACATAAGACTGGTACCAACAACACTTGTTTGACATACAAATCAGGTCAAGTAAATACATCTGTGCTACTAAATAATGTACATACAGAAGCATGTTGGCATCTTATGCAGAATAGACACCAATACCTCTCAAATATGTTTGATGAATGGACATCACAATCATAGTTGATGAAAATATCCACCAAGATCTGTGAATCAATGCACAGCTTCTCCAAAAATCGCAGCACAATCATTTTCTGCTGAAAATTAGGTTGAGATACGTTCTCCAGTACCCTGAGAACAATCATGGGAAAGAAGACACCTATCTCGGCCTTCAATCCAGCTCTAAATCTTGAAACCAGACTGATAAAAATAGAGCAGGAGAGCTGGAAAACAATCATAAGAGTTGAAGCGCTATTCTTCAGAAGAGACAAACATAGATACTGCTTAATAGCACCTAAAAACCTGTTCAAAAGAGCAGTGTTCATTCAGGGGAGATGAACTGATCAAAAAAAATATACATATTTAAAGCAGCACGAAGGACATTACTAAAGAAACTCAAAATTTACCCATACGAATAAATAGACAAACCATGTTACTTTGCATTATGATAGCAAAAAAAAATTGCACTGTTGACAGAGAATTTTTAATACTGAATAATCAAGAGACCACAAAGAAACCGGGCAATCTAATTATGTACACAGTTCTTGTAGCAACTTTTGTCTCCTCATTATCTTTTTTTTTTTTTTTTTTTTTCAAACATGACTGTATCATCTTCCTACCAGTGTCAAGTACAGCTAATTAGTAGAGATCTGATTACATGCATGACCTGGATTATTAATTGTAATTTTAATAATTTTAGTATGTGAGATATAGTTAACCAAATGAAGGAGCTGCAACTTTAATTTCTCTCCGTGTTTACGGCAGATGATAGTAGTTTAGCAACAAGCTCAGAGCATTAAGCAGACGCATGAATAAATGGAATTCCACTCAGAGCATTAAGCAGATGCATGAATAAATGCAATCCCTCAACCAGTGCTACATGCTGCTGTGAGATAACAGAATACATTGCATGACCTGGAGGTTAAAAAATTAATAAATGAAGTTTCATAGATTTTGCAAAGCAAGACATAGTTAAATGAAGGAGTTGTTCCTTATATTTTACTCAATACCATCATATCTTGCTGTAAAATATGGCAGTTTCGCCTTTTACATCAGCAGGTTCCTCAAATGCACAAAAACCTAAAACCTTCAAACATCAATCAGAATTACATAAAGAAGCTACTAAACTAGCAAACTTTAGCAAAAGTTCTACCGCAATCTCTGTGTAGAGGACGTCAATTCTTCTCATTGTTTGTTTTTTTTCTTGATTTTATATGGGTATTATGGCTTCTTTTCAACATATAATTATTTCTCACTTTCTCAACCAGATACCACAGATAGAGAGGGTAGTGAGGGGCAGAGAGAGTCAGACAGGGTAATGAGGGGGGGGGAGAGAGACAGTGAGGGTAAAGGAGGTAGAGAGAGTCAGAATGTGTAATTGGGAGCAGATAGAGACAGAGAGGATCATGGGAAGCAGATTGAGACAGAGTGCAAGGTGTTAGATCACTAGTAGATACAATAGATTATTTGAACACGTTAGATCTGAACACTATTTCAGTTACTTCAACATTCATGAGCATAGGTATGGCATCGGAAAAATTTCACCGCTTAAATATATCAAGTAAGAGTAACACATTTGATATTCTAATTTAATCACCAAAAATAATAAGAAAGAAACAACACGTACATTCATCAAATAAACAGCAACAAGTCATACCTCTCGCTTGTCCGAAAGATGGCCCCTGCATTCTCCAGCAAAATTTTGAGCAGCTCCAAAGCAACAATCTTTCCTCTCATTAATGAGGGATCTGCCAATGCCTCCTTCGGAGGGGTCTTCATGGAAAGCTTACAGAGTGCTCTGAACACTAGAAAGGCATCCCTTCTCAGCTTATTACCAATCTGCACCTCCAAATCATCATCCCTATCCATCTCCCCGTCTGCCAATTCCCCCTTCCTCCCTTCCAAGGCAGTTTTATACATACTAATCTCCCAATACTTAGCATCCAACATATCTTTATCCGTGGAATCCAGTAAATCCGCTGGGTTTGTGGTCTCCACGGTAGTAGTTTCAAACGCACCGTCATGGACGCCAGCAGCAGACTTAGAACCGGGTGTCGTTGGGTTCAAGACAACGTCAATATCCTGCATGATCTTGGTGATAAAACCCTGCACGAACTGGGTCATGTTCACGTCGGCCCCGGCTTTCTCCATAGGTTCCATCAGCTCCGCAACCACAATTGGCTGGACGGGCACGGTGGAGGAGTCAGCCTCCATTCTACGGAAAACTATAACCAGCATTTGGATCAGGGAAGCCTTGGCGGTGGTCTGATTAACCACATTCTTGCTGCCCAAGTACACATCGTAGCAAGTGCGCACGATCTGCAGCAGGCAGTCCCCATGAATGCGGAGGCAAGTGGAAGTAACAGCGGACAGGAGGGTCCTGAGCACCATGAGCTCGACGGCATCGTCCCCGAGGTCATGGCACTTACAGACGGACTCAATTAGGCGAGAGAGGAGCTTGGAATCGGGGCCGCCAGAAGGGTCCGCCTCACCGCGAACACAGCCATGGGCTATGAGCTTCTGGATGCAGTCCAAGGCGGGATCAGCGATCTTGAGAAACCCGGAGGAGCAGGCGGAGATGAGGGGACCGAGAACGATCTCGGACTCGGCGAGGGAGTGCTGAATAGGGCCGTCATGTAGGGGCCCGGGGATGGAGTCGGAGGAATCAGGGGACCTAGGGGAGGGCGGGGAGGGCGAGGAGAGTCGGTCGATGAGGGCTTTGCACTCGTGCGCAAGCTTGGAGTGTTTCCTCCAGGAGGCGTTCTTGATTATTTTCTCCAAGGCCGGGATAATAACCGGGTTGAGACGGGAATCGGCTTCCGAAGAAGCCATTCCCGGGCTAGAGAGAGCAAGGCGATCAGATCGGCGAATGTAGGGTTTCGGGTGAAAGAAATCAGCTTTCCATCATCATCAGTAGCCACACTGAGGAACCCCCAATTGCCGCAGTCGATCCAAACGCCCTCCCGAAAACCCCAATCAGTCCGCGGAGCAAGAGTGCGAGTCGAGTGTAGTCGAAATCGAGAACGAACACCGGACGGCGGCTTCTTCTAAACGGAATTCATCGGAAAACTCCCAATTTCCACCATAAAATACACACTTACCCGTCCTCGACAGTCGTCCTGTTTGAACTGGCGCGTCCGCCGAAACCTTGTCCGCGGCTCCGCCTCCAGCCTCCACCCTCACACCCCCACGGTTTCTTCTCCGATCCAGCCGTGACGGCTCGGCTTTCGCAACACCAGCACGGATGAAAATAATGAAATGCAGAAATGGAGAGGTAAATTCAGTGATTATCGAGTGTCCAGAAGAGGGTCATGTGTCTGTATTTCTGTAAAGCCATCATCTTGACGTTCCATTTAAGGCACTGGACTCTTGGATCTCACTGGGTTTTTACTTTTCTCTGTGGTCTGCCTGCCCTTCCCCCCTCCCCCTCTCTCTCTCTCTCTCTCTCTATCCCTCCCTAGGACTGACTAATGCCATTTTTTTTCTGTAGCAAGCACATGCATGATCTGCTCTCGCCGAATGGAAAAATCGGATTAGTTAAATTGTTCACAAAATCAATTTCTTAATTAATTTCTTCCCAAAATCAATTATCAAATCAACCAATTAATCAAAGTAAATGCAGAATTATATAACTAAATCGCAATATTTTACAAACGAACCAATCATCAAATCAATAATGTATTGGTTTTGGTCAAATTGGGTAAGATTGGGTTCAACTGGGGCTGGGAACGGTTCACGAAACCGGAAAACCCGCCCCAACCCAACCCGACCCGACCCGTTTAGAGTGGGTTTAGGTTTGGTTTTTATATCCACGGGTTTGGGCCGGCAACGGGGTTTATCCTTAAAACCCAACCTAGCCTGTTTAGTTTATTAGTTAAAAATATATATATAAGAGGTTGAACCAATATTTTAAAAACCAAACCGGTCATCCAACGGTCATTATGTCCGCTTTTGGTTGAACCCGATTAAACCGGGTTGGACCGTACACCATATTTTACATATATTTAATATTTCTATAAGAAAAAAAAGTCAAAAATAATGTTGATTACAGTGAACCAGGCCAAGTCAATAAGAACCGCCCTGGCCTCCAATTCTGGTTCAACCAGACCGGCCGGTTCGGCCGGTTTTTAAAACACAGGGATGGGGTTGGAGACTGGTGTGGGTTTTCACAGGGACGGGGTATTAATTTTGCTCTGTATGATGGGGACGGGTAATTTTATATACCGTCCCATTAATATTTGATAGATCAATATATAATTTTATTAGAAGATTAACTTGAATAAATTATTCATTAATTCGGTTATTAATCAAAATAAAAAAATTATTCTTTAATACCTTCTTAAAGCGAAAAATTAAATTAAGTAATTTGGTGGCCTTGATACTCCTACTTGGATTAAATAAACCTGTTGGGCCTCCATTTCGAGCTTGTAGTCTGGAGTCAAGGACCAACATCTGCTTTATTGGCCCGCTGGAAGAAAGGAGAAGGCTCCATCCCTTGGATTCGGATTCAGCCCAGGGTGTAGCAATTCCTCTCAAGCACGAAAGATCAAAGATTCAGTGGGTAAGCGAGGTTGGTGAGCACGGATCCGCTAGCCAAAACGCAACGTAGCTAAGCCCAATCCCCGAGAGCCCGGATTTGTTGGCCATATTGTAGGTAGCCACAACGAATCACGGGGTGCCAAACACATGGGACCCCCTGTGCAGCGCTCAGTTGGTGCCCCGTGATTCGCTGTGGCTACCTACAATATGACCAGCGGATCCGGGCTCAATCCCCGAGCACCCCCGAGCACCGCACCAGAAATTCAATGTTTAGGCGCTCGGGGATTGGGCTTGACTACGCTGCATTTTAACCCGCAGATCCGAGTTTCAGGTTTGTAGCCTCTTTGTTTTATGTGTCCTTAATAGAGTGAGTTGAAGATTTTAAAACATGTTACATTTTTATAAAAAAATAAATTATTTTAAGATTTTAAAACATCACAACATAGGACTAGAATTATGATTTTCAAAATTTAAAATACTTAAAATAACAACATTAAAATCAAGTGACTTTTAAAATTGTTCCATGTTTAGTTAGAATTTTATTTTAAAAAATCGAATAGAAACATAATATTTATAGAACTACTGATATAATAGTGTATTGTTTTGATCATGTATATATATATATATTAGAATATTTTTAAAGGATAATATAGCTTTCATTTATATATTTTAGATTTTATGTTATAGCTTTGCCAAGATAGGAAGAAGAAGATAAAGAAAGATAGAACATTTTTCTTTTGGGAATAAACTATAGAGAATTAAAATTAAAAAACATTACTTTAGTATTTAAGAGGAGGGGAGAGGTGGCCACATGTGATTACAAGTGTGTAGCAAAGCAAGCTAGATATTGCCCTTCCATCATTGTCTTAAGGCCTTAACCATCATTGACTTAATCACTATCATCAAAACACTAACAATTAATTAATTTACTCTGGAGATTCAAAAGAAAGAAGAGGTAGATTTCCCCCCTCCGCGCCCCCTTCTTAATAATATTATTGGTAAGACAAATTAAGTGGCAAATCTCTCCACCATCACCTTGACACAACTAGTTAATTAATTAATTAGCATTTAGCACAAAGAATCTCTATTCCCATTTCTTAAAACAACAAAAAATTTCAAAATCTCTTACCAATCGTCACATATAAACATAAAACCAATGTTTTAAAAACCGAACTGAACCGGCCGGTCCAACCCAATTGAACCAAAATCGGAGGCCAATTCGATTCTTATTGACTCGGCCCTGTTCACTAAAATTAGGATTATTTTTGTTATTTTTTCTATAGAATTAATAAGAAAATATAACGTATAGAGTATAATATTTAATAGTTGAACCATTGGTATAACCCGGTCCAACTGCCGGTTTGATGGCTTGTTCAGTATTTAAAAGTCTGCATAAGAGGGTATTCTTTTTACTGGTTTATCTATGTACCAAACACCAGCAAATAAGAAATAAAGTGAGGGTGAAGCAAGCATAAGAACTACATAGTTTTACGCCCCGAAAAAACTTAGGACCAACATAAACACTAACTTTGACAATGTGGGTTTTTAGGGATCACCCTAGACAAATCTTTCAATGGAACAAAAAACCTTTTTTTTTAAAAAAAAAAAAAAAAAAAAGAAGAAAAAATTAAGAATTTACATTAAATGACATGAATGCTAGATAAGAAAAAAAAAAAGAATTTGAATTAAATAACATGAATGCTAGACAAGAATAAGATAAGGCCCTCCCCTTTTCCAAACTCGATCAGGGGCTCCATTCTCATTCATCACTCCGGGTGTGGAGGCCGGGCCCCGGTGACTGCGGGAAACGGCGAGGAACGAGATTATTTAAAAGGAAGAGAGAAGAGAAATGTTTCGGGAATCATCGTTCAGGATCGGGAACACCACGTGATGTTCAGGTGGCTCGTTCATGGATGGATAAAAATCAGTATCCGCAGCTCTTGGAAATGTTTCGGCAGAAAAACCAGAACGAAACAGAGGCAGAATCAATGAACGTACCCTCGGAAAGAAACTTAGCGGGAGGAATATGCATAATGTGGCATGGCCATTGATCGGATCTTTCCCGCTTTAATGCTCTGATAAATGTCTTCAATTCTTTCGCGGGACTTTAGAATTACTTATGACACTGACGGAAAATGAAATCTTGAATATGAGAATCGGTTGGATCAGTTTTCATTACATGTATGATGTGTAATTGTATGTATCTTATTCTGCTGGGTGTTTGCAAACTTGACATATATGACCCAAAACTTGATTCAATTCCCTCTTTTGCAAATCTGAACCCGACCCGACCCGACCCGACCCGATTAAAACCCAGTGATTTTTTTTTTTTAAATCCGTCTTGACCCGACTCGACCGACCGCACCTATCTCTGATTTTGGTTGAACCCGGCGTTATTTAATATTTTTATAAAAACATAAGAAAAAATAATGCTGGTTACAATGACCCCAGCAGAGTCAATAAGAACCAGACTGGCCTTTGATTCCGGTTCAACTAGATTGGATCGGCCGGTTTAGTTCGGTTTTTAAAACACTGTTTTAACAATTCATTTTTTTAAAAAAATTAAATAACAAAAAAAACCGAACCACTCATCAAACCGGTAAAACCCATATTTGACAAGCGGTTGAACCATGATTTAAAATAGGTACTTTTTTTTTTTTTTTTTTTTGTGAACTTATATTCTAGTACACTATACCCGATTCGATTCGATTCATTGGTTAGATCGAACCAATTGGCCGGCTATAAAAACCGGGATATTCTCTGCTTCTATAAATCGGTTGGTTCGGTTCGGTTCGGTCCGGTTTTTAAAACACTGGTCTTTCTTTTTCAGCTTAGAATTTATCTCTAAATTTAAAATTTTCAAATAAATTTAAAATGATGGTCTGCAACTGGATGTCAGTGGACTAAAAATGGCCCACCATCAACACCTGCCCATAACTTTTACTTTGGTATGATACTGCTCCAGTCTCCTGAGTGTGGAGCCAGGAGGATTTGGTGGCAGTCGAAGCCCAAGAAAGAAGAAGAGAGAGTACAGGGAGGTAGTGGTTCGTTAGTGACTCATCGTCTATCCGAATTTCAGAAGAATGTGGCGACAGTAACGAGTAACCAGAATTTGGAGCGAGAGAACGCTTTTGTACCCAGAGTAGCGGACGACAGAAACCAGACACTCGCAATCAAATCGAGGACCCAAATAGAATTCAGGAGGAGAAATGAATTCTCCATCAATCAACAGCAGCAGCTTCTTCCCTTCATTCATTTATGGGGTTTACTTACGAGAATACTGTTACGTTATTTACAGATCACTCTTAGCTTCCAACATTTTTTTTTTTTTTTTACAGATTGCTTGCAGTTTTTGCAGGGGGGGGGGGTTCAGAAGCAAAACAAACCCTCTCTCTGTCTTCATCGTCATCTTCTTCTTCTTCAGAGAAGATTTCCATGAAAATACAAAAAAGAAAACGAAAGAGAATTAATAATTAAATATAACTCTTTTTTTTTTTTTTTTTTTTTTTTTTTTAGGGAGGGGGGAGTCGAAAGCTTGCTCCTGGGTCATCGATTGTAGGAGGAGCCTTTGAATTCGGTGCAGGCGATGAGGGCCATGGCGTTCATCTCCCTCTCGAATCTCCAGATGTAGTTGAGGCCGACGAGGAGCTCTGTAATGGCGGCCTCCGTCTTGTCCTGGTTCGCGAAGAACAGGGTCTGGAGAAGCAGCACGTTGTTGTTATTGGCTCCGGCGGTGGCGGTGGTGGCGCTCCGGCGGAGCGCGAGGCTCTGCTGCTCGAAGCTCCGCTCGCTCTGCCACTTGATCATGTTGTGGGCCAGGGGCGCGAGCCAGTCCAGGATCCGCGTCAGCGCCTCCCGCCACTCCGCCGCGAGCGCCGGGTCGGCCGCGCGCGGCCCCACCCCGCGGAGCCGTGCCCGGAGCGCCTCGCGCAGCCGCGCCGGCAGCATCCCGTACAAGTCGTCCCTGGCGTCGACCCCGATCAGGTGCGGGGACCGGATCATCTTTTCCATGACGATGATCAGGCTCGCGTAGTGCTGCGCCAGCGCCGCCCACCCCAGCGTCGTCGCCGGCGGCCGCAGCAGCTTCCTGTTCGAAACCAAAAACCCCTCACCCTCGCCGGAACCCTCACCCTCACCCTCACCCCCCGCATCATCACCACCACCACCGCCATTATCAATCTCCTCACTACCGTTCCTGAAAAGGGGACCGCCGGAGAAGAAATTGGCGGCGGAGTTCTCGGAGGGGAAGACGGTGGCGGAGAGGCTACGGGGGAGTACCACGGGGTTCTCGTGCCCGTGACGGATCCCGAAAACGAGTTTCAGACGGGCGAGGACGGTGAATACGGATCTCGCCATTAACAACACCACCGGGTCGAAGCTCCGGTTCCAGAGCGAGTTCTCCTTCAGCCGCCTCACCTCCTGCCTCTGCCAGAACAGCTTCTGCTGCAGATCGGAGATTTTCTTGATTCGAATCGGAGACTCATGATGCCGATCCCCCTCCGCACCGCAGTTATACAACAATAATTTCCTGATGCTCTGTTCAGTCTCCGCCATCTCGTCGATCTCCTTGTGCAGCCTCGCGGCTGTGGCGACGTACCTGCTCATCTTCTTGGCGGCCCCGGAGTCCATCTCCTTCCGGGTGGCGACCCAGGAGTGGGGGTCCTTCCCGGAGTCGGCGAACTCGCGGAAGAGGCGGTCGAAGGAGCGGAGCGCGGGGTGGTCGCAGCGGCTCCCGATCCGGGCCACGGCGGCGGCGACGTGGCGGAGGGACTCGGAGATTTCGGCGCAGGCGAGGGCGAGGAGGAAGGCGTCGTCGTTGGAGACGATCTTGCGGACGCCCTCGAGCGCGATGGCCTCGTGGCGGATCCAGAGGACGCGTCGGTCGGAGAGGGAGTGCCAGAGCTGGAGCAGCTTCGACATGAGTCCGGCGATCTCGAACGCGAGCACGCCCACGTTCCCCTTCCTCCCTTCCCTCGTCCTCACCGTCTCGATCCCGTTCGAGATCGCCGTCTTCACTTTCAGCAGCCACGACTCCAGCGCCATGGACGCGCTCTATAACAATAACAGCTACTCAGAACAACTCTCTGTCCTGGGTGGGTGTATGATGAGGTGCCAGTGTTGCTTTATAATGGAGGAGGGAGAAACCCAGAAGACCCGGAATACTCGGAAGAGAAATTATTGAGGAGGAGTGAAGAATGGAGATGGAGAGTCGGCAACAGCAGCAGCAGCAGCAGCAGAAGAAGCAGAAGAAGAAGAAGCAGCAGCTGAAGTGGCAGAGAGATAAGGATCGGAGAGAGATGTGAAAGAGAAGAAGACGGGAGAAAACTGGGTTTTTGCGCTTGTTGGGTATTGAGGAGTGGGGAGGGTGGGGGAGCACTATTATGTATACGAAGGAGATATGACGTTTTTCAGATCTCTTTCCTGAATAAATTCTCAGGGGGAAATTTGAGAATTATGAAAAAGGATGAAATGGGTGGAATTATAATTAAGTGTTTTTAAAAAACCAAATCAAACCAAACCAAACTAAACCAGACCGGCCGGTTTGACCCCATTGAACCCGAACCAAAAGCCATTCCGATTCGGCTTATAGGGTATAATATTCAAGGGTTAAACTAATAACCGAACCGACATTATGTCCAATTTTGGTTGAACCCAGTTAGACCTTAATAAGAATTTATTTTGGTTCAACAGAGTTTTTAAAACACTGGGTTAAACCATTAGTCTAACCCGGTCTTAATCGTGTTTAACCGGCATTGAATTATAAACGTGGGTTTGGGGGTGGAGGGAAGGAGTCACACTGGTTTGGCCATGTGCTCGGTCAGGATTAGTCAACAACGGGAAAACGTCTTCGTGAGCATCATTCGGACATTTGGGTTGAAAATAAGGGGAAGTCCCACTTAAAGAGGGAGGGGAGAATGGGTGTGTGGTGTGCACAGCCGTCTCGAGTCTCTCTCTCTCTCACTCTCTCTCACTGTCTCTGACGTGATGCAGAGCACTACACGAACTACGTTCACATATCAGGATAGACCCCACTGCCCACTTCCCCCATTCTCCCACTTCGTCCCACGTCCAACTTCTACTAACGGAAAAGTTGAAGTTGAGATTGTTAGAAGATAACCAAATCCCTTTGTAGATTCATGAAGCCAGAGTCTCCCATTTAATGAGGATTCCACCGTACCCCTACTTAATAAGGACTAGACTCTAAAACTCATGCTCAGTTACTTATCTAAGGCTCTTTCATATGCTGCTGCGAACAAAGGTGGTGAGTATTGTTACTGGTATGCGTCATTTAACAAAATACTACTCTATGTTAAAACACTCTTGAGTGTGTTTATCTATGTGGGACTAATCTCGGTGGAAACCCCACTAATAGAACCTCACTGTCACTCTACATGACTACGACTAATTCAGTCACGCTTTCATGTTCCAATTGAACACTTTTTTTTTTTCATTGTTATTAAAAGGAAAAATTAACAATTATCAATCAGTGTTTTAAAAACCAAACCAAACCGGCCGATCTGACCTGATTGAACCAAAATCGGAGGCCAGTCCGATTCTTATTGACTCGGGCCAGTTTACTGTAAATAACATTATTTTTGCTCTTTTTTTTCTTATAGAAATATTAAATATATGTAAAATATGGCGTATAATATTCATTGGTTAAACCAAAACCGGACATAGTGGCGATTGGATGGCTTTAAAACATTGTTATCAATTAATAAACCAAGATAATTTTTACTAATGTATGTATGTAGAACTAATCTCCTCTAACAATGAAGCTGTTATTTCTTGTCTCTAGAACTAATTAAAACTTTGTTCATGTGAAAAAAAAGGAAATGTTGCTTTGACTTGTCGGAGGATTGAGGGCAATGGACTTTTTAGGGTTCTTTGATGTTATCGATGACAATGGAACAGTAACGTATCGAATAGTATAAATATTGTATGAACTTGGGAATCAATAAGACAGTAACATGATACCTGTTGGAAGCATGCCTCCCTGTTCCGAAAAAAGCCCAGTACTGCTCCGAAGAACGAAGACTGGTGAAATTCCCAACTGGGTTTTGGAGGTGCAAGAGAGGGCATTTCTGGACCGGTATTCATGCATGAACCTGAGTTCTGAGTTGAGTTGCTTGCTTGGGGAATGCTCCCTCCCATTGTTTTGCAAAGATTTTACAAATCGCTCAGAAACCGTGGGTTCGTCTTCTTCGGATCTTCTTCGAGAACGGGAGAACATTATGACGGGCACCATGGCCTTTGCTTCAGTCGAGGGCTTCCCTTGCCTTGATCCTTCCACCCATTTGCTACGGAGTACGGACAAATTCTCTTGACTTCAGCACTGGTAAAGTGTAAACTATTTAATGTTGAAATTTGCGCTGCAAGTATCTAAACATTGTTGTACTGAAAACAGTACATGAATGTCTACTACTTCTGGAGTCAAAACCTATGGAATTGAAGCTACAGAGAAAGAGAGAGAAAGAGATGTCAGAGAGGTTTTACTCCACAGATTTTATAAAAGCCTTCAATCAGTTTACCTCAATTTAGTATATGGTCATGAGGTGGGGGATCGAAGGAATTTAAGTGAATCAATTCTAAAAATCTGCAAATGTTTGACCGATCCACCAACTTGAACCGAAAAATGGGCTGGAAAGGGGTCAAACAGAACTCTCAGAAAATACAATCATTCAGTCCATGTGCCATGTGGCATCAAGATTCCGGATTGGGATCTGAGTTCTACCCCATCTCAGAGTCAGAAACAACTGACACCTCCCCCAGTTCCCCTTCTTCCACCACCACAAGTCAAGAACAGTATTGAAACGACATGGGGAGCAGGAAGATCCGTATCTCTCTGCTCGGAAACCCCTCCCATTTTGTTCATCCATCAAGGCAGTACAGAGTACAGAGCACAGAATACAGATACACTGATCTTAATTTGGTTAATCCTGTAGTGGAGCTTCATTCCATTGAAAGGAGAAAGAAAATGAAACCAAAAACTGAACTGGGTTGTGAAGACATGGGTCATGAGTGTGTCACATTGACGACAAGCTAGACAAGCCAGACAAGCTCCAATGGATGGACCACATTCCCAAAGGCCTCGAATCGATTGCCCGCCGGAGACGGTGGGTCCGGGTTGTCCTACATTTTGACCGCCGGAGAACCCACAAACTCGAAACCGATCGGCGGGACTACAGTAAAGCTTTGACTGCTCAGGCCTGTCGGCACAGGAATTTGATCGAACACCTGGCGGGTGCATGAAGTCGGAGGAACGCCCCGTAATGTCAAAATCAAAAGGCGGGGGTGGGATCTGAGAATGAATAAAATAAGGGGAAATCGAACTCGATGGGGACTGAAATGGCATCGCCGGGACGATCCCTCCACTAGTTTCAGAAACAGTTTTTTTTTTTGTGGGGTTTGAAGAGGGACGAATGATCGATAACAGAGTGGGGGGAGCCGACAATGGCAGGAGTGGATGCTTCGGTTCGTCTTTGCGGAGGAAGAAAGGTGTCCGCCTTTACGCGAACAGCGCAGACTGCGCGAGGAAGAGATGGTCCCCGGTTCGTCTTCGCCGGAGTCTGAGCCGTCGAACGGACGGCCTCCGCTCGGCGCCGGCAAAGGCCCTTTCTTTCGCACTCGATGATGGACAGGAGTGTGCGAAGTGCACGAGAGGAATCCGCATCATTTGCTCTTCCCTCGCATGCATGCAACGCCTGCACGTGTGGCTACTTGTGGGGTGCCCATGTCTAGGGCTTTAATTAAGTGGGTCCTTAAGAGCGTACGGATTATTTTACATTTATTTTATTTTATGGTTATTTTATAATTTTAGAAATAATATTTATATAAAATAAATATATGGTTTTAATTTTAATGATAATATTATTATTTTATTTATTTTTTTTTTAAAAAATAGTTTTTATTGTGTTAAGCAAAAATTCTAAAAAATTCAAAGCACCGAATTACATAACGAGTGGGACTTTATCACGTTTCTCCGGTCTTTTTATATACATTTTGACCTTTTTTATTAATTTATTTTTAGTTAAAATATTAAAGCACGGGAAACCAAATAATTTTTATGATAATATTATTATGGAAAAATCAATGCTTTTAAAAACCGAACCGGCCATACAACTAGCAATACATCCGGTTTTGGTTAAACCCGGTTAGACCTTTGAATATTATACACCATAATTTACATATATTTAATATTTCTATAAGAAAAAAGATAAAAATAATGCTGGTTATAGTGAACCGAGCTGAATCCATAAGAACCGGACGAGCTTTCGATTTTGGTTCAATTGGGTCAGACCGGCCGGTTTAGTTTGGTTTTTAAAACACCAAGAAGATTAACGTTTTTTCATTTTAAACTACACTTTTTTCCTGGAATGAAAACCGAAAGCACTGATTTTTACCTCAAAACACTGTTTTTTAACATTACCAATCTTACTGATTTTGGGAGTTGACCTAAAGCATGTCAGAGGACAATGTTCAGACAACCTCTCATGGCTGTGCCCTGGCATGATGCTTAGGACTAAAAATAAGGGTTGTAGGGACATGCAGACGGACACATTAAAATCCAACCCATACTGCCTGGAGCAACTCGTGAAAATGGGTTGAAATAGTTTCTCAAAAGTTCATTGATTGAGAAGAATGATTTTTTGTTTGAGAATATCAATGGACTCTTGAAATCACATTTGAAATTAGTAGATCACCAGTGTAACAGGTCACATGAGCACCAGGTAAAGTGAATGCAATCCGATGGGATGCGTACACACGAATACAGTAATATGGGCCATACATAATACATGGGCCATATACGCAGAAACAACAAGGGGTCTTGCACATGCACATACCAAGTCCAAGACAACTCGCATGCAGAGCAAGGCTTCCACGCTAGTGGGCCATATGTACACATGCACACACGAGGGAGGCCACTTTGTTTAGGGTTCATCTACGCCAATCCAGCCCAAAGGACGGATAATACTTGAGGAAACGTGTGTGTGCCATCCTATTAATGCTTCTTTTGCAAACATAATACAAATAATACAACAGATTATCCTCCACATCTGGACCTACAGCCTCTCCCCCCGTTTCATAAGTTACATCCGAAGAAACAAAAAGGAGAAAACAATGATACAACCTGTTGTCTGCATATGCACTTCCAACGGGACTACACACAAAATATCTGCCCTTCCAAGTCGGCTCACGGCATTTTAAATTTGGCAATTCTGGCAATGATGGAAACAGTGATGGATACTTGAACTGCTGAAGTCAGAGCCTCCTATGGAAGATGGATCCACTTTGAAGGGTGCCTTTAGTTTGGAGCAATCGCAATGCTGGACATCAGAAGCAGCGACACCCTTTCCATGTCCTCCACTGAAGGCTTTACAGAGCTTCCAAATGGAGAGGTCATGTACTCCAGACAAGTTGCACACTGGAAAGGAGTCCATACCACCGGTAACCTCATCCAGTGAAAATAATTGATGATATGGAAACCAAGGGGATAAACCAAAGTCACATGGCTGTCCTGCTTGGATTGAATAATGTACATAAACCATTTATGCTGCAAATTGGGCAAGCGCCTCAGGCATCAAAAGGTCTGGTAGGATCATCACAATTTTCACAAGAAGGCCATGCCAAGGGAGAGGTCATTCAAGCTGGTCATGACCTGAGCACGTGTTGTCCCAATTTGGTGAGCAATCTCCAACTGTTCCTCCCACGGCAGAAGTTCATAACTGCATAAAGCATGGAAATACAACAATAACTAACAGCATCTTCTACCCACATCACAGAGAATTTGTCAAAAAAACCAAATGACCGACTTTCATTCCCCACATTTTCCTTGGGAATGACATGGTTTACATAAAACATGGTGTTGAAGAGACTCCATGCCAGTCCTAAGAAATATTAATAGATGATGAGTAACAGTTGAATCAAGAAAACATGATACTCACTGGAAAAGCAGCTCACAGTCAACAATAGTGTCAGGGCCAGGCTTGTGGGCTTTCCCATTAGAATGGAACTGTCGAAAAGCTCTCGGATTAAGGCCACACACATGGGGAACAGCATCTACCAGTTTCCTCTGTAATGTCTGAAGTCTACGAAACGTGATCTCATCAAGCGGTGCAATGCAGCCAAGGCTTCCATCCAGAGTCCCAAACAAAAGAGCAAAGCGATTGGTTTTGTCTGAGCCAGGGACAGCTGTTCCAGCTTTATCAAAAGTTGTAGGGAGCATCTGCAACCTCAAGAACCTTGTAATGTGTGCCCCTGCATGAAACTCCGCTCTAGATAAGAGCTTCTGACCTTTCCAACTCTCCATATTCTTCGGTGCATAATAGAAGATCTGCCCAATGAAAAAAAGTATTCAGGATAATAATGTTGTATATACATCAGTCTTTTGGAATTGAAGCACTACTAGTAAACAACTGATGTTACAATCTTCATGTGATGAAATCTAACCACCATATCTGGTTGCCCAATCTACAAGAATTTATTCTACTAACTCAATAGAAGCACCTACTCATTCTTCCTCAATGAATCACCTAGTGCTAGTGCGTCTCAGTGAAGTCCTTACGTCACAGCCACTCTTAACAAAATGATATATAATTCAATAATCTTCATTATCCAAATCCATGCAAGACTTTAAGACCAGTCTTTCTTACAGAAAGGGGTGAAAGGATAAATTGCACCCAAGAGCTAAACATAGTTGAAGAAATTACACTCCCACAATTAAAGACATGACAAGGTACAAGAGGCAAAGCAATTAAAACCTAACAGGCAGACAGGCACCAGCAGGAATATGTTTTTTCAGTGTATTCTCCTTAGGATGTCTTTTTCATATGCTTCGGGATCTTGCTGATAATATTTTCTCGTTGCTAGAAAAAAAAAAGTTCAAAACAACCAGACCTGAATATTCTTTTGGTCGTCGGAGACAACAAGACTCAGAGTGCTTCCATCAATTAAGAATTCTGTAGCATAACAATCAAGTGAACCAAAATCTTTGGCCAGCAAGCTCAGTTGAGAGCCTTGCTCTTTCCAATTAAGAAAATAAATGCTTTTGTGAATATCACCAAGGAGGATAAAATTCTTAACCTGCAATATATTTAAAAAAAAATGTTGATTTCAAAATATCAATGTTATTAAATGACATACAGTTATCAAGTAAAGTTTTTATGTTAAACAACTCTAGAACAAAGAAGAAAATTAGCAAGTATAATATTCCCCAAGCAAAATAAAAGTAGATACATACTATGTTCATGCTCACAACATGTAATGGAGGAGCATCATAAAATGCTACGCCATTCAACTCAGTACCGGTCCATTTGTGTAATATAATCTTTGGGCCAGAAGCTATCAGCAAGTGACCTTGAAGAGAGGCCAAAGCAGAAATAGCTCCTTTCAACTCTTTTGAGTAAATCTCAGTAATCTGTAAACCACGGCAGAAAATCACAGGACATGAAAGAAGGTGAGTCTCTTTTAAAACTTCATTTAGGTGTTCAAGTTTTGGTTCAGTTGTTACCAAATTCTGAGAATTATCACTGTTTTTCAAGAAGGAAAATAACAGAACACGCCCTCGGGCAGATACATCCTCTCCTTGGACATATGCCGTCCCAATAGCCAAAAGTGTTTCAGTTTCCCTAGTGGTGGTGTTCTGTGAGTCACAAAACAGTAAGAACTTTTTTGAGCTACTATTAACAACGTCATCCAACATAGTGCCTTAAGTCAAAGGCTATTAAGTAAACAAAGCCTGCTTTTCATTTGAGTCTATCTCCATGACTTACAAATAGTGTAACCATGCGGACGGTGAGAGCATTCTCAGCTGTTTGCATTGGAATTGTGGCTCTTGTTATCCACGGTCCACCAGATTTTTCTGGTTCTAATATTCTGACTTCAAATTCGTCCACAGAATAGGTCCTAAGAAGATCATCTGAACCTGTATTATCATGTTCAAATGGATGGCTAGCTTCTTGATCAACCAGAGACTGAAGAACTTGGTTCAGTGGTTTAACCACCTGTGAAGAAGAAAATCCCATCACAAGAAGCAAAAGAGGACCATGATAGGTCTGATTACATTTAAAAAAAAAATATGGTGTCACTCACTGGAACAGATACTATAAGTGGATAAAGATTCTTCTCAGCAAGGTATGTAACTTGATGTGGAGTTGCCTTCAAAGGAATCTGGTCATGATAAAGCAGTTTAAAATCTAAAAGACAATGAAAATTTATAATCTGGAAAAATATCATAGCATAATAAAGAGCAAATAAAAATTATAGCACCTTTTGGACTGGCCAATAATTGTCATAGCTTGCAGCAGATGGTAATTGGCAAATTTTTAGGAATCCCTAAGAGAAACAACAGTTATGCTATCTTTAGTATAAAAATAAAGAAAGACAAAGATGTTATCCACCTGAAAATGTGTTTGAACTTGCCTGTGAAGTGACATATATAAGACCATGATTGCAATTCACATTATGCAGAACAGTAAATGCAACAACGGGACCATCACAGGACTGCCAAAAAGAGAATGAAAATACATAAATGTTAAAATGTCTGCCTTCAACACATGCATATAAGCATACATAACCTAGACAAAAAAAGGGGAGTAATAAAACCACAATCATTTTCAAACCTGTGGATGTATTCGTAACCTTTCTCTGCAGAGCATGAGCCAAGCAGGCCTAGATCCAGAAAGAAATAGGCCCTGGTAACCGCTTACATTCTTAAATACGGTCATCTTTTGGCGAGTGGTACCAGATGACGGATCTTCCCTTGTAAAAGATTCCAAGGGAACACGGAGAAATCTCAAATTTCGAAGCCTGGAAGCATTTATACCGCTCTCACCGGCATTTTGTGCAGAAACAGTCTCTTCATCTTTAGGAGCATTTTCCTGGCTGTCGTAGAGGTATGCATGGTAACATAACATTGTTCCATCGCTTAGTAATCCAAAAAGAAAAGGGCGACTGTGTACGCCGGACCACCTTTGCATTGCTAATTCTACAATTTTCATGTCTTGCACAGGTTCTTTGCTGGCTAGTCCTGTCTTCTCTTCAGGCTTTGTTTTAGTATTTTTAGGGTCTTCCAAGTGGTCCCTCACAAAGGTCTCCATAAGATGAGTTTTTCCAGACATAAAATTATTCACACAGAAAACAGATCTGAAAGAAGGCACCTCAAAAATTTCAAGCACCCCACTTTCATAACAAACCACACAATATACATCACCCTGGTCTTGTGAGGTTCCCTCAGATCCATCAATAGGCTCTGAAATGCCAGTAGCAAGCCAGGCATCAGTACTCGCCTTGCGAAGCCATGGTTCAGGTCCTCTATCATGATACAGTGTACAGGCACATATTGTTTCTGCTGTGCTATCAAACCCAGAAGGCACAATAACAGAGACTGTGCAATTGGAAGGGTCTGCAATTTTGAGGTTCAAGATATGTAAAAATCAATAGGAAAATAAAATGAATAGGAAAATAAAATGAACAGGAAAAAGCTTTAAATACATATTACAGAGCTCGGACCAAACAAATTAACAGTAACCACCCCCCAAGATGTGGAGGCTCCCGTAGAGCAATAGAAGCCACTTAAACCTACAAAAGCTGAGATAAACCACAGGAGAAAATGACATTTTCAAATGCAGCACCCAACTACCCAAGTTGTAACCTTTAATTGTCAAAGGTTACAACATAATGGTGTTATATCAGGTAATTTAGGTACTAACCTGTATTGTCAATACATGAAAGAAAGGTAATGGTTCAACACAAATCAATAATTCAATAGCTGTGTCTAAAACAACAGTCACCAACCCCTAGCATTTGTTATCTTATATACACCAGTCACCAATCCCTAGCATTTGTTATCTTATATACACCAATCACCAATCCCTAGCATTTGTTATCTTATATACACCAATCACCAATCCCTGCATTTGTTATCTTATATACATAGATCATTCCCTCAAGTAGAAAATACCTCCAACAAGGAGCTGAATACTTCCATCTGTCATCTTCAGTAAAACATATGGATCAGCAATATAAGCAGATGAAACAGTTGAATCTGAGCTCGAGTTTGTCTCAGAATTAGACACTGCAAGGTTCACATCTTGGGTCATATAAGAACCATCAAGAATACGAGCACCACGAGCAAAAACCTGGACAACACGGCGCCTAGACAAATAAAACCAATAGATTTCTGAGCACTGAAATTTAATAAGATCAATCAAAAAAAAAATTTGAACTTCTGAGTATATTTAAGCAAACAAGCGACTTATTGTTGTTGAAGCCTAAACTTTCACCAATATGGAAAAAAAAACAATTTGAACCATAAATTGGAAATCATTAGGGAGTTTACCAATAATTCTGCTGTAACTTACTAAAAACAAATATTTCTCAATCTTAAATGTGGAGGAAAAGAACATAAAGCTAGGAAATTTGCACCTCCCAAAAAGATTTCCAGCAGCAATAGTGCTGCCCTGAACATAATAGTCAACACTTTCTGTGACTTCTCCCAAGAGATCAGCTGTCTCAAGAACCTAGAAAGGCAAAAGCAATGGTCAAAGCAAAGTCCACTTATGCATCAAACAAATGCATGATAGTAGCTATCTCAAATGTACAGCCACCGAGTTTAGATGTACTTGAAAGAAAATGAGTCGACAATCAGCGAAACATTGATATATCAGGTTAGCTGGAAATGCATCCATAAACAATGTTGGACCACAAAAAATGCTTCAAAGTTTCAGGTCCTTAATTGTCATTACCATCGTCCGAGACTCTAGGCTTATAATCAGATATGCATGATAATCATCATCTTCAGTACCAATTCTAGATGAATCAGCACCATGACCACGTGTGCTCTTATGGTAGACTGTCCAAATTCCCCTGCAGCCAGGTAACTCAACCTGCTCATAAACATGCATAACAAAAGCTTAGAACATCACATTACTACTTTTGCAACTGTTATAAAAATGAACAATTTACGTCATGGCATCCAAAAGGTTCTATTGGACCTGTTCACGTGCTAATGATCTAAATCTAAGGTTTGTTGTCAAGGTATTGTTAAAACTAAAGTATCATGTCAACAAGTGCATAGAGTTAAAAGCTTGAATTGTGACCATAGGGTACACCTGAACATAAGGGAAGGATTATCTTAATACGTTCTCATCAGTCATCAAACTAATTTGGTTTCACTGACCCTAAGATGAAGAAGCATTGACAATCAGTCAAGAGGTGGCTAATGCCCGATTCAAGGGCTACTCTCCTGCTAAGCTGCATCAATTATCATCCAATATGATACCCTGACACCCTAAGCCAGGTATACTACAAGGTCAGATGGAACCACCAAGTAAAACAACTTCCACTCTCAGGCTTTTCACCTCACCCATTCATACTCCAGATATCCCAGCCATTTGATACAAAGTTCTACCTATCTGAAGTACTCTATTTGGTCAAGGTTGCTTTACATAACATGGCAATACTATTCCCAATACAATAAACTTCATAAAAAAGCCATTTTTTTCCCTACAAATTGCATGCAAAGGAAAACAGACACACATTATCTCACCCAAGCATTGAAAAATAAGTTTGGGGTTTATAAAAAAATTTGTCGTACTCTCGAGCTGCCTTGCTTATGTCATCTTCACAATCTTTTGCTTCTTCACTTCTATTCCTCCTTCCTAAATCCTTCAATCAGTAGAATTTAGAAAAAGAATCCTACGTCCTGATTATGTGAAACTTGAATACAAATTACTTATCCATTGCCTCAAAACCAATGTCATATTATTTTTGTTTTATAGCAACTTGCTTGAGTTCAAGAATTAGATTTGATAGAATACAATTATGCTCAAATTCAAGATTTAATGATTATATTCAAATAGATTTGTAATTTTGACAACCCACAGCATGTATAAATCTTTTTCTTAAAGTAGATTGCAAATAGAACTATTAGAGGCCTCTAATAAAAGTCATGATTAAAAAGAACATAAATATAAGGGGAAACTGCAAAAGTATACTCTCTTTAAAATGATTACTCCTTTTTCTATTCAGACAAAATGTAAGAAATAAATATGAGCATGCCTCCGTAATTAGTTCTGGTCGAATTGATCGTTGAAGAACACAGAGAGCACCGTTCTTGCCATGACCAGAACAGCAAACCTGCAATCAAGGAAAGCATTATCTTCAGGAGCTAATCTGGCTAAGCATAATATCCTAGGAAAATGAACTGATCTTAATAAAAAAAATTGTGAAAAAATGCTAAAGTTCAACACATGAGGCAGAAAAAGTAAACAAATGTACACAAACAAAGTATATCTCTAGATCGAGGCTCCAAACATCAAAACATTTAAAGTAACCCGTTTGCTTTTTCTTTTTTTCCTGAAACAAGGACAAAATAAGGACACATGGTTGCTCTACTGCTGCTACAGTGAAAAATTGTGTAATCTAGCAGTCAAGACTAGAGTGAAATTTTATTTCATATTGAACTCTATACTGTACCCAGATTCCACAGTTATTCTAATAAAAGACACTAGCCATTTTCAAGAAAGAAAGAGTACTATGAAACTGAACTTAAAGCATGTATAAAAATGTCATCTGATCCAAGTTGTTCAGGTATTCGGTCTAAAATAAAAAAATGATGGTGGAAGCGATGTGACATCGTTCTAGATTTTTAAAAATTGGAAATTAAAAAGAAAATGAGGCATTGCTGGAATTAAGAAAATAAAATGGGGAAAAATCATGCAGAAAGGGCAGAACTTTACTGCCTACCTTCTGCATGCAAGACAAGAAGCCCCACCTTCCGACAAACATACCGACTGCCTTGCACCTAGATGGAAATGGAACTATAAGTTGCATATAGTTGGGATAACACTGGATGGGAGGTTCACCAGTGAGTACTAGAACTTCGAAGGAGAAAATCTTATGATCTAGAAGAGCACGAAGCAATGAGTGGTGGCCAGATCCAAAGCACATGCAAAATAAAGGACCATGGCATGCACTGCTAGCAAGCTGTCGTGGATAAAGCCATTGCCAATCGAATTTGTCTGCCTACTTAACAAAGCAATGAATATTCCATTGACAATAAGTAGCTGTTCTTAGGCCATCATCTCCATGTATCATAAGCAGATGAAACACAAAAGTAGATGTGCACTTCATCTGAGATAATATGTGTGTGTATCATCTCCATGTATCATTCCTGAAAACTTAAAAGTAATAAAGGCAGTACAGACAAGATTGTGCCCTAGTTTGTTTAGTTTTGCAACAAGAAGCATATATTCTGGTCTTTCTCTGCTGCCAAAACATCTACTCTTTTTTGCAACCCACTAGGAGATAATGATCTCTGATTACGCAGCCATGGTGCACCAAGATTCCCATTGAGTTCCCATTAAGAGATCAGATGAGATGCAGTACAATTTAATCATACTTAAATGATTGATATTACATATAAAATTTGGCAATAGATGGAAATCTGCCTGGTGATCACGGTGGAAAGCTAACTAGTTCAACCAGGAAAAGAAATAATAAAAGGAAGAGAGCAGAAATTTTTAGCTCAAGCTCACTAACATGATATTAGGCCCTCTTTGCAGATAAATGTATATTTATTCTCATGGTCGTGCTTTTTTTGTTTTAATTTCTCTCTCAAGGATAATATTCTGCTCTAGAAAAGATTAATTGCAAAAAAGCATGGTGTTGTGACGATACAGATGCCAATCACCTTAGACAATTATTCGCAGATTAATATCAGAGTTGAAAGTCACCAAATGCACTAACTTCTTTGACATAACATTTTCGCTCCAAATGAAAGAAAAGAAAAACAAAAAAAGCATGCACAAAACCACTGGTCTTTTCTAAAGAGATTTCAAACAAAGAAAAAATGAGAAAGGTGAATTTCACTACGAAAGGAGATGAGAGACAAGCATATGAGGTGAGACAAGGAAGATATAAAAGTTTCAATGACAACAAAAAGAAATGAATACCAGCCAAGAATGAGATAAGGAAAACAATTTGCTAGAAAACATGGAATGGCAAAAGAAATGTTCTATTCAACTCTAATGGCACATAGAAAAAAACATCAACAAACCAGTTCATAGTTGCTCTGCTTTGCAATCATTCCTGTAACATTTGGATCAGCATTAATCCTCAACCCATAAGAGAAGTCTTTTAAAGGACCGACATTAATAAGAGAATCTCTCACTGTGAATGAAAAGGTTTTCTGAAAAAAAAAAAATGAAAGAGAATAGTCAGTAACTGCCACTTTAGAATAATACAAACAAGCACTTCATAATTGAATGCACACTGGGAACTTGGGCAGTAGCTCAGTGGTCCCATAAGGAGTTATACTGTGGGAGGTCTTGGATTAGGATTCTCACAGCTCCTATTCGCCATTTCAAAAGAAAAATAATTGGATGCACTCTAGTATTTGCAAGAAATAACATGGAAGAGGTTCTCCGGAAGTTGAACGCTTTAGAAGGAAAGAGAAGTTTTGAACAGTTGAGAAAAGTATTACTGAGTTGAAGACTAGGGTTAGGAGGTAAGTTGAAGACTGAACAAGAAGAAAATGAAGAAGACGCAAGAGAAAAAATATAGCAGACGTGAAGGAAACAGTTGATCCCTGCAGCTTCCTTATGCTAAAGGAATCTGTTGTAACCCACAGGAAATTACCTGTAGGTTAAACTCTATTCTTGATTGAATCCATTCTCCAGATTTGTAAAGTGGCAATTGTGTAAGAATAAAATTAAAAAGGGCCGAATTCACATTACCAGATCTTTTCTGATTTGACAGGAAAAGGTAATATATCATAGTTTTTATTTACACACAATACGCATCATTGGAAGATGAGAAAACTGATATAAAAGGAGGAAAAATGAGAAATAGACCCAGGGGACTGCTGCAGTGTCCGCTTATGACTTAAAGTTAATAAAAGAAGATTAGGGCCCTCCCACCTTCCCGCTCCCTCTTCCCTCTCCTTTTCCCCACCCCCTCTCTCCTCTCCTTTTTTTCCCACCCTCTCTCCTCTCCTTTTCCCCACCCCTCTCTCCTCTCCTTTTCCCCACCCCTCTCTCCTCTCCTTTTCCCCACCCCCTCTCCTCTCCTCTCCATCTCTCTTCTCACTCTCCTCTCCTCTCTTCTTCTCTTGTCTCCCTTTTTCCTCCCTCTCTCCTCAAGGTGGGAGAAAAAGTACAACTGTATGTTGTCAAACCTGGTACTTTCAGCAGTTTATAAGTTATAGTTTGGAATACATTAGCTCTCCTACTGTCGAACATTTTCTTTGGGGTGCTTCACAACTGTATGTTGTCAAACCTGGTACTTTCAGCAGTTTATAAGTTATAGTTTGGAATACATTTGCTCTCCTACTGTCAAACATTTTCTTTGGGGTGCTTCAAAGATAACTTTGGATCACTTTACCAATTTTATGTTGGAATGCAGTTGAGGAATCGATCAATCAGGTTTTCCACCAATAACCGCTTGTGTACCATTTTGCTGTTTTATTGAGTAACTTTGGTTTTCTATGTGCCTTCAAATTTTGTGTCTAGATTTTATAATCTAATATTTAAGGAGATCAAAGCAAACAGGCAAAATCTTATAATAAACAGCTTTTGGAGCAACTCAATAGACTCGAGAAAGGAAGACACAAAAGACACTTCAATGGAAGGCTTAGATCTTTGGGAGTATTGAGAGGAAAGGTTACTCAGCATATGCATTTTGGGTGGGTTAATATTCGCATCTTCATCTTATCAATAGTTCTTTCCTAAGATTGCCTTAGAAAGATATAGCTGCTTCCTCTGATTCTCACATTCCAACTATTGTTCCTTGGACCTCCTTCCCATGGCATGACTGATGGAGAATTTTCTGAGGGTCTCAGGAGAACAAATCTCAGACCCTCTGAATGAGGGGGACCTGGGAAGATTCTCCCATTCAAGTCACACAAGTATACTAAACAATTGGGTACTGTCACTCCTCTGAGTAACTCTATGACATTCTATGGTTTGTCAAGGTCCTTTAGAGATTGAAGATAATTTATCACAAGGAAATTTCATGGTTTCACATGGAGAAGTATCCTCCATGGCGATTCCTTGACATATATGATGAGATCGTGGACATTGCCATCTAGAGGATCAATAGGTCCATGCGTTGCACAATATAACTTAAGTGGTTTATTCATTAGCAAGACATAGAACTGATCTTCCTCATCTTCAAGTGCCTATTTGTTTTTCTTTCTATGTTTATTAATCTTTTTTTTAAGGAAAGTGCATATATAAAACTACATTTTAAACCCAATACCCTCAAAGCCCTCAAGGAGATTAGAATTCAAGATCTCCACATTTAAAAATCCCACCACTGAGTTGTTGCTCAAGTTCACCATGTTCATTAATCATGTTGGTTTTGACATAAAGCACCAAAAGTAGTTTTTCCCTCTATATCTTTGTGCAATCTACCTCCTCACTAGGGGTGGGCATCGGATCGGGTTTGGCAGGGATCCCGACCCGACCCCAAAAATCCGGGTTTGGATTCCCAAATCCAACCCGCGGGTCAGGTATGGGTTGAAAATGCAAACCTGATTGTGGGTCGGGTCGGGTTCGGGTTTAGCCAAACCCGACCCGTGGGTTTTTATATATTTATATTATATAAAATTTATTTAATATTTATATACCGATTTACCCGTTTACAATTTATTTAAGACAAAAGAACTCTTTTGTCTTTGTAATCACTTAACAGTGTTAAAGGAAAATAAAAAGTTTACCCTAATCATCCTTCTTCCCTGCATTTTCTCTTCCCTCTTTGAATATTTCTTCCCTCTCTCGATCTTTCATCCTCTCCGTGAGTCACCGTCGCCGTTGGCGAGGACGAAATCTCCCTCTCTGTCACCTCTCCCTCAATCGACAAAGCTACAGAAGATCTTCCCCTTCAGGTCGTATCCGTGCTTGATTTAAGGAAGCTTGATTTCAGGAAGTTCAAGCAACAAATACCCTTGAGAGGTTTTGATCGGGTTGGATTTTTAAAAAACCAGTCGGGTTTTGATCGGGTCAGGTCAGGTATGGGTTTGTAAAATCAGCGCTTGGGTCGGGTTTTTGGGTCGGGTTTTCAAAAACCCGACCCATGCCCATCCCTACTTCTCACTAAAATTCTTAACATTCAAAAAAGTACAGGCAAAATAAAAATTAAAACTGAATTTGTAGACAAACTACAAAATCAGTGACCAAGATTTTAGTTTTTTCCCTTGATGTTTAAAAAAATTATTGGAATATACACTTTTACAATCATTATTAGAAACTACACTGATAGACTGGGCAAAAAATGAGAAATAACTTGCAAATAGTCTTTAAGGTGTTACATGGCTACAGGATGGAATATGACATTACCTGTGTTGACTCTGAGTTATTTGAAGCAAAAGAATACAATGAAAGATCCTCGCCGCTAACTTCTTGTAGAGCATCGGAAGAAGCCCTTCGTAGCCGCTTTGCTGGGGGAACGTCACCTTCAATATCTACTACCTTAGAAGAATTGGTCACACTTCAGTTGATTATTTACAGCAAAAACAGGGCAACGATTAAAATCAAATATTTGCATGTGCACTAGAGAGAGGATGACAGATGGTACTATTTTTCATCTACCAGCTCTAGATTTTCCATTTCTTAACATACATCAATGTAATGTTTAAATTTGAACTACAGAACAGTCTTTGCATCTATCAGTTGCAAGCATATCTGTTCTCTAAACAAATGAACACCAAAGAAAACAGCCTACTCAAAAGCTCGAGCTTTGAGAGGAGAGGTCCCACCCAAGTTCCTCACTAGAACGTTGATCACATTATGTTAATGTTGGAATTTTTTCCCACCCAAGTTCCTCACTAGAATGTTGATCACATTATGTTAGTATTGGACCTTTTTACAACACTCCTCACACTTGGGCCCAGTTTGTGACTGAACAATAAACCACTCTAGGAGGAGTGCCATCCTATCAGCTCTAATACCATGAAGGAAGACATCAAATGCAAACACTCAAGCATAAGAGTGAAGAAACCAAACCCACTTCTTAAACTAGGTCATAGGTCACTTCATAAACAATGTAATAATATTTTCAATAAGCAGAGTGAACTAATAAATTACCAAATAACACTCACCTCATCCTTTCCATGGCCAGGAGGCATAGACGTTGCAATTCCACAGCTGTACTGCACCAAGAGACTGTCTCCCAAACGACTACCCAAGAAGAAGAATGCATCACCCAAAGTAGTAATACCCTTAGGGATACAACAGAATAATAAGTTGAAGATTTTTAATGAAAACAAATCAATAATCACAGTCAGGAAGATGGCGTGCCAAGACAAATAGTTGAAAAGCTATAAATTTTATGCAGTTTAGCTAACCGAAGTCAAATTTGAAGCTTTGGATCTAGAAAGTTCAAGCCTTTGCACAACCCTGAAAGAATTTGGACAAGAACGTAAAAATTAATTTCATCACTGTTACGTTTAATGGAAGCATGCTCAAAATGGATGAGACACATTCATCATCCTAACAACAAAAGATAAGCGAAAGCATCTACCTCCCATCATATATCAACGTAAGCAGCAGCAGTTCACCAGTTTTCGTTGAGAAGAGGGCAACATCATTGGATAGCCATGTTGCATTGGCAGCATCAAGTTCCACACTAAAATTTGATCTTGGCATATCTTGGCTGGATACAAATTACCAACAGCAGAATTGCTCATGATCATGCATTACAAGATGAAAGTAAAGATTGCCACAACCAAAAGGAAACAATGCTGATGGAAGGGGTATTTTCATCATTTTACACTGTCCTAGTTGGTTTTTCTGATCCATTATCTCATATTTCGATTCTTGGTGTTCCTAGGACTCATGTAATGTAATTTTCTATTTTCCGGATTGACTTTAGTTTAATTCAGACCCTTATTGAATCCCGTGTTTCTATTTCCCTCTTTCACCCTTCTCCTCTTTCGACCTATTAATCTCACAAATAAAAGTAAAAATAAAATTAACAAATCAGAAACTAAACCCTTTCATTTTCATTTACTTTTTAAGGATGATGAGAAAGTGTGTGAAAAGAAAAGTATTATTTCGAAGAATGAAAACCAAAGATTAGCCAAAATATACAAAATTTAAAGGAAAAAAGTCCAACAACTGAACAATTTGTTTGTTCTAGTCAATTAGAACACAAATCCTAATATCTACAAACACCATAAAGGCCCACTTTTATGGGACTATTAAACAGCTTTATGCAAGCATCTAGGTACGGATGTTTGTATAAGTGCACAACTGTGCAAAAGAACAGTAGAATCATAGGAACTGATCAGGAAGCAGGCTAGCAAATTTTTTTAGAGAAAACTGTATTGATTTATTAGCTATAGAAGGGGTAACTCTCCAACATCTTGTTGTGAGACTGTCTTCTCTTCAAAGTTTGCATTTTTCTCGAAACATTTAGTCTTTGATGAGAAAAACTGTCTTCTCTTCAAAGTTGCATTTTTCTTGAGACACTTAGTCATTGTCGAGAAAAAAGCAAATCCCTAGTACTTATGTAGGCAAAAGCAGTAATCAGTGACTCTATTGAGGAAAACAAGTACTAGTGCACCTCCCCTTTCCAATTGTATCCAAATAGTTGTTTCTCTTAACAGTACAACATTTGGATGGAGCATTTATATATATCAAAAGTTGTTGGGGTCAGTATAAGTAAAGAACAGGTCCAACGTGATTGTTCATTCAGTCTAGTTGTGTATTATGTAATTTTCTTTTATTTTTTGTTCTAGATGGCTTTCTCAGATATCATATTCTATTATTTATATTTAGTTTCTCTTGGTTTTGTTTAATCAATCTTGCCATTTAAAAGGGATTGCTGAATTTCCACCAACAATGATATTGGGTGAACATTAACAGTATATATAAGAGAGAAAACGAGAGAGACAGAGAGGGAGGGAGAGAGAAAAAGAGAAGAATAGGAACTGCACCAAGTTTTTTTCCTTAGGTCTATGTATTTACACAATGTGACCTTGTTTTATCATTAAAAATGATAAAAACATTAAAATAAAATTCAACAATGAATATATTTGACAAGAAAAAGATGTGGAGTATATATATATATACTTTTTAAAGAAGAAATGAGGGGCACTTTTGTAAAAGTGATTTATAACTTTATTCACTTTTACAAAAATACCCCTCACATTTATGACAATACCTTCACTTTTCTTCTTTCAAAAATGCTTGTAGAGAAAAGTTTCCTACACTTACGTGCAGGAGATCTTTTCCGATATATGTATAGTTATATAAGTAGTTCTGAGGTATTTTTGGAAGATACTTCTGAGACTCTTTGGGCATATCTGAATTAGAGGTATAGCTGCCATTGTCAATGTATATGATTAGAACAAAAAGATTAGAGGCAGTTTTACTGCACGCTTTTTGGTATGCCTTTTCCTCCCTTTTATGTCATCTTTTCCTAACATAGTGAACCTGCCTATGTCTTCTAAATCAGTAGATCTCTTCCTCCCACTAGGCAAGCCAAAGTACTTGGATTACAGCAAGTTAACCAAAGCCTATCTATCAAATTGCCCGCCCAATCTAATTTATGCTTCACAACTGACTGGACCTATTTCTTTTGTGGAGCTTGTGCGACAATGGTTTAAGCTGATATTTAATATCGATGGATGAGAATGAAACAAGTAAACTATCTAGGTCTTTTGGCAAGCCACATCAGACTATAAGCAGAGCTCATATCATCCAAGCTAAGAACCAAAAAAATATGCAAACTGTGTTCCGGGAAAGTTAGAGAAGTATAATTACACATGCATATGTCAAGTAATGCAATCAAGAGATTTTAATACATCAGAGTGACAAATCACAAATCTATACGGTGATCAAGTAGATCAATGAATAGAGAGTAGCAAATAATAAAACAGAGGCAGATTTACTGGACTAACAGTGATATAGTACAAAAGATTAAAAACAAAGAAAAGTCAAAACAAGCTGGCATGGAAAAACAAACCTGCTATCAATTGGTGCAGCAAAACTGTTCAGCCCAATCATACAAGATGCTGACTGCACAAGCAAGAAGAAAACATCACCACCAGCAAAAATACTGATCATTAATCTCATAAGAAAAAATATCATGTATGCAAAGAGACTACAGAACTAAAATAGAAAGCCATTCCCAGTGGTAAGCAAAGGAGGTTACTTGACTATGATAATGAATGCTATTGGCACAAACTACAAGAACACCACCAATTGGAGAAGGCACAGCAAGAACCTTATAGGCATCATGCGGAATATTCTGAAAAAACCAATTAAGAGAATAATAACGAGTAAAGATTGGATCCATATGTCAAATTATAAAAGTCGCCACTGTCAAATAAAAGGAAGCAAAATTGAAAAGTAAACTTGAGACAAATTCTAGCACTACGTTGTATGTCTTCAATAACTGAAAAAGATAACTACTTACAGCAGCGGACCATATAAGAGGATGTTGCTTTAAAGTTGTACTTATACTGAGAGCCGAAAGCATGCAAGTGTGATGTTTCCATGAGAGTCTACCAGCCCAGGTGAGCTCTCTTTCATGAAGAACTACCATAACTGGTTCAATATAACCTGCATCAAACAAATACATAGATAAAGGAAAAGGGTAACATAAAAAGGAATATCTCAGATAGAGCAACTATTTTGCAGGACAAAGCATACAAGCTACATTTTAAATATTTAAGGTTGCCTGGCTCTTGGTGCTAAACTGAAATTATACCAATGTTCTAAACAGCAATATCAAATAACTATGCATGTGTATCAAAGAACCATGATTGATAGTTAGTTTAATAACATTTAATATCAGGAATAATGATGAGTAGAGCCATTTTTCTTACCATGAACAAAAGTGAAATCTTTTACATGTTTCATGCCCAAGTCACGTAGACCAATAACATATGAGGATTCAATACGAGGTGAAACCGTGCCCCCTGAGCTACTGGCTTCATCATCCGCAACAAAGCCGTAACCACCCTAACAAATATCAGAAATTCAACAAGAATGAGCTCAATGAATAGAAAATTCAGCACCAATCGTATTTAACCAAGAAAAAGAAAGTTAAGAGGCACCATTGGCCTAAGCATGACAAATTACACATAATAAGTGACATACATTTTCCAATCTTGTACATATTTTCAGCTATCTTAAAAAGTTGATGAAAACCAATGTGACATTGGCCTGTTATTTCTCCCTTTAAAATTGTCAATAAAAAATATTGCCAATTAAGTAACAAGCTCTGCCAAAGTTAGAATGGGAAAAAGTGAACCTGAGCAGCCTTTAGGATTATCATTTGTAGACCATAAACAAGAACACCACCACAACGGCCCTGAGGATCCACCTTCACCAAAGGTCCTCTTGCAAAGGATTCCCGCCCTCTTTTTAAGTAGTGCCAGTCTGGCCCCTCAAAGCAGTGCATAGAACTGTCACATCAACAAGAAAGAATAAATCAAAAGTAGAGCACTATTGAGCCAGCGCCAGGAAGTCAGATCCGAGACCCGTGGAGCAATAATTGTAAATGTAATTGCCATTTCAAAAAAAATTAAAAAAAAAAAAGTAGAGCACTAATAGACACCCACCAGTAGGGCCACCAACTGTCAGGAATTACAGATAAAATTATCAAGCCAACGTACCTTCCCAAAATCTAAACGAGTATGATACAGCCACAATAAAGAAAATCTGATTCAGAATATCTCTCAAATTGGTCGAATTAAATAAAAGTGAAGCATAAGGGTCATGCCTAGTTTTCTGAACCAGTTGAAAAGTAATTCACATCCCTGAGCCCAGGTAAAGAAAAAACACGTAATTATCAAAAACAAGTCATAGAATAAGTGATCAAAAGGGGTAATTCACTAACAGCAAAAATGTTGTAAGATATAGGAACCAGGAAACTGAACTCCTTTTATATCCTCCTTGAACAATTTAATATGAATGTAACTTTTCCTCCTCCCAGAAGCCAATTCCTTTCGGTTGGTTTTTTGAAGGCATATACCACCGTTATTACTTCAATCCATATTTTAAAAAAAGGGCAGAGTAAAAGAGGAAGAAAATCAGAATAAAATATTAAAGTCCAAAATCAGCAGACACAGCAATAAAAAATAAAAATAAAAACTATAAAATAACAAAATGGGGAAGGGAAGTTGAAAACATGCTGTTGAGCAACTCTATCCACTGCAAAGTGTCTGCAACACCACTCCCTCCCCCCCCTCCCTCCCCCCCCCCCCCCAAAAAAGGCTGCCAGAGAATGGTTATATGCTAGTATTCTAGCCCACTGGATCATTACTTTCAAGCTAAAAGAGGTGTTGAGAATAAACCAGTAACTTCAGACCAGGGGTCAGGTTGAAGTGATTATCTCGATTAAGAATCAAGCAAATTAAGATCTCGACAAAAAAAAATTCCTTTTAGTTAATTTGTGAACCTGCATGAGTAAACTCACCTTGTACGAAGTCCATGGATTGAATCATCATACTCTAGCACTACCAGCTTTGCATCTTGGAAGGCTACTACTATGGAATCCCTTCTCTTGCCAACGTCATCACCTCCTAGGGACAATACTGCCAGTGATTCTATATTGCCATGCAATCTTGAAAACATCAAGAAAATCAAAGATCAGTGTAAGGATTTCAGACATACAAGAAGGTGACAAAAAAGGGACAAAAAAGGGATCTGTGGAAGTAGCTGCTAATCTTGGCAGTCATACCACAGAACACAAGTACGAAATCCATCTCCATCCATAGCTTCTGGGAAGTTATTCATTTTTATACAACCTGCAGTCTGGAGCACATATTTAGGCCTTCATTATGCATCTGCATTACTCTTCCAGTTCCACATCGAACTATTTACTCTTGGCATCAGTTGTGCTAATCACATTCTTACTATCAGACATTATCATAGAATCCCCAATCATTCAAGCCAGATGGCAATGCTAGAGCATAAGAAAGAAGAAGATACATTTAAACATGTCAGTGTGCGTGAGAGGAACAGATATCTATGTTTGAACATGTTATTACTTTCTCCTGTTGCCAAGCATAGACAGGAATCTCAAAAATAAAAGGTTTTCTAAACTGTAGGCAGTGGAGAGACAGGCAACATGATCCCATGCTCTCCAACTCCATGCGCTAGCCATAGATGAACCTGGATAAAAATTTCACCAATCGAGCACATTAAAGTTCTCTAGCTATATACTTCCAGACAATTTAACTTTGTCCTAGACCTTGAATTGAGTTGATAGCTTAGCAGTCCTTTATAACACCTCTACAAGTCCCTGTGGTTGTCCTAGAACTGCTTGGCGTAATAAGCTTCTTACAATGTTAACAAGGAAACGAACACTCTTGTGGGATTACCTGTAGTGGCAAGCCAGCTCGAGAGAAGCACCAGCAATTCCAGCCATTACACCACCACGCCAAACCTCCTGCCGCGATACCTTTGCGTCTTCCTCATGAACTCTAACCACATATATTTCGAGGACATTTCCGGCATTAACAACAAGATTGGGAACGGGCCCGACTGCTCGCTTGGCTGGCCATTCCGAATCGAGATCATCAGTTTGTACTGGAGGGATTTGAGGTACAAAATCTGCGGCAGAATGGGTAATATATCCAGAAGCGCAGTTCTCTATCCCCGTCGGCAAGTGCAACATCTTAAAAGTCGCATAGCTCATTTTCGGAGCTCTTTTTTAGGGTTTCCGAGCCACTTAAGAAGGTAGAGAATGTGCAATTCGAGAGGAAAAAAATAGTAGCAGATAGATAACTGACTGAACTTCGCATGCAGTTCTCGGTTTAGAAGAGAAATCCTCTATGGCCGGAGATCAATCTCCCCAGACGCCCGTTACTGTTAAACCCTATTCAAAGTACTGCCGCACTTCGGGTTTGGCGGGACGCGGGAGGAGGGAGAGATCAATTTTTAAGCAAGTCGGAGACTTTAGAAAGGACACTTTTGTGCTTCAAATTACTGTTGTGCCACTCTTGAGTCATGTCGCTCTTATCTATGAGCGGAGTACCCATCCGAAGAAAACTCCGATATGGACAACAGTTGCAAGCGGCTCTTCCCGGCGATCTTGGCCTCTCGCTCTACGGCGTCGGCGACGGCGAAGACCACCCGAACTTCAAATCATGATCGGCCTTTGCCCCTTTTCCGTGGGTAATCTCACAACCTCGGTTTCAAAGCGCCATTGTCGACCTTCATCTCGCCCGCTTAGTAATCTTCCTCGTGTCTATCATTTTCCCAACTCTTCAGTACTGCAACCGGTCTTGGCTCTCGGCGAAGAACTGAAGCCAGGTGAAGGGAAAGAAGGGGAAGAACGCCCTAAACTTAGATGGCCGAAGTTGGAACCCTCTTTGACGGACGAGCAGAAGCTTGCGATTTCTCGGCTCCCTCGGAAGATGACAAAGCGATGCAGGGCTCTCATGGAACGTCTTATCTGCTTGTCTCTACAAGGGGAGGAACTCGCTCATTTGCTTTTTTTGTGGGTGAAGATCATGAAGCCCCGAAGAGCTGATTGGCTTTCAGTTCTCAAGGAGATGGACAAAATGGGAAGCCCTCTGTTCCTCGAGGTGATACTTGTTTTTTTGCTTTGATTTCTTATGTACTCAAACCTAGTGTTTTTCTCTGTGTCGTTGTTTTTTTTGTGTTTTCAATTGCCTGACATCGTCTGGATGAAAATTGTGTTAAGAATGAGGAGATATATTAATTTTCAATTTGTTTTTCACAGTTGAATTAAGCGTTTCATTTTTGTCAAATGTTGTTGAACAGTCGAAGACTGCTTTCACCGTCATCTCCCTCATGAACTCAACGACTAAATTCATGTCTAGAAGCAGAATTTCTTGCCATTGCTACGATCAATATGTACATACTAGGCCTACTAACGCTTCTGTTTTTCTATTGAGAGGATGATACACTTTCAGTTTCTCGAAGTGTTTAATTATTATATGGCCTTGGCTTTTAGTCGAGAAGGATTAATGATTCTCCTACTAGAAGGACCAGGGCTCTGTTCTCTTGTACCTGCTCATGATACTGTTGGGACAAACTTTTTTAAGTTCCGACCTTGACACCACAAATCCTCTCATTGCAGTACAGAACATTTAGGTGTTTTACATTACTATTCTACCTATTTTCAGTTTTTTTCAGTTTGAGAAATAACCTGTTATTGTATTTCTTGTAAGTCTCTTTCGAAAACAGAGAGGAATACAAGTTTGCAAAGGCCCATGGAAAAGATTATATTAAATTTTGTAAACTTAACCTACTGAAGTGATCCTCTTTCTTTTTTTTTTTTTTTTTTTTTTTTTTTGAGGAAAGTGATGTTTATTTACTTCTGAGAAAAAATATTACAGATTACAACTTCATATCAAAGGGGGATCATTTAACAACAAGATATTGTAAATTAACCCCCTCTTTGATACATCACTAGCACAATAAGCTACTTTTTTTTTTGCATGGTTTAACTTATAATTTAGCCTTCTTTACAAAACTATGTCTTTGCATGTATTTAGTTCTTTTCCACATGTCTTTTTTGTATCTTCTCCTAATGTGTTGGTGTCACATCATTGGATCAAAATTTTACCTGATATAGAAGTGATTGCCTCCGTAGGTAATGGAACTTGCACTTCTAGAAGAGTCCTTTGAAGCTAATGTCCGCGACTACACCAAATTAATTCACAAGTATTCAAAGCAGAGTCGCTTAAAAGATGCTGAAAATGCCATTTCAGCCATGGAAAGACGAGGTTTTTCTTGTGACCAGGTCACATTAACTGTTCTTCTTGATATGTACAGCAAAGCAGGCAATCTAAATCGAGCAGAAGAAATATTTGAAGACATAAAGTTACTTGGTCTTCCTGTGGACAAACGAGCATATGGATCTATGATAATGGCCTATATCAGGGCGGGAATGCATGAAAAGGGAGAAAATTTGAAGACGGAAATGGAAGCAGAGGATGTCTATGCAGGCAAAGAAGTATATAAAGCTATGTTGAGAGCTTATTCCATTTCTGGGGACACAGAAAGAGCCCAAAGAATATTTGATTCCATCCAGTTAGCAGGGACAGTTCCTGATGCTAAGCTGAGTGCCCTTTTGATCAATGCTTATTGTGCAGCCGGTCAGAGTGATAAGGCCCAGAGTGTTTTGGAGAATCTCAGAAATGCAAGGCTGGAGCCTAGTGACAAGTGTGTAGCTCTGTTGTTAGCTGCATATGAGAAAGACAACAACCTGGATAAGGCGCTGAGTCTTCTTCTGGATTTGGAGAAGGATGGTTTTAATGTAGGTGAAGAAGCTGCACAGATTTTGGCCAAATGGCTCCGGAAGTTAGGAGTATTGAATGAGATTGAAACTGTTCTAAGAGATTTCTCAGAGTATGAAATGCCAGCTCTTTAATCAGGGAAAGATGGGAAAACCCCTTAAAAACATTCTCCATTAACATGTGCATTTGAAGTTTGTTTTTCATATATGCCAAAATGCTGGGGCATTTGAGTTTCTAATTCCTGTTGAAGCATGGTTGCCAAGCAAGTTATTGACATCACCAGGTCACTGCTTATTCCCCATATGGGCCATTGAAATTATGCTAGTAAGCATCTGGATCAGAGACTGCAGACTGTACTTCCTAGAGCTTCTTCTGCGGCAAGCGTAATGGAGCAGCAAAAGTTTAGTGCAGAATTCATTTTTGCGGTCTTAACAGGTCCTGTTCGTGTCCAACTGATAGGTGGTGGTGGTATTCCGATGATTCAATAAACCTCAAGCAACCCAAGGCAAGTTTTGGTTAAGCCTTTAATGGAGCACTTTAGAGATAGAGTAGTACTCTTGGTCAGAATGGTTGAAGAGTTTCATTGTGGAGCCTTTTAATTCAGTGCACACTAACCTCTTTTAAGGTGAGATTTATCTAAAAAGAGGGTTAACCAAACCCTTTTTATACGAAAGAATCAGCTGTTTCACCAAAAAAGAGTTTTTAAGCTTCAAAAGGGGTAACTGAGTATGCCCCCTGATCTTCGGTCCCTTGCTGTAGGAACTAGGAAGTTAACTGTGGCATGACATGTAGAGACGACCGGCTTTAGTGAGATGCATGCTGTGGAAATTCCTTAATTCATCATTTCTCTAAACAAGGAAGAAAACAAATGAAACAATAAATAATAACAATCAAACTCAGTACATCTCTGACTTCTCATAAATATTGATCATTAACGCTGCTAAAGGAGGAAGGTAAAAAAAACAAAAGGAGACCATGATCATCCATGGAAAACATATACTTCCTCTACAAGTCGACAATAAACCTGGCAGGATGCAGAAGAAGACCCAGATGGTAAATCACACGTCTAGGGAGACCCTCACCGGATTCACGTTGCTTTCATCCATCAAAAAACATTTTGTGACCAGGAACACAAAGTTACTTAGAGAGCGGCCGAGACTCAGAATTAGAAGCGCCAGACATGGATCTGTGTCTATCCAAGAGCTCTCTCGCCAATGTCTGTAAATCTCCCCCACCTCCTCCTCCTCCTCCGATCGTAGAACCTTCCGATGCAGTACTACCCCGGCCAGTACTCCCGAGGTTCCGGAGCTCCACCTGCCGCTGGTGGAGCGGCCATGGTGGCTGCACTAGTGGATCAAAGAGCGTCGAAAGATCGAACGTGGCCGGCAGGCAAGAGGCCGATGGAAGGTCGGAGATGGTGAGCGGCGGCGGCTGCACCAGCGAATGCTGCGGCGGCGGAGGAGGAGGAGATGGAACCTCCAGTGTCGCAAGATGAGCTTGCATGTACGCCAACTCCGCTTGTAAATTCACCACCTGCTTATCCAAAAAGCTTCAGTCGTTACTACCAGTCTAAACTAGTTTAGACTATACTAATTAATCCAATTAAGTTACTAATGCAATTAAGCATTGTAAATCAACCCTCTAAGACTCTAATTGTGTATGGCTTTGGATCATTAATTTTTTATAATCATGTATCATAGACTGTCACTATTACGGTTTCAGCATTGCTTGTCGGATTCCGTCACCCCCAGTTTCCTTACCCAAGAAGGAAATCAATGGTTTCCTCCACGACGAGCTAAAGAACAACCCAAACTTTGGATGCTACCCGGCATCACACAACACATGTGAGAGAAGCAGCGCAGGAGATCCACCCATCGAACGTTACACACAAGCAGCACTTCTCACACTCCTCGTTCCGCTATATTTTTTTTTTTAAAAAAAAGAAAAGAAAAAAAGGGGGTAAGAAAAAGTCAACATAAGTCGCAAGCATTTCGTGACCCGTCGCCGTCCTCCGCCGCCGCCGGAGGCGTCTTCCCGGCGTTTCTTACTCCGTCGCAACTCACTCTCAATGCAGAGGAGTAGAAAGAGAGTGTGAAGGTGTGCCTGTACCTGTTGTTGGAGAGCGAAGATGTGTGCGACGCAGCCGTAGACGGGGTCCCGGAGTCTCGCCTGAGCCTCGTAGCAGATGGTGACGACGGCGTCGAGGCGCTTGTGCGCGGGGATGTGCAGGAGCAGCTTCGACACGTTGCTGGCTCCGAACACCTTGTGCACCGCCGCGAAGTGGGCCGCCCCCTGCTCCGAGTCGAAGTACGGCGCGAAGATGCATCCCGTCACGCACTTCCGCCGCAGAAACTTGCACGCGCCGCAGGGTCCGCCGCCTCCTCCTCCGCCACCTCCGCCGCCGCCGCCGCTAGCAGTACTACTGCTGTTACAGCTCCCGCTCATGTTGTTTCTCTCTCGCTCGTCGATCCGTAATATTATCGCGACGACGACATGGGTCGTACGTCGTGGGACGAAAAAGGGCTGCGTTAAGTTTCTCCTTGTGATCTTTAATGGCGGCCGGGAGGGTCGCGCGGTGGATCGATCGATCAAACCTTGAGAAAGAAAGAGAAAAAGGGAGAAAGAAAGGGAAAAAAAAGAAAAAAATCCGGGTTGTGCTCGAAATGAATCTTTAAAGCCACGGCAAGGGGACGGGGATCGATCGATCGAGCTACCGGTTTAAGCAGCTTGCGTGAAGCAAGGACGAGATAGCGCTAGCAACGCCCAACCGCCACTCTCTCTCTCTCTCTCTCTCTTTCTCTCTCTTCCGGTACCCATCTGATCAAATACACGGAGAGTGAAACGTGTAAAACGTCCATTTTGGTATATGTATAGCGCGTGTTTTGAGGTGCGTAGAGGGCAAAAGACGCCACCCTCGTCGTCTTCTTCTTCTTCTTCTTCTTCGATCCTCTCTCTCTCTGCGCTTTTTTATCTCATCTTAATTTCTATCGTTTTCTCGGGGACATGTGCCCTCCATTTTCGCGAGAATGTCATCCTCGTAATTACTCCATCGTATACGTTATAGATCATCCGACGGAGCTTAATTTAATTAAAACGGGAGATTTACGTAGACGCAAGACTCGTCGGTAGAGAGTCAGTAGCCAGTACGATATATACACACATATCTTCGTCGACGAGATATCCATCCCGACCTTCAGTTAGGTCAAATGGCCAATTCATGACATGGTAATTAGGGTTTCTTTCTTCCCTCTTGCAGATCTCCCATCAGCCTCATCCTCACATATATTCCTCCATCCCTACAATCATATATAAAGCTAGCTCTAAAATTGATGGAACAAGGAAAGATAGTCACTTGAACTAGGACCAATATTAATTACTCATCTAAGCTTTCTTACGTGGATTAAGAGACGCGTGTGTAGGAGATAAATATAGGTTATCGCCGTGAAACTATGGTTGAGACGTGCACGCTAGAGGTGGAAAACTTGGAATTGAAATGTTTTTGGATGTAATTAGAGTATTGTGAGATGAAAGAACTCGCGGTTGTGTGTAATGGCTGGTAATTGATGAGTTATAATTAAGTTTGAGATCCGGGCCGCCGCTGCTATTTTTAGCAGTACGGGTCAGAGCGGCGGAGGACGACGACGAAGAAGAGACGGCCACGTGAGACGGTCATCAGGGAAACGTAACGGCCGCGGAAGGGGCCCCGGACCCACGCGGCGCCGCTCGGACGTAAAAAGAAAACTAGAACCCAGCTGCTCGGATTCCCATACACGGACTTCTCTCCCTCTCTCTCTTCAGTATATAGTACTCTTCTTCACTCTTCACTCTCTTGTCGTCTTCTTCTTCTTCTCTTTGCTTCGCTTACCAGCTCTCGAGAGTGTTTTTTTTTTTTTTTTTAAATGGGGTTTTGTTTAAAGAGATTCTGTGCAGAGGGAGGAGCAGAGGCCGGAGTTGGTAACGGCGCATCGCCGCGCCGCCCGGACGCTGTTGTGTCCGGTCTCCTGCACCGGTACGCACCTCATCAATGGCGACGAGTACTGGAGCAAACTCAGCAAAGTACGTTTTCGAGAATTTATAAAGCCTATAGTACTCAATACTCAAAAATTAATTAGTTCGTGTCACGGACTGAGACGTTTACTATCGTAGCATTTCGATCGGCGGCCGCGCTGTCTTTGAGATCACGTACACGAATACAATAATATTAATTAATTACTGTTTCCATTATCTTCATATTAATAAGTAATAATACTAATTAACAATGTAATAATGAATTAGATTATAATCTTATTTATAAATATGACAATTTTAGTATTTAAAAAATATTAAAAATACGCTCAATTTTTTTAAATAAAAAAAAATGAGAATTGTTTATCAAATGTAAATGAAGTACTTATTATTTTAAAATATTATATTAAAAACTACATAAAAATGTGACAGTAGAAGACACTATCATTTGGAAAATGATGGAAATAATATAAATAATGCCATATAATTATTTTAATGGATCGATAAATAAATAATTTATTTTTTAATGCACATAAACATTAGACTATAGCAATACTTAAAATGTGACATGGATATACATTGGAATTTTAATTATATATTATTCAAAATTATTATTTTAGAATGTAAATATAATAATAATAAATCTGACAATGAACTGTAGTATGTTTTAAAGAATGAATGACGGGCACTTTTCTAAAAATAATTTACAACTTTATTCACTTTTACAAAATACCCCTCACATTTATGACAATGTCTCCACTTTTCTTAAGTTGTAGGAAACTTTTCTCTATATTAAAATATATATGAAAAAATATTATTTTTTATAAAGTTGGAATGATATTTGAAAAAAATTAAAATGTGAGGCATCAAATAATGCAACATATGCAAATACATTTACAGTATAACATGATCAATAACACTGTAATAATCTAATATTCTAATAAATAATAAATAAACTTAAAAAGGGTAAATAATTATAGAAGTAATATAAACATTAAATTTTATATTAATTATTTGTTTAATTAATAATTTAATGTGAGATAAAAGTTGAAATTAATACAAATAAGTTAACCAATTTTAAAGAAAACAACTAGAATATAGTAAACACAAATTAAGTATAATTTAGAAACAACCCGGTTGAACCAGAATTGGAGGCAAGTCCGGTAATGATTGACTCGTCCCTGTGCAGCATTATTTCGGCCTTTCTTGTTATAGAAATATTAAATATATGTAAAGTACGGTGTATAATATTCAATGGTCCAATCCGATCTAACCGAGTTCAACTAAACTGGACATTGTACCAATTGGATGGCCGGTTCGGTTTTTAAAACATTGGTAGAAATGAATAATTAACTAACTTAAGCATTTTAAGTTAATTTAAAATACAATTTAATAAATTTTTTAAACAATAACATAGTTATATAGTAAAAAAAAAATTAAAGTTAAAATATAACATAAATTAATGATAATTGATTAATTTGTTCAATTTTTTTTTTTAAATATATATATATATATATATATATATATAATAAAAATTATCATTTATGACTTCTTGAAGTAACAAATTATTTATTTGTTTTAATTTTGCATTAGCTAAATTGTATATGTTCCATACTAAATATATATAACATATGTAGCTTCTTTTTGTTTTAAGGCCACTTCTATCATGATATCTGATTAACTAAAAATTAAGGCAGCGAGAGGGAGGACAAGGGCGAGTGACGGTGCTCATTTCCCCTAAAACCAGCGGAAGCCGCCGTCCGACCCAATTCCTCGCCGTCATGCAGTCAGCGCAAGAGGTGAGTCCTACTTCCTTTTGATTTCTTCTCCCCGTCTGCGGCTTTTCAGTTCCAGGAAATGCTTTTAAAATTACAGGATGTCGCCCCAGAAGAGGCAAAATCCGGTCGCGAACTTGAATCGGTTAAGTGCAGGCAAAGTGTTTGAAACAAAGTCAAAGAGAAAGAAAGAGAGAGAGAGAGAGAGAGAAAGTACCTTTTTTAGTTTTGGACCCTCCCAACAGACCTTCTCTTCCTTAAAAGTCATCCCTTTTAACGTTTTCTAGGGTTTTTAATATGGGACCAAATCATCGTTTGTTGTGAACGGTATTTAAAAGAAATGGAGAGTGGGACATGCATTCTCGCCTTGATTTCATCATTTGTTCAGTTTCTACGTTTCGAAACTGGCAAAATGAGTATTTTAGCTGAGAGAAGAGAGAAAATGATATGGTGAGAGAAATCTTCTTCAATGCCTTTTGACTTATCCGCATCGGTTTCGGTTCCTCACTAATTTATTAATATGGTGGAACTCGCATTAATGGACGCGGTTTCATTCAATCAAGACATGCAGAAATAATCAGAGCAAAGTTTGGATTCAAAGAGTCTAAGAAGCTTGCTTTTGAGGTTATGTTAAGCTACCATACTCTCTCTGGTCACTAGCTAGCTCTCAGATGGAGGTACATACTTTGAATACATGCATACGAGTGCTAATTATAAATATATATATTAGGTATAGATGCTTTCAAAGATATCTTAGGTAAACACTCTTGAGATGCACATATACATATGTGTGTATCATGTACACCCAACACTTGATAAATGTACACATATATACACTTTAGTATATTTGTATTCTAGATCAATATCTAATGCACTTTCTTTGGATATGTAAATGCTTCTTGTTACGGATCAAAATCGCTTGTTTGTAAAGCGATGAGTCACAAAAGAACAAAGATGAATACAGAGTATTTACGTCGTTTAGCCAATGTAGCCTACTCCACAAGCGAGAAGAGAGAGGAAAGCTTCACTATATCAGAAACAATACAGGAACTAGGTGCGATCGACTAGGGTTACAAACGAGAAATTTTTTCGTTGGTCATCGCTGCAATCCCCAAATCTAGCACACTGCAAAAAAAATCCACAATCAACTACTCCATTGGATGTTAAGTCGAATACTCACAAATAATCCCACACACTCATAAATAGATATGGTCATATATATACACATTATACTCTTGCACTTACTTGTAAGCCCATACTCACAAATACATATTATCCTGACCAGGCCAAGATGCCTCATGTATAAATATTGATTTCAATCAAGATAGAAATTGTTTGCTTTTGAGCCTGTCTATTTATGTTATTTAAATTTAATATTTGAAATATAAAATTCATTTACATTAGTTGTATCAACCAATATATTCATAAGATGAAATTTATTTGTATAAATATAAAGTAGGTAAAATGGTTATTACCATAGTTATTAAGTATTGTGACCCATCCAAGTCTTTGCTTATGTGAAATAGAGAAATTGTTAAATGTATATAAGCAAATTAGAATGTTCTATCTACAATCTACAATCTTAAATATATTTAATTTAGACTTGGAATAGGGTGGTTGGGCCACATCTAGGTTAGACCTACTATATCAATCTTATGGGGGAGATTGATGTGTTTCTTTGACAGCTAAAGAGAGTGCAATTAGAACTATATAAGTCCACACTTAAAGGAATCTTCATTATTCATGAGTTAGATTTAGACAAAGGAGCCTTTATCATTAAATCACAAAATTAATTCCAGTGTAGATGAAAATATTGGTATAATATTCTAGTGAAGAAAATAAAAATTCTCTCATCCTAATTAAGCACCTCTACAAATGTATGAGTAGTAAAATTGTGGTGAACCTGGCTCCAAACAATACTCTCCCAGTTCAATGTATGGGCTCTTTTTTCGGTTACAATACATGAACAATATGGTGGAATCACACTCACGAGTACCCGCTCTGATACCATATAAAATTGGTCTAATATCCATATAAACAATGACTAACAAAGTTAGTAAGTCTCATTGCAACTGATAAGCCCAAACTATTTCTACTCATTTATATATCCATGCTAACAAAATCAAGGTGAAATTTTAAAGTTTCTTAGATTTGGTTCTTCCAAAAAATCTAATTAATTATCAACCTCGTCCTATAGATTTCATGTCTACACTCAAAATTGGTCTAATATATGGCATATATAGTGACATTGCCTCTATCCAAATCATATACATTAAAACATTCCTCTCATTGTAGCGTAAATAAAGAGGCATAATGTAGCTAAGTTAATTGTTTTTATACTCCTTTTATTGATGTTGGACTTTTCTCTAACTCGATCTGATACTTCTTAATTTGTTCACTCTCATGTCTCCTCTCAACATAATACTAATAATATTCGCTAGAAATATTAATTAGTAGCAAGCTGGTCCTCATAGTTCTTGTGGTTCTAGTGATCACTAAGATTAATCCAAAATCCAGTTTCACCTTCTGCATGTACTTAATATATATATATACACTAATTTCTAAATCTTAAGTTGAATTGCAAAACCCCTTTTTTTTTTTTGAAACGTACGTAATTCTAAGACCCTGCTAATTAATTCACCTTCTGTATTAGTGTAATAAAAGCAAATGGATTGAAACTTAAGATTGCCAACTCTAAGATTTGTAAGTTTACCCAAACGAAGGTGACTGATCAGATTAGTGAGCCATCAACGACTCAGATGCAGTTCATCATCAGCTACATGCAGTTAGATCAAAAGTAGAGAAAACCTTTCAAGAAGACTTGGGCAATATTGGTTGAAAATGTCCTTCGTTGAAGTATCTAGAGAGGTATTCTTGCGCCAGTAACTGGAGTTCAATCTCTGAATTGCACTGGTCCGAGACAACACTCCCGGCGTGCACCGCCTCTGGTAGCGCCTGCAACTGCCGCGAGATGGGTACCGGCACCGGCAACTGATCGTCATCGGCTGGAACCAGATTCGCCACCGCCGCCGATGACATGGAGGTGTTTGCTAAGTAGAAGGGTGGAGCTGGGAGGTCCATGCTTGAAAGATGAGTCTGTACCACAGCCAATTCGTTCTGCAGGTTCACAACCTAACATATATTACAAAACACAAACAAAGATAGATACATTAATAATTAAGAAAGATCAATACAGAAGAATAGTTTTGAAACTCTATCTCTGTGTCTTTTCATAAGGAAGAGACTTCAACATCTCAGACATGCATGCAAGGCTATATATATATATATATATACATATATATTAATCTCAAGCTAGAGAAGAATATATAATATATGTCACAATTTCTAGGTTTGAGTAAATTAGAAGTAAACCCTAGAGCAGCAGCTGCAGCTTGTTAATTAATTTGAGGCCTCGTGGTGGTTCCTTTCCTGAAAAGTGATTGAGTGCTGATCAAAACCCAACTCTCTGAAAATGAAGTTTAGGTGAAGGGATATAAATATAACTCCTCATCTTGACAAACATATACATTAATGGCTTGCTGCATCATTATCCAAAAGATGAAACTATTTAATTAAAGTGGGAAGTAAGCCATCTTGGGGGATTCAAAGGGCAACCCATTTTAGGAGGAGATTGAAAAGAACACATGGATTTGATCTTTGAGGAAACAATGTATATATGGTTTGTCAAAATTATGGATTGATTGGATGGTTCGATTGGATTAAGAGACGATCGATCTGATGTGGCTTTTTCCCCCAAGATGGATCGTACGGCCTGGGGGCGGAAGAAACGGTGACCTCAGCTTGAAGGCGTACATCAGAGGAACCTCTCCACTGATCATCTCCCCCCCCTGTACCTTCTCTGACATCATTAAACCCTAGAATTCGTAAATGGACAGTGTTCCAGATGAAAAATCGCAATCAATGAAGAAACCCATCAGGGGAAGCAACTGATCTGTTCAGTCATGGAAGTTCGAACCCCTTCAGTTCGAAGAGGATGTCGATCGAGAAGAAAGAAAAAGACTACAAGTGAAGTACTTGACAAAACGTAGAAACATGTAATCGACCTTCACAGTACAGTACAGTATTCAGAACTTCAGAATTAACAAGCAGCAGCCGGCCCAGAACTCAAAGACACAAAAACAGAACAAGAGATCAATATTTCTTTCTTGCTTTTTTGTTCATTCAAGAACTGGGTCTCATAGATTTGCAAGACCCGCGTTGAGATTGAAGTACTAGAGCTGGGCAAAAAAAAACAAAAACACAAGAACAGATCATTTTGTTTTTTTTTTCTTTTTTGTTTTTTTGTGTGAAGTGGGTTGATGACAGGAAAATGGGGTTAATAATAAGAAGAAGAAAGAATTTCATATTACCTGTTGTTGTAGAGCGAAGATGTGGGAGACGCAGCCGTAGACGGGGTCCCGGAGCCTTGCCTGAGCTTCGTAGCAGATGGTGACGACGGCGTCGAGGCGCTTGTGGTCTGGTATCCTCGCGAGCAGCTTCGAGACGTTACTGGCTCCGAAGACCTTGTGCACCGCCGCGAACCGCCCTGCTCCCTGCTCCGAATCGAAATAAGGAGCGAAGATGCACCCCGTCACGCACTTCCTCCTCAGAAACTTGCACGCCCCGCATGGTCCCCCACCTCCTCCTCCTCCTCCTCCTCCTCCTCCTCCTCCTCCTCCGCCGCCGCCGCCGCCGTTGCTCCTGCTCATCTTTTTTTCTCTGACCCTCAATTTTTTTTTCCTTTTTTTTTTTTTACGATTACTGTACAGTCGGGAAGGAAGAAGAAGAAGAACCACCGAAAAGGGCTTCTTTTGGAGCTCCGTTTTTCATCAGCTCTACAGGTTTTGCGACTCGGGTGTATTTATTGGCAACGAATTAAACTTAGTGCCGGAGCTGGAGGTGGAGCTGCTGCTCAAACTGCTGCTGCTGCTGCTTTGGTTTGCAAATACTGAAGCTTTAAAGCCACGGCAAGGGGCTGTATCTAACCCATTTAAAGCAGATTGCGTGAAGCAAACATGCGGTGTCCTCTAGCGACTCCTCCTCCCTCCCTCTCTCTCTCCCTCCTCCAACCGCCGTGAAATGTTCCCACGTGCCTTCCCCCGCACGTGGTGGAGATGACATGAGCCCACGTCTTTCTTCTATATATAATTATTAATTTTTTTTTAAAAAAAATAAAATAAATTATTATGGTATAAAATACATCAAGTAATTTAAATATATTATTATTATTATTATTATTATTATTATTATTTTAAATGCCGACTCTTTTAGCATGACTCGTGTCCCCCGATCGTGTGACTCCCATTGCTTACTCTGATTATTGTCGTGGAGACTCGAACCTAAGACCTCCTAAAATACTTCAATTAACTCAAAAAACCTTTCCAACAAGACATTACAAGTGGACTACTTCGTTGGCTAATTCATCAACCGCTGTCCTCAATACATGAAACCATATAACATAATGTCCTTCCAGAGTTTTCTTCTTCTTACTTATTCTTCTTCTTCTTTCTTCTTGCTCGATCTCTTCGTGTCAGAATTTTGTAGCTTTCCTTTTTCTTCTTCTTTAGTATTTTCATTATTTTTTTCTTTTTCGTGGGTTCGTAGGAAGGGAACAGTAGTCGTCGTCCTTACGTCCGCGACCTTTTCCGGGTTTCACTATGCTAATGATCAGTAATGATCAGTAGTACTCATTATTATCTACTTTCAAACCCAAATTACATAAAGTCATGGAAGAACACTATTAACGTATATGGCGACGATCTCGTGCAGTATTAACGTATAAGCAACGACGGCGACGACAAACGTCGTCACTGTTATTTGTATTTAGCCACTAATGTAATGGAGACTAACATTTAGCGACGGTTGTGACGTATGGAAGTAATATTCAGATATACGTAAAAAAATAAATTGAATGGAAATCAAAGAAGGAGAAGTGGGTTTATTAGATTTAATCATAAAAGGACAATATATATATATATATATATATATATATATATATATATATATATATATATATATATATATATATAAAAAATAAAAAGTATAATATAAATTAGAAGAGATTAGTCACACATAGATAAATAAACAAAAGTTATCATTAGACATTTTGAAATAGGTCAATCTACTAATTAGACCTAATTTTATAATTTATTTTATAAAATATAGTAGAGACCAGTGTTTTAAAAAAAACCGAACTGGCCATCAAACCGGTAGTATGTGTGGTTTTGGTTGAACCTAGTTAGACTGGGTTGAACCAATAGTTCAACTATTAAATATTATACTTTATATTTTATATTCTTTTAATAATTTTATTAAAAATAAAAAAAAATAATCATAATTTTAGTGAATTGGGTTAAGTCAATAAGAACCGGATTGACCTCGATTCTAGTTCAACCAGGTCGGACGGGTTCTGTTCAGGGTAGCAAAAATCATACTTGCTTATGTCGGTAAAAGGCTTCTTAACTTAGGATAGTCATTTAGTTAAATTTATTAAAAAAAATTAATTAATTTTTTTTGCATAAATAAAATTTATTAATTATTATTTTATAAAATATAATAAAAATGAGTCGAGAGAATTGGAATACACATAGGTAGTAGTAGTACAGCGCGTTGGTGGCTTACTTTTCTTTTTTCTTAACCGGCCGTTCGATAATAACGAGTGTGGCACGGAGAACCATGCATCGACTGTTCTCACGTGCAGGTACCGTCGTGCTTAGGGTTACGTCGTACTGCGCGTCCATGAGTGAAGACAGGGAGGGAAGGAAGAAAAGAAAGGGAGGGCCGAGGCGGGCCCCATCCCGCCGTTCATCTCGGAACCGGTCGACTGTCATCACCCTGACGACGACGACCCAAGAATTAAGAGGGCTATATATATATATATATATATATATATACGTCTCTGAAAGCTTCTGAAGCGATCAGCTTCTGAATGCTTCCGCACGGCCGCGCCGTCCGGTCCTCTGTCTTGTTCCGTCCGGTAGCCTGTGATATTTAAAAAACACGGAGTACTGATCAGAATTTATCAGAAGAGAAAGAAATCCCCAAAAAAAAAATGAAATATAATATGTCGTATTTTAAATTTTTTTTTTTTTACTGGGTTTGATTTTATGGGGAGCTGGGATTCAGTCTCATGATCTCTCAGTGACGCACTTCGTGTACTTCTTCTTCTTGTCCTTCTTCCATCCCTAGTAATAAATGTGAGCAGCAAAAATATTAAGAGCGGAATTGTTGCTCCTTTACGCATAGCCTCACTCATCATCAATCTTCTGCCCCTCGTGACTGATCAGGCTGGGGAGAAAGATATATAAATTAATATAACACACGAATACTTGTCTGTGAAACGTTTTTAACTTGCAGAGTAGTAGGACTGAGCATGCGTTTTCTTATGAGTTGCAGAAGCAGTGAATCAGGACGACGTACACTTAGAGTTTTTTAAGAGTTTTATCACAGGAGTACGTATAATGTAATCTATGGGGGTTGGTGAGCGGATGAAACGCATGTCAGTTTTTTCATCAAAAACCGAGCTGCTGGGTCTTAGAAAGAGATATATGCATGCATGTCTCGATCGGAAGAGCAGTACTTTGTAATATAGAATTATTTTCATGTACGTGGCAAGTAAGTTTAGAAATTTAAGCCAACAGCTGTGTACGTATTTTCATTGAAGAGTAGAGTAATTAAGTTTCCTCATATATATATATATATATACAATCTGATCTTATCGAGTTAATTTATAAGTAACAAAATTTGGAGCTGTTTTTCAGTCGTTAATCAATGGCCAGTCGTACGTACGTGCTCTTTTTTTTTGCTAGGGAGTTGGCAACTGAACTGTAACAGTGTGTCAAGTGTAGTTGCATGTTCTTGATCTGTAGGGAACTATGACATTTTTTTTACTATGAATCTCAGTCTCTCCAGTGCGGCGGTTCTACCTCTCCTGCACAGCCCTGTATGATCAGTACCTGAGAATCCCGGCCCTTTAATATTGATGGTTTGTGTATTCGGAAAGAAAATCTGAGTTAGAAACAGTAGTAGAACTGCAAGTGATCATATATATATATATATATATATATATATAAGAAGAAGTAGTCTCCCTTCATGATCGATCGCACACTGCCAATGCAGCAGCATCGGAGCTTACTTTGATTGAGGAAGTGGGTGCATAGGGTCTTACCCATTAGCGGTCCCATGGGGGTTATTGCTGCCGGAGGTCTTAAGTTCGGGTCTCTACAGTGGTATTGGGAGTAAAATGTATTCACCTTCCTCAAAAAATAAAAAAATAAATGAAGTGAGTGCAGAGGTAAGCAAAAGATGGACATGTAGAGTACTCTATTTTGGTTTCTTATATTGTATACTTGAGTAACATAACTAGATAGAAAAGATGTTAAATATCACTAATATATACAAAAGTACCCTTACAAGTTAAAACTAGATTGAGGAAGTCATGGTAGAAATCACCAATCATTAGTCTATTCGCCTTTTCAGCTTTTCTTTTCTAAAATGTTGTTACAAAGCTTAGAACTTGTTTTATCTTTTTAATTTTGGCACCCTAATGGAGGCTTTTATGTCTTTCTTTTTTTAAGTCTGATTGCTTGGTCTTGATAGCCACTACACTGCTTCAATTATCACTCTTGATGCAGCTAAAACTATGGATCAACTATCACTCATGATGCAACTTTAACCGTGCTTCAATGGTCAAACCTGATGAAATTAGACAAGCATGTTTCTTCGATAGGTTTATAATATCAATTTAACTAATGACATTCGATATAGGAAGGGAAGTGGTTAGTAATGAATTATTCTCCACTAGAATTGTTGTTTGCGGTTACAATTTGTTAAAATCCTAATTTATGTGCTTAGTCTTCCTTCTTCTATCAGCTCTTGAGCTTTTGACATATTAGCTAGGTGCGTTACAACACCACCACCTTAAGTGACATAGAAAAGATTTGACTTTTTAGTCGGAAAACCTGATTCCATTTTAAGCTTTTCCAATATGACAACGTTTAATACTTATAATAGTACTATTTTTTGGAAATTTTACCATAGATGATTTAACAAAAATTACTCATAAATAATAAGTTTATGATTTTGTTATTAGTATTGTGTAGCAAATGTATTGTTTCTTATATTTTCATGTATAAGTTTTCAACTTTTCAATTATTGTGAAAAATATCATTTGCAAAACCCTTTTAGATAAGATACTTGAAAGGTTAAGGAATTCTAAAATATTAAATATATTAAAATGATTACCAAAAACTATAGTTAAATGGGTCCAATGTGGTATAAAATTGACATAAAAGAGCATACCTAATAAACAAGAGAAGATTAGTGTCAAGAATTCATCGTCTAATAGAAAAGACTGCCATCAATGGAATATATTTGATAATTTGATAAAAAAATCTATAAAATATAATTTTGTAGAACCTAATATGCTAGATTTAAATTTAAATATAATTATTCAGTGGTAAATTTTTTAATTTTTTAATTTTTTTTCTTTGTTTTGTTCTAAGTAAATTATTGTTTAAATATATGGCATATACTAATTAGGTTTTGTTGTCTATAGCATAGTTTTAGGACTTCTATCGTGGTCACGTCAAATAAAAGAATCACTTTTAAATAAAAGAGATAGCAAGGTACTATCTAAAATCACGTTGATAATTGTATATGTATTTTTTAACATATTGCATGCTTTATTAAATTTTGTTCAATTAAACATATTTTATATTTTAATTATTATTCTTTTCATTAATGTTGTCAATTTCCTATATTTTAATATAAATTTTAGTAAAATTTGATGATTTTTTTTTTGTTGCTCGTACTTTGCACAAGCTTTTTTGCTAGTATATACTGTATGCACCAAAATGTGCACGGCCCAAATTCGATGAGTCCATCAACCCACCGATCCATCAAATAACGATCGTGGGTAGGCTCTCTTCATCTTCAAGGTTCATCGTTGCAGCCCATCGCGAAGTCCAGTCGCATCGTCACGTCATCGACACAGTCGACGTCTTCGTCAGCAGAAACTGTCGAGTCAGCATGCTTTATCAGCTCACCGCCCACCTCAGCAATCAACAGTCAGTCCCGGTCTTTAACTGAAGGAGAGAAAGAGGGGCCACGATCCTGGTCTCCCTCCTCCCCCCTTCTTCCTCAGCGTCACCAGCAGAAAGAGGATCACGATCCCCTTCCTCAGGCGACATCTCTCACAGACCGGCTACAAATAGCCAGAAGTTCTCCGCCCCAGGGGGGGTGAAGAAAAATTGATTCCGAAGGATATCCCGACGAGTGAAGAACTCTCTCCCTCTCTCAAACCGAAGGACTTAAATCCCTTCTCGGAGGAGAAGCTCTCGCTCACAGAGGTTCTGTCAAATCATCGGCCAAGCAATTCGCCGCTCGTTCGCTTCTCTACGCTTCAACCGGAGCAGCTCTACACGTTCACGGCAGCGTCACAAGTCGATACATCGGAGCACAAATACCTCCGTCCGACCGACAAAAAAGCCACAACAGATCGTGCACACTCGCTTCTGCGACTTGAGTTCGACGTTAGTTCGTTCGCTGAAGCTTCGACTTCACCAACAATATCACGGAGATCGAATCGAGGGAAGCATAGGAAACAGTACTTTCGCATCCCTTGATACTGAAACACACAAATTGTAACACAAAAAAATCTCTGTTATTAATCGACATATTCTCTCGGTCGCCTCTTCAAGGGACCGGCGGATTTTCGGTGAAACAGATTTGGCACGCCCGGTGGGACATTTCCTACCTCTCATCTCCTTCTCCGTCCAACCAAAAAAAAAAAATCCCCAACCTCAGCCATGGCCAACAACGTCAACAACGGCAACAACAACAACAACAACAACAACAACGGGGGCAAGCAAACTGCCTCCTCGAGCTCGGTCACCCGCTCCCTGCAGCTACCGCAAGCTCAACCGCAGGAGCTCGCGGACCATCTGCCGACCTCCGCGCTCCTACCTCTCCACCACCGGCCATTCGCCCAATTACAAGGGCCTTGGCCAGGAGCTTGTCCACTGGAGGGCTCCTTTAATGCTAGATGTCGCCCGTCCGGTCGCGGTCTACCAACCACAAGGCTACAGCGGCCTCTACCAAAACGATCGTCGCACCCGGGTCGAGAATGATCCCGGCAGCAAATAGGCCGACCTACCTGCCCGTCGACACCACACCACCGGCCTTGCAGTCCGGTGGTCAGTCCAACCCAATCGCCACCATCGCCAAAGGAGCCGTGCGTCTGCGCTTTGGTGCAGCGGTGCAAACAACGGGGGGCACAAACTCCTCCTCCGCGGCCAGAATGAATTAGCCATCGGCCTCCTCCTCCGTCTGAGGCGGCGGCGAAGAAGACAAATCTCCAATCATGACCATCTCTCACGATCTCCTAGCAGCTAAACTGCAGCGGCGGGTCCACCACCCCTCCGCTCACCTGCGCCCGACAGACATCAGCGATCTCCCCTACCGCCACATCGCCCATCTCACCTCACCGATTTTTCAATAGTGGCTGCTACCGCAAGCCGGTCACCTCCCGAGCCACTTGTCCACAATCAACATGCGACCGGCCTTCGACCGGTCCCCTCCTCAAATACCATCTCCCGATGAAGCCACCAACGACGGCTTCATATCTTCAAGTTGCGTCGGGGACAAATGCTCGACGCAAACCGCCAAGGTGGCGGCAATGACAACTTCGGCTAAGACGATTGAAGAACAGCTTTGCCGAAATGCAGGCTGCACCGAAAGAGCAAAGCGAACAACAACTGCGTATAAAAGATCGCGAATCGGCTGCTCGCGATGCCCAACTTCGCAGCTCGCAATGATCAAATTGCGAAGATGTTTGAACGGGCTTGAGATGGGCACAACCACCAATAACACCGGTGGCGTCTCTCAAAGTCGACCAAATCGGCCGACTACAAGCGCCTCCGAAGCTACCGCAAAGAAGATCCTTCTTCGACAATGAGCTGCCGCCCGTCGCTCCAAAGTGGCCATCCACGAGGCCGACCAGAACTGGATCCGTCGGCTCTCACACTAGATGCTATTACAGAGCTCATCAACCGTGGCGGTACGAAAACAGCGCAGGGCGACCACAAATCGGGCACCTACAAGAGACCGTACACCGCGGGGATTCAGAAACATCCCGATGCCGATCGGCTATCACCCTCCCAAGTTTCAACAATTTAACGGCGACGGCCACCCAAAGCAACACGCCGCCCACTTCATAGAGAGTGCAACAATGCCGCACCGACGGTGACCTGTTGGTGAAACAATTCGGCCGGTCACCGAAAGGGAACGCTTTCGATTGGTACATCGAGCTCCCTCAAGAGTCTATTGACAGCTGGGAGCAATTGGGCGAAAATTCCTCAGCCGATTCTACAAGATTTTCGGCGCGACCGTAACATCGGGTCGAGATCGCCAATCTTAAACGAAAAAAGGGCGAAAAAAAGTGGTCGACTACATCAACCGGTGGAGGAACCTGAGCTTAAATTGCAAAGAAAGCTCAAATCTTTCTCTCGAAGCCGAAATAGAGATGTGTTCACGGGGAATGCGATGGAACCTCCTCTGCTATATACAGAGCCGAAGGCCGAAAGATTTCCAGGAGCTCGCAACAGAAGCTCACAATATGGAAAACTTAATAGAAGAACGAGGAGAAGAAGGATCCTCTTCCGCCGACCCTCGCAAAAAAGGGAAGGCACCTGCTGCGACTGCATCCAAAGAAACGAAAGAGAAATCAAAATCCTCTTTCGCGACAAATATTGTCGAGCCAATCAAGGTCGGCAGTAAGGTCAAGCAGACTTACCTCCCACGACAATTGACGGGAGGTTTCAAGAAGCTGACACTCAAGGAACGACAGGCAAAGACATATCCCTTTGCCGACGCAGACGTTCCCATCATGCTCGATCAGCTGCTGGACAATCAACTACTGAGGCTGCCAGAAATCAAAAGACCTGGCGACCAATCCAAAAGCAAAGATCCCAATTTTTGCAAATACCATCGACCGGTTGGGCACTCGACGGAGAAATGCTTCGCCTTGAAGGACCGCATCATGGAGCTAGCGGCGCAAGGCCGTATTGAGATCGAAGGAGCTCAAAACACGCTTCCTCATATACCATCTCCATCCGACCCGAGCGAATCAGCTAACTCGCCAAACAAGAAACAGGTCACGAAGAAGGAGTACCGACCAAAGCCCGGTTCCTCCAGCCGACCTCACAACAACAGACGACCACCGGCTAAGGTCGCACAAAACCGACACCCCGCGGAACAAGCTGCAGCCGACGCAGGGGGTGGATCTTGGTCACCGGAGAAAGAAGCCTATTCGAGAAATCGAACCGCACCGGCGACCATCAAAACGAAAAGCAAAGCGACCAAACAAAAGAGCCGCAAAACGCCAAAGAAAAGCTCTCGGGACCGACGCCCGGGGGCAATGAAAAGAAAAGAAGACCCGCCACACTAGCGGAGTTCTTCCCGGCGAGTTCCTCGCACCTCCAGCAATGGTGGCAACCTGTTCGACAGCCTCCTCCCGAAAGGCAGCGCAAAAAAAAGACAAAGGCAAACGACCGGTCGTCGAATCGATGACCTCGAAATGTCGCTAAAACAGATTTCGCCCGCTGAACAAGATAGAAGACGACCTCGACTTGGAAATTCGGTCGAGAAAAGCCTTGATTCAATTCTGGACAAACTGAGGAACTTCGAAGCCGAGCTCGAGATGCTGCTCATGAGGAAGCACGACTTGCCAAAGGTCGGGCTGACTCCCTTTACTGAAAGGAGGAGGAGGAAGATGCATTATCTCCACCACAACTTCGCCAAAGCGTAACAAGCACTTCGCGGTAACATGCCCTCCGTGCATTACATTTCGAGAGGAGGATATACAATTGGGGACAAAAAATCACAATAGACCGTTGTTCGCCTCCGGTTACATCGAGACCAGAAAGTCAATCGTATGCTCATTGACCGTGGATCCGCAGATTAACATTCTGCCGATTCGCACCATGAAGGACGTTGGTATCTCTGCTGGCGACCTCTCTCCAAGCTCTCTTCTCATCCAAGGTTTCAATCAGGAGGGACAGAGAACGCTCGGAATGATTAGTGTCAAGCTACACATAGGCGACATGGTGGCCGAAACTCCTTTTCAAGTTATTGACTCGAGGACCTCATACAACCTGCTCTTGGGTCGACCGTGGCTTCACTCTAATGGAGTTGTACCATCCACACTCCATCAATGCTTTAAATACCGGGAGAACGGCGAACAAAAGACGGTGTATGCCGACGAAAGTTCGTTCACAGAGGCCGAAGCATCGTTCGCAGATGCCAAATATTATCTGACAACCAAACCGGCAATTTGGTCGAACCAGGCAGCAAACATCGAGGACACTCCGACGCAGGCTACATCGTCAGAGCCACCAATGCAAACCGAGACGCCTAAACAGCCATCACAAAATACAGCTTCAAAGCAAACTCCGGTGCAAATTACGTCCATCAAACGAAACACGACTCAAGTCGTGTCTCCAAAGCAGCAGCCAGCGTGACGTGACAACCAACGGCACAAGGCCACAAATCGGTCGCAATCAATCCTACACCCAAACAACGCAGCATACCCATCTTACGGTACATCCCGCAATCACAAAGGAAGAAAGGCGGCTCCTCCGGTTGCTGTCACAAAAGTCAGCCGACCCGCTGCGGAAAAAGTCCGCAGTTCCTCTCCGCCAAAACTAGAGGAACGAAGCGTCGTGGAAGCGCTTCCCAAACCAACAGCGATTCACGGCTACACGCTCAAACGAAGGCTTCGACCCCAACGCTTATCGACCGATGGCGAGCGGGGCAATCTTCACGAAGGATCAAATTCATGCAAAACCACCTGTCACTCTACCGGTTCTCACTCCGAGCAATCGAGAAATTGAGGAACAAAGGCCAACGAATCGACCAAGGTCGCGGCAGGTCTCGCTACTTCTAAAAAAGCGAAAGCCAATCAAAATCTACACCGCCAAACGAAACCCATCAAAATAACCAGGAAGGGTTCGGCAGATGTAAATCAAGTATCAGTCGGTCAAACTCTGACAGAAAAGAAAGATACGCCAAAACCGGTGGTTATTTATACCCTGAGAGCAGCCATCGCACGAGCTCGAGCATATGATTCGGTCATGGTAAACCATATCTCCATCTCTGGCGACGATCAAGAAGAAGAGGATTTCGTTTTGAAGGAAGCTCCGGCCGAATTTGAAGAAGGAGGCCAAGCAACCGTCGACGAATTAAAGAAAATTGATTTGGGAACGGCGTAAGACCCGAGACCAACATTCCTCGCTTCACCGACGGCGAAGAAGAAGAAGCTGAATACATCGCATTTGCCCGCCAATACCGAGATATATTTGCGTGGAGTTACACGTGAGATAGGGCCTCGACCCACGAGTCGCAGTTCATAAATTGGCAGTCCATTCCTCTGTTCGACCAGTCAAGCAATCGCAACGACGGTTCCGACCAGAATTGGTGCCGGAGATCGAAAAGGAGGTCGACAAATTGATAGCGGCAAATTTCATCAGAGAAGTGAAGTACCCGACCTGGATTGCCAACATCGTCCCAGTCAAGAAGAAGACTGGCCAAATCCGGGTCTGCGTCGACTTTCGTGACCTGAACAAAGTGTGTCCAAAGGACGACTTCCCTTTGCCAATAACGGAGCTAATGGTCGACGCGACGACGGGTCATGAAGCTCTATCCTTCATGGACGGCTCTTCCGGCTACAATCAAATCCGGATGGACCCGAAAGATGAAGAACTCACTGCGTTCCGCACACCGAAAGACATCTTCTGTTACAAAGTGATGCCATTCGGACTCAAAAATGCTGGTGCGGCGTATCGAGAGCAATGCAGAATATATTTGACGACTTCTTGCACAAACGCGCGTCGAATGCTATGTTGACGACCTGGTGGTGAAGACAAAACAGAGGTCGGACCATCTTCTCGACCTTAGAGCAAGTGTTCGGCGGCTGAGACGGTTTCAACTCAAAATGAATCCGTTAAAGTGTGCTTTCGGCGCCACCGGGTAAATTCTTGGGTTTCATTGTGCATCACGGAGGGATCGAAATAGACCAGTCAAAGATCGACGCCATCCGAGAAAATGCCAGCGCCCGAAACGCCTCCGAGCTCAAGAGTTTTCAAGGCCACTTGGCTTATATCAAGCGTTTCATATCCAATCTTGCCGGAGATGCCAGCCCTTCAGTCGACTGCTCAAGAAAGAAACGCCATTCGAATGGGATCGTCATGCCAGAATGCCTTTAACAATATAAAGGCATACCTTACCAAACCACCTGTGCTTGTCGCGACCGACCGTCGGCGCCCATTGTTGCTCTATATATCGCAGCACAAGAAGGATCTGTCGGCGCTCTGTTGGCTCAATGCGGCGACGACAACAAGGAACGCTCCCTCTATTACTTGAGTCGAACGTTGGTGGGTGCTGAACTGAATTATACACCCATCGAGAAGACATGTCCCGGCGCTTGCCTTCGCTGTTCAAAAGCTCTGTCACTATCTTACGGCACATTCGAAAACTCATCTCGAGAGCCGACCAGCTGAAGTACATTATGTCGCGACCAATTCTCTCTCGGTCGACCGGCAAAATGGGCACCGCTCCTCTCCCAATTCGAGATCAATTTCGTGCAACGCGAGCAATCAAAGGGCAAGCACCGCCAACTTCCTGGCCGACCACCCGGTACCTGCTGAATGGGAATTAACAGAGGAATTCCCGGATGAGGAGATCTTCCTGGTCGAGGTGCTCCCTCCTTGGGAGATGTACTTCGACGGTGCAGCACGAAGAAGTGGAGCCGGGCGCCGAGTCCCGTTCGTTTAGCCCGAAGAAGGACCTACTCCCATACTGCGTTCGTGCTTACTCAAGCTTGCTCGAACAACGGCGAGTATCAAGCCATCCTTCTTGGGCTCGGCATGGCTGTCAAAATGCAAATACCGCAGCTACACATCTATGGCGACTTCGGCTCTCGTCATCAAGCAACTCACAGGCGAATTCGAGGTAAAGAAACCTGAACTCGAGCCATTTTGGAGACAAGCTAGAGAACTTCTGCCCCAAATCCGGAAGCATCACTCCATTTAGTCCCTCGCCCGAGAATGGGCCAGCCGACGATGCCCGCATCGCAGCCAGTCCCGGCACAATTCGATCAGCTGCCAAGCGAAATCCCCATTTGCGAACGTTGGGTAATTCCTCCCCGGCGGAGGGGCCGGAAGGAGGAAGAGCAAACAGAAAAAGATAGAGGAATCCTTCCCTATCTCAGCCAGTCAAAACGAGTTCGAGACTGGCGCGAGCCTATCGCGAACTTCCTTCGCCACGGCACACTTCCCGTCGACCTGCCTGAGAACGAGTCCAGATTCGGGCGAGCAGCCCCAAAGTATGTTTTCATCCACGATATACTTTACCGGAGGTCGTATGAAGGTCTGCTTCTTCGTTGCCTATCAAAGGAAGAGGGGTTACAAGTCCTCAAAGAGACACCACGATGGGGATCTGTGGGGCACACCAAGCCGCCCAAAACTCCATTTGCAAACCAAACGCGACTAGGCTATTACTGGGTGTCGATGCTCGGGGACGCCATCGAAATGGCTCGAACCTGCAAAACGATTACCAGCTCCATGCCGATTACATACACCAAGCGCCGGAACCACTTCACCCGACCGTCGCATCATGGCCATTCGAGGCTTGGGGATGGACATCATTGGTCCCATCTCTCCTAAGTCCGACTCCGACCGGCAGTACATCCTAGCTGCCACCGACTATTTCTCAAAGTGGGCGGCCGCTGCTTACCGAGAAGTGAAGGCTGCGACCGTCGTCGACTTCATTCGAACACAAATCATCTATCGATATGGAGTTCCCGGTATATAATGACGGACAACGGTGCGCCATTCAAAAACAAAGTCATGGACCATTTTTGCGAAAAAATTTCGCGATACAACAACGGACCTCAATCGCTTAATCCCGCAGCCAACGGACTAGCGAAGCTTTCAACAAGACGCGCTCTGTAAGATCTTAAAGAAAACCATTGGCCAACAACAAAAGAAGCTGGGACGAAAAACTGGGTGAAGCCCTATGGGCATACGAACGCCGTTCAACGCCAACACAGTCAACTCCATATTCGTTGGTCTATGGCACGGCGGTACTCCCTCTCGAAGTACAACTCCCGCCTCTCTACAATTGCAATGAGAGAAGGGCTGACGACGGAGGAATGCGCTCAGCTTTTGCGATTGGCGAGCTCGAGTCACTCGATGAACAGCGATTCGAAGCACAACAACGACTTCGAGTGTTACCAATCTCGCATGACCGAGCCTTCAACAAAAGGTACGACTCAGGTCATTCCGGAAAAGGCGACCTCGTGCTTGCAGGTTCGAAGGCCTATGCTCTTCACGAAGCAAAACCGGGGCAAATTTGCCTAAAATGGGAAGGACCCTACGTCGTGCAAGAAGCCTATACGAATGGCGATACAAGCTCGTCATCGCAAACGGTCGGAGCTGCCGATAACAAACGGTAAATTCCTCAAACGGTTTTTTTCATGAAGAAGGCAGCAAAGAAAAAAGAGAGGAAGAAGAAAACGAGTTCGGACTTCTCATTGCAAAAAAAAAAAAAAAAATTGTGTAATGGGAACGAGTAAAGCTTCAAGAACAAAAAAAGCCGGCTACAAAAAAAAAGCCAAAAGAATTCTCGAAAAAAAAAGAGGGAGCGATCGGTGGTGGGAACTTGAAGTCAGCTACCCTCTGCCGTGGTCGCCCCACTCGGCTTCAACTTCAGCCAACGCCGTGTCTCGGCCTCGTCAAGGATAGGCCGTGGTGCGAAGAGAAGTAAGCTGACTCTCCAACGCAGCAGCTTCCTCCTCGGTACCATCAAGACCGGTAACGAATATTCATAAGCTCGGTATCTATGGTGTCGAAGGCCCCGAAGACGCCCAGCGGTCCGCGAAGGGCTATCTGCTCAACCTCCACAGCCTCACGCTTCAACCTGACATCGATCCAGATCTGCGGTTAAATCATCGCGACGACGGTTGACCTGTTGGACAGATCGTCGCGAGTTCAGCCGGTGGCGAACCGATCGGTTAAGCTGAGCTTTTCAGCCAAAGAACCGCGCAAATCGCCGACAACGAGCTGCCTCTGAAGCAAAACTTTCCACCCATTGCTCCAAATCTGAAGTATCAATACCGGCTCTCCTCAAGTGATCCAGAAAGACACGAAGTGTCAGCTATGAGTCCGGGCGAACAAGGGTCATCAGCCGGTACCAAAACCGACTCGACGAATCCACTCCACGGGGCCGAAAGCGGACCGGCTGCATCAGCAACCTCGACATCGCCAAGAGAGGAAGGGTCGACAACTGAAAAAAAAAAAAAAAAAAAAGGTGAGATGGAGTTAAAAGACGAAGTCGAGAGCTGAGAAAGAGAAGAGCAAGAAAAAAAAAACAAGGAAGAGAAAGACACTCACGGACCACGGGATGTGAACTTCGATGAGTTTTCGCTAACAGGTTGGTGCCCCCTGACTCGAGTCCCTTTCATAACAGCAAGGGTGACTTCATCGCCAACAGGAGGGAGCGACGCCAGGGGCTCTTCCTTCGAAAGTATGGCAACTGGAGGACTCAATTCAGCAGAAGAAAAGTGTTGGAGTTCACCCTCGACTGATCTAATCTGCGCTTCACCACCACTTGGAGCGATTACCGGGCATTCGACCTCGCCGATGGCGAACTCTCCAACAACAGCAGCAAGAGGCGCCTCGTCGACCCATTCCAGTTGCCGAGCACCCTCTAAGTCAGTAAGATCAAACAAATCGTCTTGCTGCAAGTCGGGTCGATCCAAAGAGGGCGCCAAAACAATCGCAAGCTTCTCGGAAGGTACGTCGCCTGGATTTTGGGTTGTTTGTCCTTCGACTTCAATCACTTGTACAGGCGTCATCTCCGGCTCCGCAGTGGTCACTCCAGTTGTCAAATCCAAAGACTGGCCAACCGTCTCCGGATCCTTAATCTGTTCTCCGGCGGATCCTAACAAGGGGATCTCTGAAGTAAGAGATGCAGGGATCCTCGGTTTACTTGTGCCGGTGCGAAATCGTTTCTCGAAGGGAGGAGGGGAATAAACAGTGGGCGCAGGCTCTGAGGTCTTTGACCTTTTCTTCGAAGTAATTTTTTGTGGGGATGCCGGCGATTCAACCACTCCTTTCCCCTTATCTAAAGTAGCATTGCTGGCCGGCAGAGAAAGCACGACTGGTCTGGCCTCATCCTCTGTCGAAGGGGTTTCCTTGATCACGACTCCAGTCGTCGGGGCTGCTGGCGTCGAAGTCGCCAATTTATCCTTCGCAAACCTTTGGCCGAGGCACTCTCTTCTTCGCAGCAGTAGATGCCTGCCTCGCCTTTAGCAGCAGGAGGGTTTTGTACTCTTCCAGCGTGCTCCTTCTAACACCACCTCCTGCACCAACATCCCCTTGCGCGCAGGCTGCAAAGATTTCTTTGGCACAGAACACCGTGGAGTTTTTATCCCCCCTAAACAAAAGAAGAGGAGAGAAGGAGCCAAAATGTTAAAAGTCAAGAAAAAGGAGAATACGAAAGGAAATAGAGAGAGAATGGTACCTCGAAGTAGGGAACAACGGTCTCAAGCCATGACTCCCGAAAGAGAGCCGTCACACCTGGGTCGGAACTAGAACTCACAAAAGCAGGTACTTCTACTTGGCCAAGAGGACAAGAAGTCGCGGCTCGCCACATCCCCAGCAGTGTGTTAATCGTCTCAGTCCCCCGCTGGTCAGCAAACAAAGCTCCCGGCAGATCTTGGCAAAATCCAAACTGACGAGCAAATCGATGAGGGCTGTAAGGCTCAACGATGAAAGACTCACGCTGACGCAAGACAAGAGAAGTCGCCTGCAGACAGCGGAAATATTCCACTTCGATTCGAGACGCGAAATGACCCGGCTTGTCGATGATCGGACCAGGAGGAAGGGCCGCAGAAGGATACCAACATCGCACCCCACCACGCCAAAAAAACAGAACGAAGCTTTCTCCCCGTATAAAAGTGGGCGTGTGCTGGATTGCGGTACAACATCATAAGCGGTCCGTCGCCGCCACTGGAATCAACTTCGTGAACGCCAAAGCGTTAGGCGAGCCAGCGAAAAACATACGGACAAGGTACCCTCCCCGGAGAAAAGGAGTTAAGGCCCCGATAGATATTTGCCAGGGGCTGCGCTTAGCCAAATTGAATTTTGACCGCAGGCCATATAACAAGCCACCTTGAAAACACCGACCCTCACAAGATTACCGGGTGGGCAAGGGAAAGACAGAACGGCAAAGCCACGCTGATAGAAAGGCAGCCAGATATACTTCATCTGCAAGCTTAGCGGGGACCCCAAGCTCGAAAGAGGCTGATCTTGAAGCACCGAACGGTCGCGGTTCCTGCAGCCCGCGTCTTCTCGCGGTCGGCCCGTGTATTCTGTTATATGCTGCGCACCCTTTTGGCTCGAAACCGAAGGATACCCACTCGCACATACGAATACCGGTGAATCCATCGGGGCCTATGACCGCCGCCGCGGCAAGTACAACCGTAATACGCAAGGAGGAGGTATTGGAGGCTCTCCGGCAAAGGCATGGAACGACTCGGGTAAAATCTGCCATCGATGGGGTCGCCGTCGTCGTAAATATCCCCTCGAAAGAGGTAACCCTCCGAGCTTATGCAAATCCCATAGCGAAATCGACAGCTCTCCCTCCCGTGTGAAAATTGTGTTGGTCGAAGAACACCGGACCTCCATGAACGAAAGTGCATGACGTTGCAAAGAACACCGGTAAGCAAACATAGAGGCTCGAACCGCATGAGTCAAGCCAGCTTGGGCCAGCAGTTCAGGACAAGTATGGAGGACAACGCCTGCCCACTCGGCAGAAAGGCAGAAGTGTAGGACTCATACACACGCTCTGCCGACCATCCCAAACATCAAATCCATCATGGTCGATAGAAAGCTTCGTTCGTGAGAAACGGACCTGATGGTCGTCAGCGGCTCAACAAGATGTGGCCTACCGCCTGGTGCGGAGATGACGAAGCTTCATTGACCCCGTGGGAGGTAACAGACTTGATCGTCTTCATCGACAATAGGACAACTCCATAGCTCGTGGACAGACTTTGACCGGGGCACGACTATATCCACGACCACCATAAGTCGACGGTCCTCCGAGAGGTAATGACAACGCCGATGTTTTCCTTCAGATCACGAATCTGCACACAATGGCGGAGAGTACCTCTCGAGATCCCTTACAGCTCGTGAGGGTCAAACCGAGGAAGGAGACCGAATCCGAAGGAGTAGACATCTGCAGCAGAACATAGAGGTCATCAGCCAAATCAAATCAGGTAATGCATCCTTCCCTCAAAAAAAAAAAAATATATATATATATATATATATAGAGTCTCTTGCGACCAAGAGCAAAGTCGCACAAAAAAAAAAGAGAAAGAAACTTGCGAAAAAAAAAAATCGAAGTCGCAAGCAAAAAAAAGGGAACGGAGAAACAAAAAAACGAGAGTGGGCAAACTGAAGAGGCACACCAATCCTCTTCGACCGGTCAAGAAACAAATCTCGCACCCGGCGACCAAGCCGAGCGCGATCAAATGAAGCTACTTCACCTAGCGACCATTCTGGCCGGAGCACATCTCCGACCACAAAACCGACTCAGGTCAAAAGCAGCGCATAGCAACAGAGCTTAGCGCGGCCAAAACAACAATTGTTCTCGGCAACCCAAACAGAGAACAGTCCCAAATTCTGCGCACAGCAACAGAGCTTAGCGCGACTGAAGCAAGCAGCCTCGCGGCCAACAAACCGGAGGCGAACAGAACAGAGTTCTCTAGTGCTCGACGACCAAGTTAAGCACACCAAAGCGGAGAATTCGACATCTGACAACAGAGTTAGATGCCGCACACCTGATCCTAGTGCCTGACGATTGAGTCGGACAGGAAAAGGATGTTGCGATCAAAACAGATGCCCGGCGACCGAGCCGAGCATCCTTCGAAGCCCCGCGACCAGCCACATAGTTGACCGCAATCACAACAGGTGCCCGGGACCGAAGCCGAAAGCACCCTTCAAGCTCATGACCAATCAAAGCAAGTAGGCCGCGACCAAAGCGAAAGTGTCCGCAATCGAAGTCGAAAGCACCCTTTACCACTTCGCGATCGAAAAACAGAGACGGCGCTGACTAAAAGCAACACCCGGGCGATCGAGCCGTGTGCCGCGGTAACAAATTCCTGCAACCGGCAATCAACCCGGACGCAGTCAGCAGGAGTCAGGTAAGTAACTCTGCCCCGAAAAAAAAAAGAGAGAAAGAAGAGGCTGCGACAAAAAGAAGCCGTCGCCGAAAAAGAAAGGGTTGTGACAAAAAGAAGTCGTCACCATAAAAGTTGCGACAAAAAAAGAAACAGTCGCAAGAAAAAAAAGAGAGAACAACATTCATTCGCACTCCGGCACCGCGCACCCTGCGACCAAGCCGAGTGCGCCAGCGCAGGAATTCTGCCCTCGACGACCAAGCCGGGCTCAACCAAATCAAAACTTCAGCACCCGGCGACTGAGCCGGATGCGACAACAACCTCCGGCAACCGAGCCAGATGCGACGATATGAAAAGACAACACCCCGACAACTCAGTCGGGCTCATTCGAAGTAAATTACTCACACCCGACGATCATGCCAGAGGTAATCGCAGCACCCCGGTGACCGAGCCGGAACGCAGCAGCCGAAGCACAACTTCAGCACCCGACGACCGAATTGGGCGCCAAAGCAGAATCCAGCATTCGGCAATTGAGTCGAATGCGACTCGGATTCAATTCCAGCACGCGTACGCAAAGAATTGTCAATTTTGTCGCATTGACAAAATGACGCATTAATTTAGAGCGAGAGAAAAGAAACGGAGACAGAGAGGAAATTCAAAAAAAAAAAAGAAACAAAAAAAGAACGAGAGAGAGAGACCGAGGGAGGAGTTGAAAATGAGAGGAGAGAAAAAAGAAAAAAAAAAAAGAGGGAGGAAGAGATGAAGAAAAAAAAAAAAGAGAGTTGGATCGACCCCGGCTGACTCGAATTCGATCCGAGGTCTTTGGGAGAAGCAAAATCTCACGGTACCTTTCAATCTTGGTTCATGGAGGACTTCCCGACACAAGCCGGAGGGTTGCAGAGGGTCAAAATTCTCAAATTGCCGAAGTCACGGATAAAGATAGCCTGCCAGGTCGCAGACTGCCTTAGGCTCCCAAAATCCAATCACAAGCAGCCTCTCAATCCTGGTTCGCAAACAATCTCCTAACTTCAGAGACAGTCTCTCGGGTCGCAGTGAAGTGCAGAAATCAGGATCGCAGACAAACCAGAAGCATGCTAATTAGCAATGTCCCCTCAAGCCGCAGTCACGTCCAAGTTGCGGTTTTCTTAATAGCAAGTCGAACAGCAGAGAGAAGAAGAGAAACGAGAGAGAGGTGTAATTAGGTTTAAGGGAGGTCGAAGGGAAGCCGATTAGCCTTCCCAAGAGCACGTCGGAGCTTATCAAGAGGTCCCGAAGTGGAGTTTCATTCAAATTAGAATTCGGTTTAGAGAAATCCATAAAAAAGGGAGGGTCAAATAGAGAAGTGGGGTCCACCATCTCATGCCTTATTAAACCCTTCGACTTCCACCAATTTGAGGGAGAAGACTCGAAGATATTCTACCAATCTGCATCAACAAAACGAGATCGCCGAAGCCCTTTCAAGACCGAATCGCGGAAGCCATCCCGATCTCCCTCTCTCTTCCTTTCTCCTTCGGCCTTGGTTCTTCTGTCTCTCTCTTTCTCCTCCGGCAACAGCAGCAGCAACCCAGTTGACGATCCTTTTCATAAAGGATTCGACGACGAGTTCCCAAACAAAATCTCACTCACGGTGGATTCGTCGTTCGAGTCTGTTCGAGCCCTGTCGAAAGCCAGCCTGAATGAGGAAGAGGAAGAGAAATTCCAATACGAAGTCGCCCCAAGGTTCGTTTCAGCAAAGAGTTCGCCGAACCGAAGCAGAGCCTTCCCTTCGGTTCACGTTCTCTTTCTCCGGAATAACAATTTGGTCATCGAAGTTGGCGTAACCCAGAGAGTCGCCTAAATTCATCAAAGCCAGCAGAATCCGTTGTTGTTTTCAGAGGGATCACCGAGTCCAATTCTCTAGCCCGAAGACCAGATCGATGAAGATTTCAATTCAGCCAGCAACAAGTCACGGCTTATCTCAATTCACAACATGCCGAAACTCACAGAAATCAGCACAGATGTCTTATATGAAGTCTCAAAGCAATCTTCGATCACATTCAAGCAACTCTCAACCCGGACGACTGCAATTCATCATCAAAATTCAACCGGGCCTCTGTTCAGGTATTCATCGTCTCTCCATACCGAACATGCTCTGTATGTTCGAGTATACAAAAAAAAAAAAGAAAAAACAAATCTAAAAAACAAAGAAGAGAGCCAAAAAATGAAGAAAAGAAAAAGAATGAAAAAAAATATATATATACAAAGTGTACAGAAAATATACAATGTCCTAAAAAAGTAAGAGGACAGAAGAGCAGTACACAAAAGATAAACGATCCTAAAAGAGTAAGAGGATCAACAAAAAAAAAAAGGATGTGTGTGCGTAGTGTGTTGCGTTCTTCAGTTTCGAAACTTGTTCGTTCCTCCCGAACGAACAAGTCTCGAAGGGGGCAATCTGTATGCACCAAAATGTGCACGGCCCAAATTCGATGAGTCCATCAACCCACCGATCCATCAAATAACGATCGTGGGTAGGCTCTCTTCATCTTCAAGGTTCATCGTTGCAGCCCATCGCTAAGTCCGGTCGCGATCGTCACGCCATCGACACGGTCGACGTCTTCGCCGCCAGAAACTGCCGAAGTCAGCATGCTTTATCAGCTCACCGCCCACCTCGGCAATCAACGGTCGGTCCCGGTCTTTAATCAAGGAGAGAAAGAGGGGCCACGATCCTGGTCTCCCTCCTCCCCCTTCTTCCTCAGCGTCACCAGCAGCGAAAGAGGATCACGATCCCCTTCCTCAGCGACATCTCTCACAGACCGCTACAAATAGCCGAAGTTCTCCGCCCGGGGGTGAAGAAAAATTGATTCGAAGGATATCCCGACGAGTGAAGAACTCTCTCCCTCTCTCAAACCGGAAGGACTTAAATCCCTTCTGAGGAGAAGCTCTCGCCACTCACAGAGGTTCGTCAAACCATCGGCCAAGCAATTGCGTGGATTCGTCGCTCTACGCTTCAACCGGAGCAGCTCTACACGTTACGCAGCGTCACAAGTCGATACACGGAGCACAAATACCTCCGCTTCGACCGACAAAAAGCCACAACAGATCGTGCACACTCGCTCTTGCGACTTGAGTTCGACGTTCGTTCGTTCGCTGAAGCTTCGACTTCACCAACAATATACGGAGATCGAATCAGAGGAAGCATAGGAAACTGTACTCGCATCCCTTGATACGAAACACACAAATTGTAACACAAAAAATTCTCTGTTATTAATCGACATATTCTCTCGGTCGCGCCTCTTCGCGGACCGGCGGATTTTCGGTGAAACATATACATAAATTAGATGGCCCCGAATCTGATGCGAACAAGGCTTGTGCACATCGGTGCGTGCAGCCAATAGCTGTTCGCAGCCGCACGTGGGGCGCATGCGAACGAGGCATAAAATATCCCACCATTCACCCAAAAATAACATTTATGCTCCTGGTTCGCATGCGTGCGGCTACGAACAGCCATTGGCTGTGCACACCGATGCGCTCAAGCCTTGTTTGCAGCAGATCTGAGGCCAAATTAGATATTGATAGGCAGGGAAATAAATGAAAATAATAAAATTTTAAAATTACAAATCTGAAAATTTATAAACATAATGATCATATATTCAGAAATTTTAAACATAGTAAATAAGTACTGAATAAAATTGTGCACAAGATAAACCTAATATATTAAATTGAGAAAAATAGGCTATTCAGCTAGGTCATGGACCACCTATTTTTACCATCTCCCTCTGCAATGCCTCACAAAAAGGGGACTCCAAAGGCCTCGTCCACTATGAAGCCCATGTCTAGTTTTACTATAATGTTGGGTTTATTCAAGTCTATATTTTTAAAATTATTAAATAATTTAAAAATACAATTTAGGAGAGTAAATTTAAATTAATTTCACACATTTTGTCTTTACCTTTACCTATTTTTATTACTATATGGAGGAGAATTAGCACTCAAATAAAGTAAATTAAATTATAGGTTTTTTTATTAAGTTTCACCGTTTCTGTTTTATCCAGCCCCATCCCCTTCTTCTCGCTTCCGTTTAGCCAAAGCAAGGCAGAGGAGTATAGGAGAACATTCATCCTTGCAACGTCGACCCTTTTCGAAATAGCTTCCGAAATCTAAATCCTTTCCAGTTTCTATCCAAAGCCCTCGCCCGTCTACCCGGGAGCTGAGTTTGGAGAAATGGCAAGCCGTGCGCTTTCACTTCTACCGGTTTCCTCAGCATTTTCTTCATTAGATACGCGGAAACCAGCTCCATCTTCTCTATTTCTGCCGAAATATCAGAAATTGAACGGATTGGCGAGCTCTCTGTTCGGTAGTTTAAGTCTAGGGCCATCAATTTTAGTACCTATTAGTAGTAGAAGAACCTCGTCCTCTGTTACGGTTTTCTTCATGCTTCCTACTGCGTGAGTACTTTTTAGTGTATATGTATATCGACTGAAACTTCATCTTTTTGGTTTATTTCATGTATAAATGGATGGCTTTCTTTGTGATTACTAGTACTTGTTTGCAGAAAGCCTGATAGAGCACCGGTGGAGAAGATTCCGAAGTCAGTGTAATCAGTAGACTCGTTCCCTCATTTGAATTTTACGTTTAAACGGTTTTTTTTTCTGTGTAATGATGTTCGTCCTGAATGGTGCAGGTGGTCTGCCAGGGCTATAAAGTCCTTTGCGATGGGTGAACTGGAAGCCAGGAAGTTGAAATACCCAACAACAGGAACGGAAGCCCTTTTGATGGGAATTTTGGTTGAGGGTGAGAGGCTTTACGTATATTACGTTGTTATTAATTCTGAACTTTTTACATACCCATTGCGTAGAATAGCAGCATTTTCTTTTAATAAGACAAGTACTTTGTCTCGCTTTCCCTTCCAAGTATGCTATGTTATACGTGGATGATGGAGGACTAAGCAAAGCTGTTTGGGAACTCATTACTTGTATGTTATTCAATCATTACTCGAGTCATAAAACATGCATGTGAAAAGCTTAATTATGAATTAATTCGATGTGAGGACTGCAGTCACCTTTTTCAGTTATTATTTAGCTCTTTAGAAGAAACACTACACCTTTTCTTGTCAAACCCACTCAATTACTGGTGTCTTTGTAAAAGTCATTTATAACTTGTGAATTATTAAGTTTGTTAACTGTTATAATTTTCCCTCTAACTTTATACATTGGAAAGATATAACCCCTTACATTGGATCCCTGCCATCAATTTAGTGGGTGTCCCCCTCCAACAGGGAGCTTCGGTTAAATTTTTATTGAAGCTCTATGTGCAATTCGGGTTGCTTGGGGGGGAGCTGTCTGCCCCCTCAAGCCAGTGCCATTCATCTGATGCCGTGCTCTGTCCACTGCTAAGTAGGTCTGTGGCATTCTGTCAAAGGTTTTCAGGTCCATTGGCAGTAGAGGGAGAGTTTTCATGGTCATCACTAGCCAAATGACAAGCACCATATGCTAGTAAAAAATGGTTCAAATATAGAAAAAAAGTCACTTAGTTCCAAAGGCATACAAACCCAAATTAGCTCTTTGAAAATAGTCTACTTATGCCTCATAATCGTCATAACTCATGTTAAGTCTTGGCAAACTTAAAACCCTATTCAAGTTGTCTAGTAACTTTTTGTTAAATCATTATATGTATGGTTTCACACTGACATTGCCTATCAATGTACAAGTGGCATCACGTCTTGCCATTCCAAGCCTAAGCAAGCATAACCCTGTTCAACTTGATTCTTCCTGTTTTATGTAATCATTATGTGGTTTTTGTTTTAAGCTTGCAGGAACATCATACTGACAATGCTGTAAAATTTAGTGCTCATTTCCATTTTCCTGCTTCGTTTTCGGATTTTTTACAACCTTCTTTTCAAAGTTTAACTATTCATGGTAAAACTGTATGGTGAGTAGTATTTTCTACTGCCCGGGCTCTTTAGGAGCAGCAAGATGCTTGAACCTTTAAGAACAAGTCTTGCATTGGGGTAATGTGATGGATAGATTGGTTCATATCTCATTTTTGGATCACAGATTTTTCCATCTTTCAGCCCCACTTTTAGTACTGTGCTGCATTCTCATTGAAGGGATATAACTTTTATTAATACAAAATCATTCAATTTCTCAAGACACACTCCTTTAAAAGGTTTGTTTGGAATTAAATTTTGATGGCTGCTGTAGTGGCCATCCAGATCCTACAGGTGGAGGGGGGTATTCCATGACACTTCGTGCTGCATCATCCAAATAAATTTTTTCTTATTTTAGTCTATGATTTGGCAAAGGCTGAGCTCTGGTTTGTTTTGTATGGATTTGCGGATATATAGACTATCTTTTGCTTACCTTTTGGCTTTCAAGGGAACTATAGGTTCTTGTGGGATGATTTTCTTCTCTTGCTGCTTCTCAGCAGTTTTGGACTCTTTATGATGAAGCTCTGTGTCTCATTGATGGGCTGAAATTTTCGTGGTTTCAGATTCTTCTCTTGGACGGTTTTGCTGTTTCACTAGCTTGTATGGGTATTGGTTTATGAGAATTAGTGCACAGTGCTACCTTTGATTTTGACCTTGGCTGAACTTTCTTTATCTTGATTTTAGTTTGTTAATTTTGAATTTGTTGATGTTTTGTTTCATATTTTGTTTTATTGTAGGGTCAAGCTAGTTGGCTTTCTCCTTCCTTTTGTATTAGGTGGTCTGTTACTGGGTTTTAGTATAATTTCTTCTCTCCTTTTCTTTTTCTTCTAGTGCGATTCTTACTATTCTCGAAAAACAAAAAGGAAATGGAGTAGTTGTTGAAATAGCTAGGATGGAACATAGTAACTGTGGTCAAACATCTTTCAGTGTTTCTGAACGGAAAGTTGATGATTTGCAATTGAGAGTTTGATCAAAATCAAGTCACATTAGCTTCTTTATGCTGCTGACATCTGTGAGACCTTTGAAATCTCATTGTCTACTGCCACTTCCTCATTACCTTAAGGTCTTATGTAAAGAATCCATTGTAAGGTAAGCGGTTAGGACACTTTCTCTACTTTCCTCCAATTTGAAGGCTTTTGAGTGAATAATAACTATTATGATCGCAACTAACCAGCTTAAAAAGAGGGGAAGCAATATGAAAGACCAAACTTTTAAGATCTTTGGTTGGACCACGTAGCTTTGCTCTCCCATCTGAAGTGCACTTTTTACTAGGTTTTCCCTGCAGGACTGCTCCTGTTTTTCACTTTGCACCTTTTACAAAATAGTTAACCTTGGGAGCCCACTTGCATTTTTATTGCAAAAATTCAACTGTTTCATCAGTCATTATAAAACATTTGGAGTTAGATTTGGAGTTAACCATTAAGAGGCACAGCTGTTGTTGGGTTTCGTAGGGTTGAACCCATGAGCTTGCAGTGGAGGGATGTCTCATTGTATGAAAGCTCACTGAACCTAACATGGTATGGGGAAGCAACTTTTACTTGTGGTAATTTATCTTTCTTTTGGAAGGGGTAAAATCATCTTGCCGGGCTTCTCTTAATTAGTCGTCGTACCATCTTTTGCTTGGTTTTACTGGCTTTTGAACAGTAAATAACTTATAAAAAGAGGTTTCTTGTCATTTGGGAAAAAAAAAACTGATGGATGAGATGGTTGTTTATGGGCTATTTCATCTGAAATGGGTTTTCTGCAGATTGTTGATGTCAACAGAAACTGACTCGGCTAGGTATAATCCAACTATGTTCTACTGTTGTATCATATACTGGACAGTATTTCATCTTTGTAAGCTTTTGGTGGACAAAAAGAAAAGTTTTTGGTCGACCACTTTTCTAGAAAAAAGCTGTGGCCTAAATAATTATAAGATCGAGGATTCTTCACATTATGTCAAAAACTAAAAAGCCAAAAGCTAATGTTGTTTACTGTTTAACTGACCAACTTTGCTTTGAATTCTTGTTTTGCTTTCAATTTGTAGGGACCAGTTACGCTGCCAGGTTTCTGCGGTCTAATGGAATTTCACTTTTCAAAGTACGTGAGGAAACTGTGAAAATGCTTGGAAAATCTGACATGTACTTTTTTAGTCCTGAGCATCCACCCTTGACTGAACCAGCTCAAAGAGCACTTGATTGGGCTATTGATGAGAAAATGAAATCAGGTAATTGAAGACCCATTCCTTCCTATATGATACAGCTGGTGTTTGCTTCTATATATTAACATTTGGAATTATTCACGTTAAACTGCTAGTGTAATTGAGGATTTTTTTTTTTTTTTTTTTTGAATTTTAGTTCTGGAACATTTAAAGTATTCAATTTCTTCTTGCTGCTCTTTCAATTTGGTAAAGTGGATTAAGTGATTGGTTGCTTAACGGTTTGTTCGCCTCGTCTCCATTCCAAGAAAGTGATTTGATCTATTAGTGATAGAGAGAACACACCTAATTATTTTACTTGGTTGTGGAAGAAGAGTATACACACAGCCCTCATTAAGTAAAGGAATCACGTTTTGTGGGTTGATTTGATAGGGCTGTTAACCTATTTTCAATGGTCAAAGCTGGTGCATGACTTTGATAAAGGGACATTATGAGAACTGGAATACCCTTGCATCTTGTTCTTCTTGCAGTCCTGTACTCTTGTCTGTGCGGTCACTCGCCTGCAAAGGATTTCTGTAGATTAACTTAGGCAATAGGTTGCTCCTGAAATCAGGGCCTTCTGGGTATGGTGGTGTGATCAGGGATTGTAACACACACACTCTTTATTTTCCTACTGCTTTATATTGAATATCACTGATGTCGTAATGGTTGGGTCTTTAAAATGGGTTTGTGGTGTACCAAAGTTGATTCTCTAAGCCTGTGATTATTGAAGGCGATTCCAGAGAAGTAATGTCTTGGATGGCGGGTTATAGCTGTTATGGTTGGATATTTGAGCAGTATTTCGTTCAGATTGAAGATCTCTTGGAGAGTTTACAGAGAGTGCTCCTGTGTGTGTCAAGAAGCAAATTCTAGGGCAGATCATTTTGGAAGATAGAGCACTCTGGGCAGGGACTATTTATTTCTCTAGGATTTACCTTCATTGTTCTTTTTTAAATGTTTTCTTGTCTTTTCTTGAATTCTTTGTTCCTCTGTAATCTTCCTTTTTCCTGTCTAGGCTTTGCCCTCTCTTTTCTCTTTTCTCTAAAGAACTTTGTTTTTTAATACAAAAAAAATGACAGAGAGAAGCATATGTGTCCTGATAAAATAAATTCTTGGGAGCATTACCACTGATGAAGTTTGTAATTGGGATCACATGGCAGCCTCTTCTTAACAAAAGTTTGTTCAAGATCATACTTTGAATGTTCCATTTATCTATTCACATTTTTATGATTTGTTAAAATTATTCACATGCTGGGGAGATAATACCCAACTTATTTATTCATCCATTCCTATCCTGTTCTCCTGTTTTACTTCTAAATTAAACTCTGAAATGTAGGTGAAGGTGGTGAAACCACTACAGTCCACTTGCTCCTGGGTATTTGGAATGAGAAAGAGTCAGCAGGTTACAAGATACTGGCTACTCTAGGTTTTGATGATGAGAAGGCCAAAGAACTTGCCAAATCTGTAAGTATCATCCTTCTAAGAGGAAGGTTGTAGTTCCAAACTAGCCTGTTCTCATGTCAGTCTTATTCCTTCTTGATTTGCAGATGGACGAGGATGCGGTACTGACCTACAGATAGAAACCTCTCTGTAAGATTTTTAATGTCGTTGCACATCTGCCCCGGATGTCTTCAAGAAACTGAAGCTTAAATCTTTGGAATTGGGGAAGATGTTGATTAAGAGGGCACTTTCTGCTACGTTGGTCAATGATGGAGAAAATTGTTATTTATTGTACGACGGTGCAAATTACTGTTCTTTCCAGAGAATCATCTGTCCAAACTGAAATTTTGTTGTATTGATGCTTATTTTGGAGGCAACCCATAAATGTAAAACAATTTCTTGCCACCATCTCCGTTTCCCTCTCCTTCTCTCCCTCCCCAAATTAAAATTTTAAAATAACAATATTTGGGAAAAAAAAACCGAATCTAACCGACTGGTTCGACCCCCGGTTCATTATGTGTTTTTTTTAAAATAAAAATATTAAGTATGTATAAAGCAATGTTTTAAAAACCAAACCGGCCATTTTTATGCCTGGTTTTGGTTGAACCCGGTTAGATTGGGTTGGACCGTCGAATATTATACATTATAGGTTTAATATATTTAATATTTTTATAAGTGAAAAGGTAAAAATAATGTCGAACTGGGTCGAGTCAATAAGAACCGGACTGGCCTCCAATTCTGTTTCAATTGGGGTGAACCGGCTGGTTCGGTTCGGTTTTTAAAACCCAGATATAACGTCTAGACTAGAGTATAATATTCAATAGTTGAACCAAACCAATGGTCTAACCAGCCCGAGACGAGGCCGGTTTTTAAAAAGAATAAAAAATAATAAAAATTTAAATTATATTGAATAGTTTTTAATCTGGCACATGTTATTTTTTAGCTTATTATCCATATCCCCTTATTGGCCGTCCACTCGTGGCCCACCAATAATGAGAAGGGTCCCGCACTTGAGACTGCCATGACCGTATGGTACCGTCACGCTCCTTCACCTGACACTTTCCGATACGACGCTACGTGGTGGGAGGCGAAATTCGGAATTTTACCCGATTCTAGTCGAAAGTACGTTTTCGCCCACGGAAGAGGAAGGTAATTCCAACGGCGCGAGTTCTATTGGCGAAGTATAACCGGGCCCCGCAGCGGCCAGCGTATAAAGAAGCTTATCCTCGCCTTTTTGAACGGATGGGCGGGCAGGCACGGGCAGCCCGGGCAGGCTCGAGGGGTCGCTCACCGTTTCGCGACTTTTTCTCTCGGTTCGGCTTTCGACGGTGTACGGATAAACCCGAGACAGAGTCAGTCGACGGCACAGTCGAGTCTGGAGACTGAAGACTGGAGAGAGAGAGAGAGAGAGAGTGTCGTGTATGTGGATTCGTCGAGTTGCAGGAGCCACAGAGGGAAGAGATAGGACAAGAAGCGCAGTCGTCTCCTTTTTCTCTCTCTTTCTTCTTCTCTGTATTTTTCTCTCTCTTACATCGAGTAAATCCAGTGGAACCTAGGTCTGCTTCTTTGCGTTTCTTATTCTTCTTCTTGTTGGCGGCCAAATTGATTCATTTACACTCGCTCTCGGTTTTGCCTAAATGAATCTCAACCACCTTCACCACCATTTGCAGCCGCCGATGGACCCCACACCCCACCCCGCGGAGCCCCCTCCGTCGTCCTTCTCCCTCTTGCCGGAAATCGTCGTCTTCCGGGACGACGATGATGAGGAAGACGAGGACGAGACGGAGAAGCGGAATTCCTCTCCGGGACCCAGCGATCACTCTTCCTCCTCCGACGCTGACCGGCCACCTCCCTTACCCTCGCTTCCCGGCGCCGCCCGGAGGGAGGGCCCCGCCCCTTTCATTGACCCGGAACCCCATATCTCCGCACAGTTCTACACCTTCAACCGGGAGTCCCACGCACTAATGGTTTGCTGCATCCTGGAGCGCCGTCTCGCCACTCCGGCGGAAATCCGCGCCGCAACGCCCCGCCCCGTCCTCAAGTCCTGGCGCCTCGTCTGGAAGGACCGGAACGAGGACACCGCCTATACCACTGCCTGGAAACGCATCCAGGACAAGCTCAACGCCCACGTCGACGAGCACGGCAATCAGGTCCTTTACTTCAAGAACAATTCCCACCAGTACGTCTCTCACATCGACCAGTGGCAGGATATCGTGATGAGCTTCCATGGGGACGCCGATCTCAAGCACCTAGGGCTTAAGGAGACCGTCGAGAGGATCAAGCAAGTGTGGACTGTCGGCGCCAAATTTTATGGAATTCCGGAATCCTTTATTAGGGTTTGTGTTGCGGCATGTCCGGTCTGCTCAGACGGATGCCCTTCCTCCCAGCGGACCAAGCGCCGGCGGTTCGAGTACACCGAGTCATTTGAGGTCCCCGCCAAGGAGGTCCCGAGCAGACTCCAGCAGTTGGCAGCGAAGCATAAGGTTGTCCTCTGTATTCGTCAAAAGTATATCCGGTACAAACCCTTTATGGCCGAGGTAAAAGATTATGCTTGTCACCGGGCTGGGGAACCTGCCTCCGCCAAAAAGGCGCGGGCTTTGAAGCGGGAACCCTATGCTTCCAAGAGGTGCGGGTGTGGGTTCCGGATCAGGGCAATTGTCCCTATAGCCAATTACAACGAGAAAGATAAAACCTTTGTCTACCAAGAGGAAGGGATGGCAGTGTTTAAGCTTTATGCTGTGCATTCGGGGCATGAGCCAGGCCCGCTGGACGGAAATGCACGAATCATTCACAGGGTTTTGGGACACAAAGGGGGATTTCCGATGGACCAGGATACTGTGTATGGTTTGAATGAGGATTTGGAGTCAGATGGGTATGGTTTGATTGGGAAAGATGAGGGTGACTCTCAGTTTGTAGTTATGCAACAGCTGCAGGACCTTAGGGGTGAAATTGGAGTTCTTGAATCTAAAATTGGAAAAATGCCTAGAGAGATTTTTGCTTCACTGTCCAGAGAGTTAGGGGACATCGTCAATAGAGTTAGAAGAATTGGGGATGAGGCTTCAAGGCCGGTGGATCTCCTGCTCGATAAGCAACACTCCGATGAGGTTCTGGTTCATAATGGTTTGGCTCAGTGGGGGGATCCAAACCATGACAGGATATATGGAGATGGTAAAGATGCGGAATTGATTGAGGAAGAGGAAGATAGTTTTGTACAAACATGGGATCAGATGAGGAGTCAATGTGGAGATGCAAAGGTTCTCATGCGGGATAATTGTAAATCAGACAAGTGGTTGAAGGACTGTGGAGACTTTGATGAAAAAAGCATTCTTGACTGTGAGGAGGATTCAAAGTTGATTAAACCTATACGGCATGATGGGACTATAGTGACAGACCCCAGCTTAGTAGGAATACAGGTGGACAGTTTCTATCCGGAGAACCCTAAATGGTATGATTCACCTTGCGGGTTAGACCCTACCACAGATTGTGGGGATGGTAGTTTCAGACATGGAGGGATTGTATAGTCCATGAAGAGGGTTTACTTTTTCTAACAGTTTGATGAGGTGGATATGGGGATGTAAATTTTGTATACTGAAGGTTGAATTTCTTGATAAGTCCATGTTTGGGCTTTTTTCACAGAAAATCTCTGATTTCTTTTATAAGCATGCTATTTATTTGGCTGTGCATTCCCCTCAGTATTTGTCTAAATCTTGAAATTCTTTTTTTCATAAACTATTCGTGGAAAATTAATTTTATATCATTTTCAGTAAGTTTGTCCTCCTCTTTCCCGTTGTTACATGCCGAAATAGGCTTTAGCATGTGGTCTGGTGAACCCGGTGGATTAGGAATGGTGATAGTTGCTACTAAATAGAAAAGGTGGGCAAGATGAATTTTTCTTGTCAAACTGTTGTTAATTTGCTCTTTAGGGAAACATGGTTTTAGTGCTAGTTTATACTGATCTGCTGGTACTTGCAGCCATTTGTGGTAAAATCACTGGGATTAAAAAACTTCCTATTTTCTTTTGAAACTGTGGTAGTTTGCTTTTCAGAACCTTTTTTATTCAAATTTATATAGATATGCTCCATCTGGCACTTGTGGCCACTTGATGTAAACAATCAATGTAAAGTGTCAAATATGGGGTTCTGATTTAAAAATCCATGAGTAATTTGTTAGGTTATCCTTTGTGTTGTCACCTCTCATATTTGATCATCACTGTTGTGTTTGGCACTATTGAACTTGTAATAAATAGTCAACTGACAAGTTGCCTAAAAAAAAGTCAAGTAACAAGTGTTCAGCTTGTGGGTGTAAATGGTGTCATGGGGGCTCAGATTTGATCCACAGTCACCTGATATTACAAGGGGGTGGAAGCCTTGACAGTAAGATGCTGTTGAGGAACTCCGTTGTTAGCTAGCTGACCCGAAAGATTGTTTCCTAATTGAAGACATACTAAGATTTAATAATCATAGATGCATATGGTGCTGTAATTTCAGTTTTCTGTATCACATCTCCAAGTTGGTGCTGATTTTGTGACATCCATGTTAGCATTGTGGTGGAATGTGCTTCAGTCTCTAAAGGAGATCTGTGTACCTTAGTGAATTGCCTACGTCCCAAGATGGAGATCCTAGTGTCAGCCTTAATGGAATCACAATCCGTAACTGGGAGCTGGGCCAGAGAATGTGAAAAGAATAATATCTAATATGCCATAAAAATAGCAGGGCCAGCCACAGAAGGTTTGAAGCATAAAGCCTTGCATTTGCCTCAATTACATGACCTTGTTTATGCTTAAATATTCCCACTCTAGACATCCCTTGTTCTAACTTTCAGAAGAACATTTCTGTTTAGGGGGAGCCCACACTTGGCAATTCCAAATAAGGATGTATTTTCTAAAATACAAATTATATTTAATGTTTAAAACAGTTATGGTGGTTAGCTCATGTAGTAAAAACTGCTCTTTACAGTTGTTCTTGAGTGTCTTACTATCTGTCATCCAATGAGTCTCCGGCTCCTGGACAAAGGTTATTGCCCAATTTCTGTCCTATTTTATGTCCTTGTGTAGTCGTTACTGAATCTTATCAGGCCTGCTATCCATTCAGAGTTTTTCAGATCTGTATTTTAAATGTATGAGGATCTATTTTGAATAATGACTTGGTCATTTTACATGTTTCTGTGGAACTATAAAGAGACTGGTGTTCTATTTGTGGACCATTGGGAAGTTGGTACAGTGAGTGGACTTGTGCATCCATGTTTTAGTGGAAGTTTAACTACAGAAGAAGGTAAGAAATTATTGAAAGCAATCTATATTATGTAGCCTTGAAAATATTTACTTGTTAACTAACTGATGATGACAACAGCCAGGTAACCCTTATGGGAGTGAAATGTGCCTACACAAGGTTCTGTATGACCTGCATTTATTTCTAAGTGCGAACTAATATGACATGATGTACCATGATCAATTTATAGCTATAAAGTTTATACAAGTTCAAAAAAAATAAAAAAATCTAAATGTGAACATCTGAAGTAACTTCTGGTTTAGTTGTTCACTATGGCCTGACATAAAGCAAAAACTTACAAGTTTTACTCCCAATGCTTCTATGGAGACCCGAACCCAAGACCTCCCACAGCAATAACTCCCATGGGACCACTGAGCTAATGCACCATTCTTTCATGAGCTCATTTTTCTGAATTATTAGATTGAGCTTCCTTTTTTGACTTACTGGGTCAGACAGGTACTGTTCTTGCACGACTTGTCAAACTCAACCAGGTTTTCCATGTGCCCTTTTTTCTAATTGCCGTTACTCTCCCTCCCTCCCTCCCTCCCTCTCTTGTGAAATTTCTATCAGAATTCCTTAACACATATATCTTGCGTTATTTTATTCTTAAGTATCTATAGGCATGCTCATTGATGCATTATGAAATTTCTTGAGCTAGTGAGCTGTGGTGGTCCTTCAAAACTTATGCTTGGACTAAGTTGTAGCAAAACTTATGCTTAAACTCTCTACGACAGGTTTTCGGGGGTACAACAAAGGTAGCTGGATAAAATGTTGAGTTTTGAGAGGTTAAATGATAAGAATCTTCAATATTAAATCTTGAGACTTCCATTTTTCTTCAGCAAATGTTTTTCCATTTTTTTAGTTCAGGTAACTATCATTTGTTGAGAGAGTACCTAGTTTCGATGAGCCTTCACTGAAATTGTCAAAGACTTAAAAAGGGTTGCACTGGCTTGGAAACTTATTGGGTAGCAATTTTTTGCAGAAATTAGGATCAACATCTTTTCTTTGAGCAGACTATACGGAATTATATTACTGTAATGCTGTTATCAAGAACATGTATGTCTAAAATACAGAAATTAGAATTAGTTAGTTGGAATTGCAAAGCATGTCTCCTCATAATTGATTTTTTTAAGTTCAATAAATTGATGTGGTTCAAGTAAGTGCATATTGTTGCTTTGTGATCAATATATCAATAAACCAATATGCACTGCCGTGTATTGGCTGTTAACTGAATGGAAACTGACAAGAGGGATACAAAAGCTAGTGGAGAAAATGGATAATAATTGAGGGGCAAGATAGGAAGTTAATTATGTATTATGTCATGCTCAGCAGATAGTTTCCACTTCTGTAAGTACTTTCCTCCATCTGGTAAAGTTCAGCTAACTGTGAAGATATGTAGGCCGAGTCTTTCTAGAATTGCTAATCATTTAAAAAAGAGATGGACTACTGGAAACTTATTTATTAGCATTTTGTTGCAGAATTTAGGATCAAGATTTTCCTGTACATGGACTATGCATACATTTCTTGTCTTTATCAGAAATTTATTTTTACACTATTTTCCTCTTATTGTGTTAAATTGGTCGAGCGGATTTTTATTTTTTTGAACTAATGAACCCCATTAACCCATCTAATGTTTACTAGGAGATTCGAACTCGAGACCTTCCGTGATATCTACCAACATGAGACCACCTGAGCTATTGCTCAGGGCTCAAATTGGTAGAGTAGATTGTATTAGTGGAATATAGTTCTTTCTGAGAATATGTATGTCTAGAATACAACACTTCAAAATTAGTTCTTTGGAAGTTATAACTTATTCCTTCACATAATAAAATGTCATTATTAGGTGAATAAATTCTATGACGAGTTATATAATAAATGATCTATTCCTAAAGTGCTGTAGAGTATTTGATCTTTCATGAAATGTAATGAAAGACTACTAGGAGCATTTTCATCAGTATGAGAAGACTACAAAAAGTATTGAAGTGGTTGAGTTTAGAAACGAAGAACATGCAACATCTAAGTCAGTAGAGTTTCTTTGTGATGTAAATACAATTTCATTCTATTCTTAATATGTTTTTCTATGATTACTGCTTCATGGTATCTTCTGTCATTTTTTCTCTTCACATCCTCTGAGAGGAAATCTGTAAATTGTGTTACTTATATGGAATGACCAACCTCCTACGGGAAATTGGGGCAGCAATACTCCATGCCTGCTACTGAAGTTCTAGATTTGGATGATTTTATCTTTGACTTCTGAATGATGGGCCTAAGCTTCAGGCAGCCGTCAACTCCGTGCCTGCTGTTGAGGTCCTATCGCCTTGTCTTTGACATCTGTAAGATGGGGTTAAACTTTCTCCAACAAGACGTAAACATGCCTCCTTTCGAGCATATTAGGTTGAAAGATGAATTTTGATACTAAATAGAGAAATAGGATCCAAAGTTGTACTTCTTTTTACTTCTCCCCTTTTGATGAACAGTTCACACGGCCTCATTTTACATCTATTAGAGGATTGCATCTCAGTATCCTCTGTTCCCTTGTTTCCTCAGCATTCTAGGCAAGATGCTTTGCAGTTCTGGTACACTAGACTCAATTGTGATTTGTGATTCTAGTGTGTTTTCTTAATGTTGTGGCTATAATCTAAAAGATCAGCAAGTGCTTTGACCTTGAGGTAAGCTTTGGGTTGCTAGTCTTCTTTGCTTTTCTAAATTTTTACAAGGTAGTTGAATTCTTTCACTGCTGAATTTGGGTGTGTGGTTTAAGCGCCTTACGAGGCTTTTGCTTCAAACTGTGTTTTTCTGGGGTTTGAAGACTGTTTGTTTTGGTTAATGTTTTGGGTGATTTTTCTGGTTTCGAAATAACAATGCTTTCAAGTTGTAATTCTGGTACTCGATTGTGATTTTTGATTGTGGTGTTTTTTCTTAGGTTTTATCTTAATGATCAGCCAGTGGCATGATCTGGAGATATGTTTTGGGTTGCTGGTCATCAATGCCATTCACAATTTTTGAGAGACTGTTGAGGCTGGATGTCTATTGTAATATGTTTGGTAGATTTTTTTGTTGCAGCTATTTAGTCTAGAGTTATGCTTAAAACATTGGGTTTATTTTTACTTTCTAAATAATTTTGAGGCTGGGTGTCTAGTGTAATTGTGTTTGGTGAATTTTTTGTTGCAGCTATTCAGTCTTGAGTTATGCTTAAAAAATTGGGTTTATTTTTACTTTCTGAATTATACTGATATTTGCCTAAGGTTTGACTAGATGCTTCTGCTGTTATGTGCTGTTAAGTTGATTTGTGTGTTGAGTTTTGCATGTACTGCTCTACAGTGATTAAATTAAGAAATTGTTGTCTTGAATCAGCCAATGTTCATTTTCTTTTGAGGAGAGTGCATGTATACAAACCCCAAGGAGACTTGAACTCAAGACCTCCCATTACAGTTCCCACATGTGACCACTGAGCTATTACTCAAGTTCACCAGCTAATGTTCATTTACCAAGTGCTTATGGCATGTCAAAGTAAATGAGCAATTCCCGGTGTGGCTCTGAAAGGACTCTTGATTCCCAGTATGAATTCAAAGACCATCTGACCTCAACAGGTTACCTTGGCCCAAATATTTATTGCGAGGAGTTGAAGCTCTTTAGATAAGAACATGAAGAAACCCGTGAAGTACATTGTTGAGAATGTTAAATGCATGGAAGGGAATGCCCAGGTTATAGTTTATAAATTCTGTTGGCTCCATTCAGAAGTCTATCCCACTATCCCACAAATTCTGACATATGGTCTCCAATATTAAGAAAATATATGCAATTGTGCCAAAGCATATATAATCAATAGAGCTGGAGGAAGTTAAAGAGGGAATACTCAAAAGTTTCTATGTTACTAATCTCCAAAGACTGTTGGATATGGTGAGATCACCTCAAGTCCATTGGAGGTGTAGAGAAGACAGATAAATCATCTAAGGTTGGTAGAAGAGCATAGGTTTAGATTCTTGGCTGGGGAAAACCTGTATTTAAAACCCATGAGGAGCAACATCTGGAGCATCGATCCCCTTCTATCCATGGATATAACATGTTCACTCATTCAGAATGAGGAAAACCTTGGAGGACAATAGTGGTTGATTAGAGAGCTTCAAGTTTCCAGAATTCAGCACTAGAATTTTTGGGGCAAAAACAAGACTGGAGCCAAACAACCTTGTTCACATTGTGGTAAAAAAGTTCATGACTATTATAAGACAAATATTCTGACCAGCTGGAAGATCGGTCGAATGGTCTTTCTAGCGAGCTGTTCTTTTTGGCTTATGTGCAGCTCAATGCTTCTGACTTCTGAGACCATTCGTGCAATCACATTAAGGGCGATTGAGCTAATAATTATCCAAAAACCATGGTACCAAGAAGTACCTCTGAACATGTTTGGCCTGGAAACTGACGCTCTTTATCTAAAGCTCTGCTTGTTTTTTGTTTCGGTAGCAGGGAAGGACGTTCCATTTGGCTTGTTGAGTCGTACCATGGATATGGGTTCGGATCACCTGGTAACACAGTACGGTGGCTTTGGTTGAAATGGTTAGACTGAGCTGTAATGGTTTAACCATTGAATATCATATTCTATACTTTACATGTATTTAATATTTCTATTGAAAAAAAGACAAATAGTACTGGTTATATAGTAAACAGGGGAGTCCATAAGGTTTGGTTCGGTTTTTAAAACACTGAAAATATTACATATATATATATATATATATGAGTTAAAATTACTGTTTTAAAAACTGAACTGGCCATCCAACTCGCACTATGTCTAGTTTTGGTTGAACCCGGTTGGACGGTTGAATATTATACACCATATTTTACATATATTTAATATTTCTATAAGAAAAAAGGCACAAGGTATACAAGTTATATTGAACCGGACTGAGTCAATGAGTCAATAAGAACCGGTTTGGCTTCCGATTTTGGCTCAACCGGGTTGGACTAACTAGTATTAATTTCATTTAAAATATCAAATTCGGGTAAAAAATACCACAATTAAGTGAGCACATGATCACATGCTTGCTTATCCGAACCCATGGAATATTTACTACTACTCGAAGGCGGTTCTAGCTAGTAGAGGGTAGTGAGCGCATACAAGAGGCAAAAGTGAGAAACAGCGCCAGATTCAGAAAGTTAAAGCAACCATACATGGCGAGACTACAGTACAGAGAAGCAGATACCCAGCCCCATGTAGAAGATAATAGTAATAGACATTGGCTTAGACCAAACCACGCTAGAACAATCGCACCAACCACAACGAGGAGTAATGAAACAAGGGATCATCTGCAACCCCATGAGCTAGCTTATGATCACAGACAAAAAGTCTAGTTTTCACGTAGCTACTGCATACCCAACGGGGTGCTGCTTCTGCACTTGAAAGAAACAAGAAGAAGTCGACAGCGACGCAGAAACCGTGGGAAAACACTGATTCTCCAACAAATCCAGGCTATCTTCTTCGAAGATGGTGTCGAGAGTTACTCTAAGAGAGCGTCTCGAAATGGTTAAGAAGAGGGGCGGCGCCACGGCGGAGAAGGGAAGAACTCTTGGCGGCGGCGGCGGTGGTGGTGGATGAAACTCTGCCATTCTGATGGTTGGGTGTTTGGAAACTTTTAAGCCTATCTTTACCCTGTTGGCTGTTGGCTAAGAACAGCTTCTTCTTCCATGGCTATACATATAAATAGAATCTGTATTTCTCAAAAGAGGCTCAATAATGCAGCCATTTACAAGAGTACCATTAGATGGTAAGGGCATCTCCAATATTTAGAAAGTAATATTTCCTAGTAATTCAGATTCCTTGTTTGTCTACAGCTTCAATGGGGACATGCCTGTTGGGGGACCTGGCCCTGCAGGGAAGGCTATCCTTTATGGTATTGCTCCTCTAAATCTTTTTCTATAATTACAAGGTGTATTTCTCCTTATCCTTGCCAGTGGAGTAGCTAGGCATGGCAAATTTGTCCCTTCTACTCGCTTATATAGTAGTAGGCTACATTGGCCGAACCACGTAAATTTGTGTGTTCATTGTTCTATAAAGCTTTGCATCGACGTATTGCTCTTAACTGTGTGAGAGTGAAGATCGTTTATATATAATTCGGTTTTTCACATGATGATCAAACAAGATTACCCATATATATATATGCGAAGTACACGTTCAAACAAAAATCGTTACGTATTTTCCTAAACGTATAACAAAAGATCGTGTACGCCGTCGCAAGTTCAATGTCCATTAGAGGGCGATGAAACTACAGTTTCCCGCCTAGCTAGAATTCACCCATTGTTGTTATTGTATGATTAGTAGATGGACAATATGAACCAAGTGATCCAGCTCCTCTCATGGAGCTACATTTGAGAAGGTGTCTACATACACACGTACGGGTTGCATGGAATATTTCTTCACGTGAGTCATATTTCTAAGTTTAGATAAAATTCATCACAAGTACATCTGGGTTTCTCTTTAATTACTTATATAGATATATCAGACATAAAAAAGGAGCAGATTCATGAACTGATCATCGGCTACTAATCTTTTGCTGCTGATTCAGTGAACCAGAAGTAATGAAAGAACTGAGCTCATGACTCTCAGAATTAATTCATATATATGACCAGTCATGCATGGCCCAGCCTTGTTGAAGCATGCATACATTTAATGGAGGCTTTTGTGATGGAGAAGAGAGTTGCAGAGAGGTTGATTATTAGCATATATATAGAAAGTTTTGAGGGAAAAGTTTTCACTTTTTTCTTCCACACTCGTGTCGAAAATTCATTAATGTGTATTCGGACTATTGGAGAATAGTCCCATCTCAAATATTAGACAATGTATATACTGAATTTCCCAGTGTTAGAGAATAGTCCCACATCAAATATTAGATAATGTGTTTTCGAAACCCTAATCAAATATTAGATAATGTGATCTCAGAATTTCCCAGTGTTAGAGAATAGTCCCACATCAAATATTAAATGATGTGTATTAGGAATTTCTGAGTGTTGGAGAATATATAGTCTCATACAGTGTTTTGAAAACCGAACCGAGCTGATTGGTCTGACCCAGTTGAACTAGAATCGGAGGCCAGCCCAGTTCTTATTGACTCGTCCTGGTTCACTGTAACCAATATTATATTTACCTTTTTTTTTATAGAAAGAAATATTTAATATATGTAAAGTATGGAGTATAATATTCAAAGGTCCAACCCGGTCCAACCCGGTCCAACCGGGTTCAACGAGAAAACCGGACATAATGCCGGTTGGATGGCCGGTTTGGTTTTTAAAACATTAGTCTCATATCAAATATTAGATAATGTGTATTTGGAATTTCCGAGCATCCAAGAATACTAGTCCCACATCAAATATTAGATAATGAGTTTAGATAATGTGTGTATTATGTAAAGTGCTGGAGAATATCCCACCTCAAATATTAGATGATGGATAATTTTGTCCCTCTCAATTGATATGTTTGATCCCTTACCCCAAAAGAAGGGCACTGGATCAAGACGAAGCTACGCTTTATGTCACTCCCATTCATCACAGTTTGGAACTTTGTCACTGAAAAAAAAGTTCCATCTCGCAGAAATTGAGCATGCCGAAAGTGATAGGCCATAGAAAAGGCATCTCTTGAATCATCAAAGGAGAAAAAGGGTACGAGAAAAGAAAGGAGAGAAGAAACTGATAAGATTACAGTGGATGGAAACAATTAGAGCGGGCCATTCTCATTCCAGAAGCCTACGAGAAAGGGCACGAGGCCATTGAATTTCAAAAAAGTGTTCCTTGTCCTTTGTCTTTCTGTAACCTGCAAATTGCAATGGCTGCCAAGGTCTGATTCAGCATTAAATAAGGATAAATGGACTACTGAGTGCAACTATGAGGGATTCCCGAATCTTGATCAGATGTGAAACGATCACAAAGGAAAAGTTTTACCTTTTTTTGTCTCAAAGACAGGAATAATGAGTTTCTCAAAAGGGCTGGAGACGGAGGAAGACAAACTAAATTCTATTCTGGATCATGCTTTGAAATGTCAAATGAGTTTCCAAGTGATGCCAAATCTATCACAATTAGTGACTTACAAGAACTGATCCATTGAACCTCTTTTATCAGTGTGGACTCAAAACCAGGGGTTTGAAAACCGGACCGGCAATTCCAATCGGTTAAAGATGTCAAAAATAAAAGTATTGCTTTTTTTTTTTTTTTTTTTTTTTTTTTTCTGTTAGGACTCGATTCAAACACTAATCCGGTCTAACGCAGTTTAACCAAACCAACATCCTCACTGGTTTGACGACAACTTCGGTTTTTGTAACATTACTCCATACAGTTGATTTTTATCAAGCATAACTGATCAGTGTTGCCTTTGAGTTCTTTACATTTAATTTGGCTAAGTTTATGCCATGGCTTGGGACTTGGAACCTGATCCTAGGCATGAATTTTTGTAATCTATCAATTCCTTTAGGAGATTTGCGTTTGAAATTATGGAATAAACTTCCACAACAACCCAAAAAAATATCCATTTTGGACTTCCACAACAACAAAAAACAAAAAAATCCATTTCGGATTTTTAAATGGATATTTAAATTTTGGCTATATTAATAATGTATCATTCCATGAAAGTTGAAAGAAAAACGGGTTAAGGATTTATTCAGTTAAATTAATTTGACAATTCATTGGATTAAGTTCTTGGTAATAGCGACGAGAGTCAATAGGTCAACACCTCTCTTTTCCGAGGTCACACTCACCATTCACTCTGAAAACAAGTCACAGGAAATTTTATATAATTCAATACATGCCATAATCTTCTTGGGACACCAAGTTGGGTGAAATCTGAAACCATTCAAGGGGTAACCAGTTTGAAACTTAATGGATACAGGGGATGAAAAAGGCCGTCCACCAGAAAACTTAAACATAGCTGTCTATCAAAGATTTTCTCATCTCATCTACGATGGCACTTGGTTGAGCTTCTCTCAATTTGAAGACACTTTCGATAACAGAGAGCTCAGTAGCAGTGGTATCCGATCCACAGAATGCCGTCCAATCGTTCACGGTCATGCCAGCAGCGATCACTTCGCTACCCCTATTCACGGTTCCGGCGACGAGAGGTACCTGAAGGAGCGTTGATAGTTCATCCAGATCCTCGATAGATGTATGTGGATGGACCTGATGTACAGAAAGAATTTATATACATCTAACACAATTTTTTTTTTTCTCTTTAGACAGGAAAGACGGTTTGGAAATGTTCATGAATGCCGTCACCTACCAATCCTCCTCTGTTGGATAATGCACAGTAACTTCCCACCAGAATATTACCAGCAATTGTCTGTCTGAAAACTTCCACTCCAAGAACATCAGCAATCAGCTCTTCTGTCTCCTAGAAACACCAAAGAAAGCAGAAGGTATGAAAATTAAGACAAGAAAAGTTGTCCATCATAGGATCCATAAGCTTGGAGAAACTGAAGAAATCCACAAGATTAGCAAAAACAAAAGGAGAGACCATCTACTTGCAATTTCTTTTGTGAGGAATAGCCTACAGTGATAACTTTAAGAAAAGGAATATTTCAGAAGAGTAAAGCGGTTTTCATACACAAAAAAATTGGACAATGATATAATCACCATTCATATTGTTGAATACAACCAACGCTAAATCCTCAAAAACCTGTTTTCACAGGGATAAGGGGAAACCATCAACAAATCCCTCTGCTTTCAACACAAATTAACACAAATTAATATATATGAACATTCTCCTTGAGACTTTTCCAACTTGAAATTCTACTAATTAGTAAAGCAGCCATTCCTGTTACTAGGCAATGAGGGAGACATCTAGAGACATGTCAAACCATAGCATGTCGAGATATCCAGCCAAAACATGTAAAAACATCGCCAGGGAACCCATAAATAATGCAATTGAATGAGGAGAATGTCTACTGCAGTCAAGGAAACACTTGAGCATAATTGAAAGGTATGGTGCTACTTCTACGAACCGTCACAACAAGGTAAGACAAGCATAGTTAGGTGCACAAGAAAACATAAGACTTTTACTGAGAAATGAAGTCCAAGATGATGAACATCCCAGAAAGAGCTTGTGTACTGAGAAGTTTAGCACCAATCTATTCCCGAGGAACGTAGTTAGGTGCACAAGAAAGCATAAGACTTTTACTTGGACTATTACCAAGGGGGAACCTTGGTAGAGGTGAAGGAGCTGGAGATTGCGGTGTCGAGTACAATCACAATATCAAGAGACAAGAGTCTTGAGTCCATTCAGTTGTAATATCTTATATTAGTAATATTGATTCTTTACCTTGGGCTAAAAAAACCGTATTGAATGTGCATCAATTCATTGATTTACATTAAACTTATATCTTGTGTTCCACTTATCGTTTCACCTTTTTGGGGGTTCATTTATTAAAAGTGGTGTAACAACTTTGTTTTCTAACAGTTTGTTGCAGACTTTCCGATAAGGATGTTTCGAAAACAACACATCACTTTGCATCACAAATAGTTTATGAAGGCAACAAAAAAAGTGTGTGTTTTTCTTTTCATTTTTGAAATTGAATTAATCCATAATCTAAGATTACTTAGAAAAGGAGAAACAAAAACAAGGAAATCAATAATTCAAGTTACTTATAAAAATTTACAAAGACATGAAACCTTACCCTGTCAAGATCAGTATGTGTAAGTGCAACATGATCATTGCAAGCTATACAATTCCCAAGTGCAGATAATCTCTCTTCAATTCGCTGGACAACAACCTGGTCGGGTAAGCTGTTCCTCAAATGTTGAAGCTCTAGATCAAATAACTTAATTAGTAAATAAATAACAAAATAAAAAACAAACTAAATCAAAGTTATAAGAAATGATAGGAAATGACTTATCTCTGAGCGCTAATTGAACCACAAACTTATACTCAATGTCAAATGATAGGAAATACAACAACAAACTTTCAAGTTTACATAAAACAAAGGAAGTTATATAAAAATGTATGTCACTTGGGCACACCAAATCACCTTGATCAGTTGTAGTATGAGGAAGAAGAAGTCCATTCTTGTTGCCTGCAATACAAAATGCTTGTGAGTGACTTATAACGACAAAGGGGAACAGAAAAAATGCAGGACACTCACCAGCACACAACCGCCCAATTATCCTCGTGCCTCCTATAGAGGTCTTTACCACAGGGATAACATCAGCAAGCTCAGCTTCAAATGTGCTGTAACGTCCAATTACAAAAATTAAAAAACAGTAACAAGAAAGCATACAAAAGCATAAATGAACATTCACCTATAGAAATTTTCAGAACCTCCTATAGCAACCAGACAATAGGCATTGGTCAGCTTAGAGAAAACTCCAATTTCACAATTATTCTCAAATTGAAGTCCTGAACAAATCCAAACGAATTTTTCATCCGTCAGCACCATATTAAACAATCCTCAACAATCGAATCATAGAGAACGAGCACCAGAAAGTCGACATGAAACAACTTACGAGTAGCCATGATAAGAAAACTAACACGTTAACGAAGATTTCCTTAGGAAAGTTTGTCAAAACAGCACCCAAAGACTAATCGAGTTTCCTGTAGACAGCGGCGAAACGATTACCAAACCAAAAACCGTTCTGCAATATGCATGAAAGTAAATTATTATCGGCTATGATCTGAAGAGAATGAGTAGTTACTTAGCACAGAAGAAAATCTGCACGCCGCCCACTATTCGTCCCCAAGCAGCTTGAATGTGATTGATCGAAGATCGTCGCAGACAAGCAGAGACGGAGAATGAAAGTCCAGAGAAGGAGAGAAGTCAGAGAACCCTAGCAGATATTTTTTTGCAACCAGGTTTGACCCACCGCCGGTCTGACGGTTTAGCGGCTAACAGGATAAAGCGGCCCGGTCTGGGTACTTTTCTGTTACTCGACCCAAACCCACGTAAACGTGTCCCATTATTTAAAATTTTCTTTAAAATCCCTTACTATTATCATCGGTCATGATTTCTCTTCAAAATTCCCTTACTATAGTATTCAATAATGATTTTTCTTCAAATTCTATAATTTTTATTTTAATCATAATTTTTCTTCAAAATCCCATACTTCAGCCTTTAGTCAAGATTTTTCTTAAAATTTCCTTACAATAGCTTCAATCATGACTTTTATTTTAAATTCTCTTCTATATCCTTTAGTCATGATTTTCTTTAAAATTCCATATATAGCCTTCGAGAAAGATTTTTTTTTAAAATTCATTTAGTATAAACTTTAGTCGTAATTTTTCTTCAAATTCCCATATTTTAGTTTTCAATCATGAGTTTGCTTGAAAATCCCTTGTAATATTATTCACTCAAGTTTTATCTTCAAATTCCTATACTATAACCTTCAAACATGATTTTTCTTTAAATTACCTTACTCTAGCATTCAGTCATAATTTTTCTTCAAAATTTCTTACAATACCTTTATTAATAAATTTTTGTAAAATTCCTTACTATAACCTTCATGAATAGGGGTGGGCATCGGGTAGGGTTTTCTGGGTAACCCGACCCGACCCGACCAGAAAAACCCGGATTTGGATTTCCAAATCCAACCCGTGGGTCGGGTTCGGGTTTACCCAAACCCAACCCACGGGTTTTTTTTTTTATTTTTTTTAAATATATTTTTTCTTAATTTATTTAAAATATATATATAAAAAAATTGGGTTTTTCGGTCGGGTTCGGGTTTTGGTCGGGTCGGGTCGGGTACGGGTTTGTAAAATGGTACTTCAGGTCGGGTTCGGGTTCGGGTTTTAAAACCCGTGCGGGTTTGGGTTTCGGGTAAATAAGTTGGGTTGGGTTCGAGTTTTTAGAAACCCGATCCAAACCTGACCCGTGCCCACCCCTATTCATGAACGAATTTTTGTCAAATTCCCTAATTGTTGGCTTCATGAATGAATTTTCATAAAATTATCTTACTATAGCCTTCAGTTATGTTTTTTCTTCAAATTCTATAATTTTAGTTTTCTATAAAAAATTTTCTGTAAAATCCCTTACTATTGCCTTCACTCATGATTTCTATTCAAATTCTATTACTATATCCTTCAGTAATGTTTTTTCTGCGAATTCCATTATTTTTGTTTTCTGTCATAATTTTTCTTCAAAATCTCATACTATAGCCTTTAGTCATGTTTTTTTTTTTTAAAATTCCCTTAATATAGCCTTCAGTAATATTTTTCTTCAAAATGCCTTATTATAGCATTCTAGAATGAATTTTAAGAAAATTCATTTAGTAGACATTTCAGTCGTGATTTTTCTTCAAATTCATATATTTTAGTTTCCTATGACAAGTTTTCTTCAAAATCCCTTGCAATAGTATTCAATCATGATTTTATTTCAAATTTCCATACTATAACCTTCATGCATGATTTTTCTTTACATTCCCTTATAATAGCCTTCAAACAAAATTTTTCTTCAAAATCCTTTACTGCCTTCACGAATAAATCTTCGTAAAATTCCTTTACTATAGCCTTCACTAATGATTTTTTTTCAAATTTTGTAATTTTCGTCTTCTTCAAAATTTCTCTACAATATCCCTTACCTTTAGTCGTGATTTCTCTTCAAATTCTCGAACTATAGCCTTTAGTAATAATTTTTACTCAAATTTCGTAAGTTTTTGTTCATATCATAATTTTTTTAAAAAATTCCATACTATATTCTTTAGTCGTTACTTTGCTTTAAATTTTGTTGCTAAAGCCTTCAATCATGACTGTTATTCAAATTCCCTAACTACACCCTTTAGTCATATTTTTTTTGAAAATCCTTTATTATTGCCCTTTGGAATGATATTTCTCAATATTCCTTTGGCATAGCTTCCAGACACGATTTTTGCTTCAAATTCTCATATTTTAGTTTTCTATCATGACTTTTTTTCAAAATTCCTTGCGATAGTCTTTAGTCAAGATTTTTCTTCAAATTCCCTTACTATAGCCTTCAAGCATGATTTTTCTCTAAATTCCCTTACTATAAGCTTCATTTATAATTTTTCTTCAAAACACTTACCCTAGCCTTTATGAATAATTTTTTGTAAAATTCCGTTACTATAGTCTTCAAGAATAAAATTTTGCAAAATTCCCTTACTGTATCCTTCATGATAGTTGTAGAATTCCCTTACTATATCCTTCAGTAATGATTTTTCTTGAAATTTTATAAATTTAATTTTCTTTCAAAAATTATCTGTAAAATCCCTTATTATCACTTTCAAATTCACCCCCAGTCATGTTTTCTATTCAAATTACCATACTATAGTCTTCAATAATAATTTTTCTTTGAATTCCATTATTTTTGTATTCTATGGCAACTTTTCATCAAAATCCCATTATGTAGCCTTTATTCATGACTTTTCTTTAAATATCCTTACTAGACTTCAGTCATGTCTTTTGTTCAAATTCCCTTTCTGCAGACTGTAGTTGTTTTTTTTCATCAAAATCCCTTATTATAGCCTTAAGGAATGAATTTTTTGAAAATTCATTTAGTATAGTCTTTAGTCATGATTTTTCTTTAAATTCTCATATTATAGTTTTCTATCGTGAGTTTTTTCAAAATCCTTGAAATAGTTTTTGATTATGTTTTTTCTTCAAATTCCTTTACATGGCCTTCAAACATGATTTTTCTTTAATTTCCTTTATATTGCCTTCAAGCCTTAAGTTGTATTTTTTTCTTCAAAATCCCTAACTTTAGCGTTCACGAACAAATTTTTGTAAAATTTTCTTACTACAGACTTCACTAATGATTTTTTTCAAATTCCCTAACTTTTTGTTTTATTTTAAAGTTTTTCTTCAAAATCCCTTCATTTCGCCTTTAGTCATGATATATGTCTAAAAGACATTGTTTTAGGGTGGTTCTGAGTTAAAAAATTTATTCCCAACTCAATATTTATTAGAAAATTATGATTTTTATTCTAATTGTTCATTTTTCTCTCAGGCATGCAATGCAACAAGAATCACTCAATTCGGTGTCAAAATGATGAAGATATGAAAAAAACAATCCAAAGAGGTAGCTAGAGCTATTGAGCAGGAGAAAATACTTGAAATTCAAACAAATCTACAAAAATGCCCTTAAGCCCAATAATCATCATAAAGCCAGTTTTGGGAAGAGGGTTTGGCACAACTACACCAAATTCTGGCACAACAGCACCACAAAGTATCCTATCTACTAGTCACAGGGTCAGATTTTGTACTAGGCAAGTTTCCCGTTCTTCTTGCGCTATAGTGCCACTTCAAGGCTAATTTTGGCGCTATAGCGCCAAAGACCCAACAACAGAGAATCAATCGTATCTCAACATTCTAAGATCAGATCGAGCTCAAATTTGGACCATAGTCTGCTTTAAGGAGGGAGAACCAACTCAGCTTCCCAACTTCATACCCAAAGATTCCCAATTCAGAATGATTTCAAATTTTAGTTTTCTATCATTAGTTTTTTATCATTAGTATTCTTCAAAATCTGTTGCAATAGTTTTTGGTAATGATTGTTCTTCAAATTCCATTACTATAGACTTCCAACATGATTTTTCTTTCAGTTCCCTTATTATAGCTTGAAAAACGCTTAGGTGAAGTAAGCTAGTTTAAAGCGTAGGTGTTTGAAACTCATTTTGGAACTCTCGGTTAAACATCAAACATAATAGTAAAAACAGAGACAAGCAAGATGTTATCGCAGTTCGGAACAACTGTTCCTAATCTGCAGGGCAGTTTTGCCCAGGATAATAATAATCCACTAGTGATAACTGATTACAAGCCTTTCATAAAGACATTACAGTTTTGATTCACGTTCTTAATATAATTTTGGATTACCTTCAACACCTGACCCACTTAGTGTAAGTGGTCACGTTATTATCCCACTAAGGCTCCCCCTCAGTCCAAGCTTCCAGAGTGGTAAACACAGTCTGTCTCCAGCACAGACTTCAGCAAGGGTGTTCCAACTCCGGGTGGAACTCCATTTTCATCTCCTCAACCGCCTCTTAGAAAGCAAATGGATGAAGAACAAATATGCTCCAGAACACACGAACTCTCTTGAATACTCGGAATAGCTCTCTCAAAAGTCGTGTGTTATGTGCAAGCTTTCATGCCTATTTATACTCGTATGTATCCTATATATGGTAACTCAATTGATTGTCAATCACTTAAGTCCAGCTGGTTACTCTCTTAAATTCATTTCAGTCATCAGTCAATATCAATCTTTCATTGATCTCGATCAATCTAGAGTTATTCTTTCTTCTTTCATCCACAAATATCTCTGATAATCTTTGTAAGGTTGTCATATCTCAAACCTTCCACATATATATATATATATATATATATATATATATGTCTTGATTATGCATGATGATTTTGTCCAAAGATTGTCAATCAATCATGTGCTGGCACTTACAATCTCCCCCTTTTGGCTTTCTTTGACAGAATATCATTCTTTTGGTAGAAGTATTTGAAACATTGTTTGAGACATCATCTGAATCTCTAGGATTAACATTGCTTCAAAATAGCAGAGAGGAAAGTCATAGCAATGATAAACATAAACCAAATATTTGTCAGATAGATACACTCATAGTCTAGATGATACAAAAAGTAACACAAAATTCTCCCCCTTTTTGTCAAAGACAAGGCAAAGATCTCAAGTGTCAAGTTCACCATCTTCATAAGTAGGTACCTTGGGCTCATTTGCAAGAAGAGCTTGAAGCTTCTTATCTCTTTTTGGTGGCAATATTTTAAATTAATTAATTTTGGTTTTCTTTCAAAAATTTGCTTCAAAATCCATTACTGCCTTGAATCATTATTTCTTTTCACATTCCATTACTATAGCCTTATGCTATGATTTTTTTTTCATTTTGTTATTTTAATTTTCTATCTTAATTTTTCTTCTGAATCTATATTATAGCTTTAGTCATGACTTTTCTTCAAATTTCCTTACTAAAGCCCTCAATCATAATTTTTTTTCAAATTTCCATTCTATAGCCTTTTGTCATATTTTTTTTCAAAATCCCATATGATAGCCTTTGGTAATTAATATTCTTAAAATTCCCTTACTAGCTTTCAGTCGTAAATTTCTTCAAATTCTAATATTTTAGATTTCAATCAGTAGTTTTATTCAAAATTCTTGTGGTTGTATTCAATCACAGTTTTTCTTCAATTTTCCTTACTATATCTTTTGTGCATGATTTTTCTTTAAATTCTCTTACTATAGCCTTTAGTCATAATTTATTATATTTTTTGTGCAAACTCCTTTACAATAGCCTTCAAGAATGAATTTTGGTAAAATTCCCTAACTCTAGACTTCTTTATTGAATTTCGTAAAATTCTTTAACTATAGCTTTCTGTAATGAATTTTCTTCTAATTTAGTCATTTTAGTTTTTTCCAAAATCTTCTTCAAAGTCCCTTACAATTGCCTGTAGTCATTATTTCAATTCAAATTACCTTACTATAGTCTTCAGTAATGATCTTTCTTTGAGATCTTTTCTTTTTTTATCCTATCACAATTTATCTTTAAAATCCCATACTATAGCCTTTGCTCATCACTTGTCTTGAGGTTTCCTTACTATAGCCTTCAATCAAGATTTTTTTTTCAGATTCTGTTATAATAGCCTTCAGTCATATTTTTCTTCAAAATCGCTTAGCCTTCAGGAATAAATTTTATGAAAATTCCTTTAATATACCTTTATGTCATGATTTTTCATCAAATTCTACGTGAGTTTCTTTTTCAAAATCCCTTGCAATAGTTTTTGGTTACGTTTCTTCAAGTTCCATTACTGTTGCCTACAAGCATGATCTTTCATTAAATTCTCATAGTATAGCCTTCAAACAAATTTTTTCTTCCAAATCCCTTTCTATTGGCTTCACGAATAAATTTTAGTAAAATTTCCTTACTATTGCCTTCAATAATGATTTTTTTTCAAATTCTTTATTTTTCATTTTCTTTCAAAAATTTTCTTCCAAACCCCTTAGTATTTCTTTCTGTCATGATTTCTCTTCATATTCCATTACTATAGCCTTTAGTAATGATTTTTCTTTGAATTGCATTATTTTTAAATTCTATCGCTATTTTTCTTCAAATTCCATTACTATAGCCTTTGCTCATGACCGGTCATTATATCTTTAAGAATGGAATTTTTTGAAAATTCCTTTTTATATTGCATTAATTCATGATTTTTCTTCAAATTCCAATATTTTAGTTTTCTATCATGAGTTTTTTTTAAAATCACGTGCAATACTTTTTGGTTATGTTTTTTCTTCAAATTCCTTTACTCTAGCCTTCAAGTACGATTTTTTTTAAATTCTCTTATTATAGCCCTCAGACAAACTTTTTCTTCAAAATCCTTTACTATAGCCTTCACGAACATATTTTTGTAAAGTTTTCTTTCTATTGCCTTCACTAATGATTTTATTCAAATTCTGTAATTTTAGTTTTATTTCAAAAATTTCCTTCAAAATACTTTAATATGACCATTATTCATGACTTTTCTTCAAATTTCCTTACTATAGCCTTCAATCATGATTTTTTTTCAAGTTCCCATTCTATCATTGGGTCATGTTTCTCTTCAAAATCCTTTTTTATAGCCTCCATTAGCCTCTTGTAATGATTTTTCATCAAACATCTTTAGTTTTTTGGAAATATATTCTTCAATGCCTTTTACTATTGCCTTCACTCATGATTTTTATTCAAATTTCTTTACTAGAGCCTTTAGTAGTGATTTTTCTTTGAATTCCTCCAGTTTTTAATTCTAACACAATTTTTCATCAAAATCCCATAATATTTAGCCTTTACTCAGGACTTGTTAAATATCCTTACTATAGCCTTCATTAATGATTTTTTTCAAATTCCCTTACTATGCCCTTTAGACATATTTTTCTTCAAATTCCCTATTATAGACTTCATGAATGAATATTTTTAATGTTCATTTAATATAGCCATTAATAATGATTTTGTCAAATAACCAATATTTTAGTTTTTTTGTGATTTTTTTTCTAAATCTCGTAAATAGTTTTTGGTTATGTTTTTTCTTCAAATTCCATTACTATAGGCTGCAAGCATGATTCTTCTTTATATTCCTTAATTATAGCCATCAAACATACTTTTACATAAAAATCCCTTACTATATCTTTCATGTATAAATTTTCGTAAAATTTCTATACTAAAATCTTCACTAATGACTTTTTAAAATTCTGTAATTTTATTTTTCTATAAAAATTTTTCTTCTAAATCCCTTAATATTGCCTTCAGTCTTGATTTCTCTTAACAATCCATTACTATAGCCTTCTGTAATGATTTATTTCAAATTCCTTAATTTTTATTTTCTAAGATAATTTTTCTTCAAAAATCAAAACTATTTCCTTTGTTCATGACTTTTCTTCAAATTTGCTAACTATAACCTTCAATCATGCCTTTTTTAAAATTCCTTACTATATCCTTAAAACATGTTTTTCTTTTAAATCCCTAATTATTGCTTTTGGGAAAAGAATTTTCTTAAAATTCTCCTACTTTATGCTTCAGTCGTAATTTTTCTTCATATTCCCATGCTTTAGTTTTCAATCATGAATTTTCTAAAAAATTCTTATGATAGTATTCAGTCATGATTTTTGTTCAAATTCACTTACTATAGCGTTTGGGCATGATTTTTCTTTAAATTCTCTTAATATAGCCTTCAGTTAAAATTTTTCTGCAAAATCCTTTCCTATATCCTTTATGAATGAATTTTTGTAAAATTTCCTTACAATAGCCATCATGAATGAATTTTAAAATATTCCCAAACTGTAGCCTTCATAATTAAATTTTTGTAAAATTCTCTTACTATTGCCTTCTATAAAAATTTATCTCCAAATTCCATAGTTTTTCTTTTTTTATACTTTTTTCCTCAAAGTTCCTTAATATAGCCTTAAGTAATGATTTTTCTTTGAACTCTATTATTTTTATATTCTATCACAATTTTTCTTCAAAATCACTAGCCTTTACCTTTACTTATCACTTGTTTTTGAAATTCCTTACTATAGCCTTCAATCAAGATCTGTTTTCAAAGTCCTTTACTATAGCATTCAGTCATATTTTTATTCAAAATCCCTTATTATAACGTTCAAGAATGAATTTTTAGAAAATTCCTTTAATATAGCATTCACTCTTGATTTTTCTTAAAATTCCAATATTTTAGTTTTCTATCATGAGTTTTTTTTAATTTCCCATGCAATATTTTATGTTTTTCTTAAAATTCCATTATTATAACATTAACGCATGATTTTTTGTTTAATTTCCCATCTTATAGCCTTCAAAAAAAAAATTCCCTTACTATTATTATCTTCACGAATAATTTTTTTGTAAAATTTTCTTTCTAGTGCCCTCACTAAGATTTTTAGTAAGTTCAATAACTTTTGTTTTATTTCAAATTTTTTTAAAAATCACTTAGTATTTCCTCCAATCATGATTGCTCTTCACATTCCATTACTATAGCCGTCAATATTGATTTTTTTATTTTCTATAATTTTTACGTTTTGTCTTAATTTTTCTTTTAAATCCATACTTTAGCGTTCTGTAATGACTTTTCTATAAATTTCCATACTCTAGCCTTCAATCATGACTTTTCTATAAATTTCCATACTAAAGCCTTCAATCTTGACTTTTTTCAATTTCTATAATTTTTATATTTTATCTTATTTTTTCTTCAAAATCCATACTATAGCCTTCAATTCTTACTTTTCTATAATTTTTCATACAATAGCCTCCAATCATGATTTTTTTTCCAAATTCCCATACTGTAGCCTTGAATCATGTTTTACTTCAAAATCTCCTATTATAGCCCTCCAGAATGAATTTTCTTAAAATTCCTTTACTATAGCCTTCACTCGTAATTTTTCTTCCAATTCCCATATTTTAGATTTGAATCATGAGTTTTCTTTAAAACACTTGCGATACTTTTCAGTCATAATTTTTCTTCAAATTCCCTTACTATAGCATTTGAGCATGATTCTGTTTAAAATTCTCTTACTATTGCATTAAGTCATAGTTTTTTTAAAAAATCCTATACTATATATTTTATGAATCAACTTTTGTAACATTCCTTTATTATAGCCTTCATTAATGATTTTAGGTAAAATTTCCTTACTAAAGCCTTCATGATTGAATTTTCCTTAAATTCCCTTACTATAGCATTCACTCTTATTTTTATTCAAAATCCCTTAATATAGCATTCAGTCATATTTTTATTCAAAATCCCTCATTATAGCATTCAAGAAAGATTTTTTTTGAAAATTCCGTTAAAATTTCATTCAGTCATGATTATTCTTCAAATTTATTTATTTTAGTTTTCGATCATGAGAGTTTTTCAAAATCCCGTTCAATAGTTTTTGGTTATGTTTTTTCTTCATATTCCTTTAATATAGCCTTCAAACGTTTTCTTTTATTTCCCTTGGTACAATCTTTAGGTAGAATTTTTCTTCAAAGTCTCTTACTATAGCCTTCACGAATAAATTTTCATAAAATTTCCTTACCATAGCCTTCACTAAAGATTTTTTTTAAAATTATGTAATTTTAGTTTTCTTTCAAAATTTAACATCATAATCCCTTAATATTGTCTTCAATCAAGAGTTTTCTTCACTTTTCATTACAACACTCTTCTGTATTTATTTTTTTCAGATTTTGTAATTTTTATTTTTGGTCTTAATTTTTCTTTAAAATCCATTCTATAGCGTTTTGTCTTGACTTTTCTTCAGATTTCCTTACTATAGCCATCTATCAAGCTTGATTTTTCTTCCAATTCAGTGATTATTTTTCTTGAAATTCCCTTTCTATAGCCATTGAGCATGATTTTTCTTTAAATTCTCTTACTATAGCCTTCAGTGATATTTTTTTTGTAAAATCCCTTACTATATCCTTTATGAATAAATTTTTGTTAAATATCCTTACTATAGCTTTCATGAATTTTTTTTTAAAATTCCCCACCTGTTGCCCTCGTGATTGAATTTTTGTAAAACTCTTAGTATAGTCTTCAGTAATGATTTTTCTTCAAAGTCCCTTACAATTGCCTTAAGTCATGATTTCTATTCATATTACCTTACTATGCATATAATAATGATTTTTCTTTAAATTTCTTTTTGTTGTGTTCTATCAAAATTTTTCTTTGTTGTGTTCTTACAATTGCCTTTGGTCTTGACGTTCTTTTAAATTTCCTCACTATGGCCTTCAATCATGACTTTTTTTCAAATTCCATCATGATTTCTGTTCTCATTCCATTACTATAGCATGTAGTAATGATTTTTTTAAAATTTTGTAATTTTTATTTTCTATCTTAATTTTTCTCCAAAATCCAAACAATAGCCTTAGTCATGAGTTTATTTAAATTTCCCTAATATATCCTTCAATCATGCCTGTTTTTCAAATTCTCATACTATTTGCCTTAGAGCATATTTTTCTTTAAAATCCCTTATTATAGCCTTCGGGAATGAATATCTTAAAATTCCATTACTATAGCCTTCAGTTGTAATTTTTCTTGAAATTTCCATATTGTAGTTTTCAATCAAGAGTTTTCTTCAAAATTCTTGCGATAGTATTCAGTCATTTTTTTTCTTCAAATTCCCTTACTATAGCCTTTGACCATGATTTTTCTTTAAATTCTCTTACTATAGCCTTTAATCATAATTTTTCTGCAAAATCAATTACTTTATTCTTTATGTATAAATTTTCGTTAAATTCCTGTACTATAACCATTTGTCATGATTTTAACCTTCATGATAGAATTTTCTTAAAATATTTTACTGTAGCCATCAATAATGATTTTTCTTCAATGTCTCTTACTATAGCCATTAGTCATGATTTCTGTTCATATTACCTTACTATAAAATTGAATAATAATTTTTCTTTTTTCTATCACAATTTTTCTTCTAGATCCCATACTTTATATAGCCCTTGCCCATGACATTTCTTTAAATTTCCTCACTATGGCCTTCAATCAAGTCTTTTTTTTAAATTCCCTTACTCAAACCTTCCAATATTTTTCTTCAAAATCCTTTATTATATCCTTTAGGTGTGATTTTTTTGAAAAGTCCTTTAAAATAGCCGCCATTCATGATTTTTCTTCAAACTCCCATATTTTAATTTTTAATCATGAGTTTTTTTAAAAATACAATGCAATTGCTTTCAATTATGTTTTATCTTAAAATTTCTTTACTATAGTTTTCAGGGTTGATTTTTATTTAAATTCCCCTATTATAGCCTTCAGACAAAATTTTTCTTCAAAATCCCATACCTTAACCTTGACGAATAAATTTATATAAAATTCCTTAACATGGCCTTCAACGATGATTTTTTTTGAAATTCTACAATTTTTGTTTTCTTTCAAAAAGTTTCTTCAAAATTGTAGACGTCAAAATCTGAAGCGGCCCAAATTCGACAAGTCCATTCAATGATACACCCAATAAACCATCCAAAATCCTATTTCGCGTACGTTGTGGACTTTCCAACAATCCGCCAATCAATTTCAATAAGACAGCCCACCTGTGGGTCTGAAGTCCAGCCATATTGATTTCTCAAATCGACTGACGGTTAGCCAAAATCAGAGCATGCGAAGCTCCTCAAGCTGCTCGGCAGCCAACTCAAAAGGCAAAGCCACACCTGAAGGAAATCCCAGATCGACCAAGTCTGGTCGATCCCTCAATCACAAGAAGGAAAAAGGAAAGTCTCCCCTCCTCTTATGGATTGAGAGAGAAAAACAGGAAGCTCCCTCGGTCCTCTCCCACTCCAACAGAAGCAGAAGAAATAAATCGAGACCCTCTTTCTGAGGATTGAGCTCCATCAAACAAGCGAGCCGCATCAACTACAAATACCCTAGAAATGCCAATCACCAAAAGGGTGCAGAGGGAAAAAGGGTTCAGATCAAGGAGTTCAAAAAGTCTCTCAGAGAAGCTTTCACGCCAGCAGCTCCGACAACTGGAGGTTCGTCGATCGCACTCAGTTCGTCAGGAAACTCCACACGACCACCAAACACGTCAACAAGCTGATCACATGGAACACAAATACTTCTGTCCAATCGACTAAATCCACCAAAAGTTTGTGTCTCCTTTCCCAGAGTTTGCGAATCATCTTCGAATCTCCAGGAGGCTAGAATCTCGCCCACACCGGTAGAGAATTTGCTCTCTCGCACAACAGAAGCATTCTCGATCAAAGAAATTCATTCCCAAAGGTTGGACACTCAGAGGTTCAGAAGCAATTTCACTCAAAGTCACTTGACTCAAAAATTCTCTCGAGGCCGAAGATCACCAATTCTCCATTTCGTTAGAACACACGTAGTCTACCAAAGAAGCTCAACATGTTCACCGGTGATGTCAACACGCCGAATACACGGAACACAAACACTTTCGTTCGGTCGACTATACCCATCGATGTTCGTGCACACTTGCTCGGAGGCTCAAAGTTCACTGTCAAACTGTAGAAAACAGTGACTTCACCGCCAACCACATCAGAGGTCAAATTAGAGGAAAGCTAGGAGATCACATCCGTAAAAATTTCCTATTTTCAAACTCAATTGTAATTTCTCAGTTATTTCAGTTGAATTAATTAATCAGTTGCGCCTTTTCGAGGACCAGAGGTTTTTCGGCAAAATATATTTGGCACACCCAGTGGGACATCTCCTACCTCTCATCTCTTCCTCCAATAAAAAAAAAAAACCCAAAATCCAATCCAATGGCCACCCACAAAAACAACGACAACAACGGCAACAACAACAACAACATCGACAAATCAATTGCGAGTTCGAGCTTTCCCTACCCACGCCCTGCCACAGGCGCAAGCTCAACCTCAACAACTGGAGTTCGCTGATCGATGGCCGGCTCTACGAACAACGTTTGCGCTCCGACCGCTCCACCACTAGCCAGTCGCCCAATGACAAGGTCATTGGTCAGAAGCTTGTCCGTAGGACAGGCTCCCTTCTTGAGGGACGCTCGCCGCCCGAGCACAGTGTTCCAACCTCAGACTGTTGCGACCTCTTCTGAACAAGTCGTAGTAGCAGTGATCAAAGTCATCCCGATGACACCAAAGACAAGCTACCTGACTACTACAACCACGTCAACGGCGCACAACCCTGTAGTTAGCTCGACCAAATCACCAAGGGGCACGCTCGTCTCTGCCATGATCGAGCATTTTGAGCGGAACGAATACCCAACCCCATCCACTTCAGAGAGGAAGACCCAATCATTGCCCGTTGCCTTTCCATGTCGACTAACACCGGACGCCGCTTCTCCAGTTCGGTCGCCAACGACCTCTCCTTTGGTTGCGATCTCTCCTAGCCTGTTCTCATCGGGTGCCACATCCGCAACTCCAATCATTAGAGTTGCCTCCATGACGACATTGGCCTGAACAGTTGAGGAGCAGCTTCCCGAGATGCAGGTCACGCTCAAGGAGCAGAGTGAACAAATCCGTGCAAAAGACGTGCAAATAATGGCTTGTGATATCTAGATCGTAATAATGGCAGAGAAGTTAGAGCTTCTCACTGCCAACATGAAGCTCTCACTGGAGGTTGACCGGAGTCGGGCAACAACCAGTACAACAGCCGAACCCGGCCTAGTGGAGCCACAACCTGAAGCTTCGATGGACACTTTGGAGTCACGTTTCAAAGAACCAGCCTCCCTCACACTCGACATGGTGATTGAGATGATCAACTGCATCATACGAAACAGCTCTGGCGAGAGCAGATTGGTCTCCTACCAGAGGCCATACACTTAGTCGATCCAAAATCTCCCGATGCCGTTCGGGTACAATCCGCCTAAACTGCAACAATTCAATGGCGATGGACATCTGAAGCAGCACATCGCCCACTTTATTGAGACCTGCAATAACGTCGACACTGACAGCTATTTGCTGGTCAAATAGTTTGACCGATCGCTGAAGGGCAATGCCTTCGACTAGTACATCGAGCTACCCCCAGAGTCCATTGATAGCTGGGAGCTACTAGAGCACGATTTCCTTAGCCAGTTCTACAGTACCAAATGCACTGTAACGCTGGTGGAGCTCACCAATCTAAAACAGAAGAAGGGCGAGAAGGTCATCAACTACATCAATCGATGGAGAAACCTTAGTCTTAACTGCAAGGAGAGCACATCTATGTCTACCAAGACGGAGATCGACATGTGCATCTAGGGAATGAGCTGGGGACTCCTCTACTTTTTGAAGGGCCAGAAGCCGAAAGACTTCCAGGAGTTGGCGACCGAGGCCCATAATATGGATATAATCATGGAACAAGTCGGGGATGGAGTCACCCTGATCGCAGAGCCGAACAAAGAAGGGAAAGCCATCGCAAAAGAACCTGAGAAACCGAAAGAGGCCTACACGATGAATACCTTTGAACCGGTCAGAGTCAGAGGTAAACCAACGCCAAATGGCGCACCCCGGCCACCTGTTGGCTTTGTCCTAAAAGGACAAAATACTGGAGCTTGTGACGCAAGGTCGTATGATCATCGACGGAGCAGAAAATGCCACATTGGCCAACCCTGTATTCGTCCAGGCCGAGTCTAGTGCGAGAACTAGAATTAACAAGCCTTGGGTCGCGAGGAAGGAGTATTGTCCTAAATTCTGACCATCCAACCGACCACCGGCTACGGTCACACAAAATGGGCACCCCGAGAAGTTGCTGTAGCAGATGCAGAGGGGTGAATATTGGTCACCCGACAAAAGAAACTTGTTCGAGAAATCGAACTGCCAACGACCATCAAAACAAAGTCGAAACGCCCAAAAAAAAGAGCTGCAAAGCACCGGAGCAAGACTCCTACGACAACCATCCAAAGATCAAACAAAAGAAAAAGAAGACCCATCACATTGGCGGAGTTCTTCCCAAAGGAAATCTTCATGCCACCGTCGATGGTAGCAACATACTCGGCGACTCTTCCCAAGCAGGCCAATCGGAAAGAAAAAGGCAAGATGCCAATAGTCGAGTGTGACAAGCTCGAGATGTCCTCGCAACAAATCTCACCGTTAAATGAGATTGAGGACGACCTTGTCTTGGATGTCCGATCTAGGCAGGCTCTCATCCGAGCTCTCGACGAGCTTCATAAAATTCAAGCCAAATCGGAGAAATTCATGATGAGAAAAAATGACCAACCAAAGGTCGGCCCGACTCCTCCATACACATCTCAACAAGTGTCTCAATCCAAGGAGGCACTCGTTGTCTCTTGTCTGTCGTGCATTACGTTCCGAGAGAAGGACGAACAATTGAGGGCATGAAGCTACAATCGGCCGTTGTTCGTAACCAGCTACATAAGAGAACATCGCGTCAATCACATTCTCATCGATTGCGATTCCGCAGTTAACAACTTGCCGATTCAAATGATGAAGAACGTTAGCATCTCCGTTGGAGACCTATCTGCAAGCTCCTTGTTCATCCAAGGATTCAACCAGGAAAGCCAGCACATGACCGGCGTGATACAGTTGTAGTTGCTCATCGGAGACATGATGGCCAAGACCCCATTCTAAGTAATCGACTCCAGGACATCATACAATTTTCTCTTGGGTCGACCATGTCTCCACGCCAACGGGGTCATACCTTTGACACTCCACCAGTGCTTCAAGTACTGGAAGGACGACGAATAGAAGATGGTTTATGCCGATGAAAGTCCATTCACCGAGGCAGAAGCATTGTTTGCTGATGCAAAGATTTACCTAACGATAAGGCCGACCGTCAAAGCATCGTGCTAGCCGGGTCAAGCACCCAATGCCAAAATTGTCGTTCCGCTGAAACAAACGGCAAAGCACAACTTGGTGCTAAAAGTCGTGCTGCCCAAAGAACCGGTGCACAACAACCAAACGACTTCATTGAAGGCACCACTACCGATGATGCACAATGTGCCTATACTTAGGTATATTCTACAGTCGAAGAGAAAAGAGGGAGAAGCCCCTCTCGTCGTTTGCTATACCGACGAACGGACTCCGCTCAAAGAAGGAGTCACCCTGACGCTGCCAAAGGTCGAAGACAAGAGCGTTGTGAAAAAATGTCCAAGTCTAGAATGACTACCAATGACTCGGACGGCCGAAGGAAGGCTTTTGATCCGAACGCCTATCAATTGCTGACCAAAGCTGGGGTCAATCTTACCAAGGGGCAGCTGCATGCAAAACCGCCGGTAGCTATTCCGATCCTTACTCCAACTCAAGAAAAATTAAGGAGAAAGGTTCACGCCATCCCCCAAAATTGGCAAGGCATCGGGTACCAATCAGAGAAGCCGATCCAAATCTCCAGCCAAGGGAAACCGATCCGAATCACTGGCTGGGCCGTCGATGTGCGTCAAGTATCAGTCGGCCAAAGCCCGTCGCCAAAAAGCAGAGCTCTGGTAATCGTATACACAAAAGCTGTCATTGACCAAAACTCGCAAAAGAGAAACAAAGTCTCGGTGGTCATTTACGCATCGAGGGCTACCATCACAAAGGTCCGTGCGTATGACAACAAAGTCATCGACAATGACGACGAACAAGGCGACTTGGTACTGGCTGTTCGGCGACCCATGCTCTTCACGAGCAAGGCTGGGGGCAAGTTCGCGCCGAAGTGGGAAGGTCCCTATGTTGTGTAGGAGGCATAACAAATGGTGCCTACAAAATTGCAAGGGCGGACGGTGCAAAGCTACCGATTACTAACGGCAAATTTCTTAAGTGATTCTACGCTTAGACGTTGTGTGAATCATCCACTTGGCCGAATGTGGATATTTCCAGCCACAAAGGAGGTAACAAAGATGTGAAAAAAAAGTAGCATTCTTCTGAATAAATCGGACAAGTCAAATCAGGTCCTCACAAAAAAAGGACAAAACCAAGTCCAAACAAAAATTGGAGCTCGACTACAACAACTCTAAAAAAAATATACATCCAAAGAGGTGGCATCTTGAAGTCGACAATACAACTTCTCAGCTTTGCGAGCTTAGCTCGCATTTGAGTCGTGCAAAACCAGCTCCGCTCGAATCCGCGATAGCTTCCGCTCAAGGCTGGTTATCTCTTCCACATCCACACCAAGCCGCTCTGTCACAGTTGGCCTTATCTCTAATCTCCCTGCCTAGGGAGCTCTAAGTCGGAGAGGTCGATAACCCTCTCTAGAGGCTCTCTCAGTCGCATAGACAAGGTCGATCCATCAAGAGATGCACTCGGTGCGCCTTCATGCACACTCGACCGTAGAAGAACGGCCGACTCCTCCGGAGAAGCACTCGGCTGCAAAGAAGAGGATGGCAAAGGTGGCAATGACAAAGCAGTCACACCGAAAAAACTAATTTGAGTAGACCCGGTGAAGGGGACGAGCGCAGTACAACTCCGTTGCGTCTTAGAGTCACTCCTCGGTCATTTTGAGACGGGTTGCAATACAAAGTCAACTGCCTCAGTTGCTTGCTTCTTGCGAAGGCCATCGTCTCACCAGAACAAAAATAGGAGGAACATAGACACCTGAACTTGTCGCGATAGAAGGAGGAAGACCAACATCGCGATGGGAGTTGCTTTCGGCGCACCCTTCATAGAAGCAGTTTTTCTTTGCCTTGTCATTAGAGTATTTGGAGCCGGCGAAGACAAAATGGGAAGCTGAACAAAGGCATATTCAACCGAAGGAGGCTGCGATTAACACGCAACATTGGTCGGAACTTCACCCCACTCGCAGAGCAATAAGGAGATCGGCATGACAACCTAGTGTCGATCGATCGCTCGTGCACAAAATGGCATGTCTCGACGAAGTCAAATATCGAATCCGCAAGAATGGCTTCTCTGAGCCGTTGAACCTTTAAAAAAATCAGGTACGTAAAACTTTTAAAAAAAAAAAAAGTGAAAGTGGCAAAAAACAGAACAAAGTCGCGAAAAAAAATCAAAGCAAAAAGCGAAAAAAATAAAACAAAATCTTGAAAAAAATCAAAGCAAAAAGTGACATAAAATAGAACAAAGTCACAAAAAAAAAATCAAAGCAAAAGTGATGAAAAATAGAACAAAGTCGCGAGAAAAAAAAATCAAATCAAGGCAAACCGGTAAAAAACAAAATAGAGCCGCACAAAAGGAGTCAAACGAGGAAGAACAATAGTCTGAGGCCCGATGACTCAACCGAGCTGACCTCTGTATTTGAGCATCAAAATGGCAGCGTCAAAGCCATATCGGCGAAACGCGAGAAGGACGTCAACATAGGTTTGGAGACCACACTAACCAGACGTGTCACTCTGGCGATCATGCCGGGGAGATGAAGACCTGGCGATCATGCCAGAGAGATGAAGACCTGGCGATCATGCCGGAGAGATGAAGACCTGGCGATCATGCCGGAGAGATGAAGACCTGGCGATCATGCCAGAGAGATGAAGACCTGGCGATCATGCTGGAGAGATGAAGATCTGGCGATCAAGCCAGAAATCTCGCATGAGTTTGGCCAAATTCCAAACTCGACCAAAAGCCTGGAGCGACATCGTGCCATCACCTCGACGAAGAGTGGCCGCAATAGCAAAACGCGCAGAGGGCGCGAATAGGTCGAAGTCATAGTGCAATCATTTGCACTATAGGACTTCACAAATCAAATCTGGTGACCAAAATTGCCAGACTCGTTGTTCTGGCAGCCATGCTAGAAGGATGAAAATAAACCATGTTGTAGCCTGGAGAGCAAACCAAAGTCCTCATCAGCAAAGAAGATGAAGCGACAGAAGTGCCACACGAGTTTGGCCAAATTCCGAACTCAACCAGGAGCCTAAAGCACCTTTAAGTCCGACTCTATTGCACCACCACCTCACCGGCGAGCTACAGAAAGGGCAAAACGCACCGAACGCGCAGACAGGTCGAAGTTATAGTGCAGCCAGTCACACTGTCAAACTTCACAAAGTAAAGTTGGTGACAAAGCCAGACTCAAAATAAAAATTTGGCAACCGAACCGAAGCCGTCCGTGAAACATCAAGTCCGTCATAGCCTAACGACCAAGCCAAGCTCACCAAAGGCTAAATTTGACAATCCAAGCAGGGTTGCCACCAAAGTCGAAGCAAAAGCTAAGCTCACTTTCGCTCAGCGACCAAGTCGAGCCCAACAGGGAAGTCGAGCTACCACAAACCGGCAACCATGCCGGAGTTAAGTCAAACACACTTTGACGATTGAACTAGGGTCACCTTCAAGGGTAAATTCTTTATTTCAGCCAATCGGCAGTCTTGGCCAAAATGCGAGCACATGCAGGTACATATCTCCAACCCAAAGAAAAAAAAAAAAATCAAAATAAAAAAGAAAAAGTCGAAAAAAATCAATGAAAAAATGAAGGAAAGAAAAATGTGAAAAGAGAAAAAAAGATATACAAAAAAAAATGATTCATTTTACCAGCTCGATCAAGTAATACCGAGACGACGGGCCACATGGACAAAAGCCATCCCTGACGCCGTGCACAAAGACGCAACAAGAAAAATTGCGACCGATGTCACAAACAACATCACCGTAGTCGAAGAAGAGGCTGCGCAACAGAGGTCGTGCCGGAGGTCGCACAACTGAAGGTCGCACAACCGAAGTTACGAAGTCGCAAATGTAGTCGTGTCGGAGGTCGCAGAATAGAAGTCGCGCTAGAAGTCACGGACAGGTCGCGTAGTCACGCGGTGAAGTCACGTCGGAGCAGCCGAAGAGGCTGAGTGGAACGCCGCGAACAATGTCGTACCTGAGCCGCGCTGGACACAACAATGAGACGCAAACAAAATCGCGTGGAGCCGCGAAAAAACTCGCGTGATCGATGCACGCAAAAGAAGAAGACGATGACGAAGCCGGGTGAAAGTCGCAAACGGAGTCGCGATGAAATCACCAAGAAAGAAAGCCGCGCAGGAGATGCGGACGAAGTCGCAATAGATTTCACGACAATGTCGCTGACACAGGAGTCTCAAAACGTCATAGCCAAAGTCGTACGATCACACAAAAAAAGGAGTCGTGTCGTCATACTGCGAAGTCACGCCGGAAGTGGAGATGAAGTCGCACCAAGATTGCAACCCAAGTCGCAACAAGGTCGCACAGAGCGCCGGAGACGGAAGAGGGACGATTGAAGTCAACGGAGCTGGAGAAGAATGTCGTGAACAAAAATTGCAATGTGAGAACATCGCAACTAATGTCATAGCCAACGATGTAAATTAAATCACCAAAGAACAGTCCCAACAACAAAAAAATATCGTGCACAGAGTTGAAGTCATTCTTCTCGCACACTAGAGGAGATTGAGAAAAAAAAAGGAAGATTAGGTGAAATAAAGAGAGGGATAGAAAGGAAGATTAGGTGAAATAAATAAGAGAGTGATCGAAAGAAAGAAAAAGAATAAAAAAATATAAATAATAAGAGAAAGAGATAGGGAGTAGATTGATGTACCTCGATTATCATGAGTCTTGACAGCTCAGTTTTGATGAAGCTCGACTCACCGCGTGAGCTTGATTTGGTCCATACCGATGTGAACAATCTCACAATCTGGGACGAGGGGTTGAGATACTGCCACAACACTTAGATTAAACGAATCAATCGTTGAGTTGGGACAAACAAAGTAACGCTTGCTGATTGTGGCTAATAGATTTGAGGTACAAGGTGTTGATGAAGGCGATCGCTCAGGAGCCTCAAAGCCGCCAAAAGCAAAGGTCGTCGAACGGAGCTGGAGAAGAAGATCGCCGGAAAAGAAGGTCGCGCAGCAGAATGTGCGACGAAGGTCGCAACTCGCTGCACCGTAGCTGGAGAAGAAGGTCGTGCAGCGGAACGCGCGACGAAGGTCGCGACTCACTGCACTGTCGCTGGAGAAGAAGGTCGCGCATCAGAACGCGTGACGAAGGTCGTGCATCGGAATGTGTGACGAAGGTCGCTACTCGCTGCACCGTTGTCGGAGAAAAAATTCGTCGGGGAAGAAAGACGGAGGCGCACCATGGTCAGCCCAACCAGAGACGTCGTCAATCTTCGTGGGAGAAAAGAGAATAAGAAGAAGCGACTAAACCCTAACACCTCCTAAAATTTAGGAGGTGGTCAGCCTCCCTCCCCTTCTTAAACGTAATCTACTTAAATCTCCCGTGAATAATCTCATTTAAATCAGGATTGGAGATATAAGTGAAGCTTGAACTAATTCAATTAGGGCGGGCCCACCATGCCCCTCCTCCCCATTAATCATATCTTTCCTTAAATTCTTTAGCCATGTGATGCATTATGACAGATAAAGTGTTGCGTGGGCCCACAACGTCCGAGTCAAGAAAGAGATTTTAAACCAAGGGTTTGGTCGTAACCGTTGACAAATTTTTATATACAAATACGGTTTTCTAATGGTCCTTTAATAAATACATGACTTTAGAAAGGGTTAATTTTTACTTACAGTCGAAAATAACACTCTTGGTATAAGTGTTGGAATACTCAGGTTTAAATAAAACCCTCGATATTAGTCCCTAAATAACTAGGGTTATGGGGTAAAGCGTTGATAAATGTCGTTTTACTTTACCAACGGACCTCTCTAACCGTTGGTAAATAACACTCTCTAATCGCAGCCCAAAATCCACTTCTCTGTTTTGTTGTACTCTGTGATGGCATAAGCGGCGATATCCTGCGTCGCCCACTCCCTCGATCTTCTTCCATCCCCCTACCAGCCCTTTTCGGCCGCTCTCCGTGACAGCAGAAACGAATGCGATCAGAGAAAGAAGCAGCGGCGCATGGAATTCTTGATTAGAAACACTCTCTTTTCTATCTCTCTTGCTCTAATACCCCCTTTCTATCTCTCTGTTGCTTGTAATTCATGTCGAGTTATTAAATTTTTCTCTATTACTGAAACTCCTTGGAATGGTGAAATTTGCAGTGGACATGTGGAAGCAGCAATAAAGAGTTATACTCAGGAATTATTACTGCGTCCTGATTTTCCTGAAGCTACTTGTAACCTGCTACACACCTTACAGGTAAATCCTAAATTTGTATGTTGAATCAGTCTAGGTTGTTAGTGAGATTATTTATTCTGTAATTGAGTCAATCTAGGGTTGTTACCACATTCTTTTCTTCTGAGACGAGTTGGTGTTCATGTTGTTCTTTTTTTTTTTAAACAAATACAATTCCTTTTACAAATTCCAATTCCAAATTCCAAATTCCAAATCCAAATTTCAATTCCCATCACGATCGTGGAGACTCGAACGTGAGATCTCCCGCAGAGATAACTCTCATGAGACCACCTGAGCGATTGCTCATGGCTCAATGTTCATGTTGTTCTTTCTTTCAAAAAGCATAAGGTAGTATGTCCTTTAGTTTAAAAGCATTTTTTGGCATGTTTTTGCTACTCATTTTGGCTAGATGTGAGAGTTGGGATGCCTCTCAGTGGATTCTTGTGAATCCTTGGAGAGAGGATTCTGTTTAGAAAAGATCTATCCTCCATTCTATCAGGGCTTAATGTTGACATGTTTTCAGTACTTGGAGATTTGTTTACTTTTTTACCTAAAAATGAGGTTCTACTTCTTTAAGAGTCTCCTTTCCTTTTTGTTGCTGAAACCATCTACTTATCTCTCTGAATATCTATCTACCATATTGATTTCATGGGTGACGAAATTAAAAGGGGTCTCTCAAGTTAGTGAAAGAAGTTTATCAGTGAGTGCTCCTGGCAACTTGTATTCGCTGCAGCCCTAGAGGACTTTCTCAGTTACTGTTGTTTTTTTGTATTAAGTTCTCTGTGAAGGGGTCAAAATAGCCTAGTTGATTTATACTTCAAATTTCTGGCCTACACTCCCCACAACTTAAGATTGCCTTGTCCTGTGCTGAACCTGTCTTTGGTTACGTATGCACATTTAATTGGTAAATCTGTCATTTTCTTTTTTCTGTATGATTTAGCTTGGAACCCTTGCTATTTTTAGTTCTCTGGTAGTTCGCCAGCAGTCTTTGGTTGCTTTGCTCATTAAAGTGGTGAATTTCTCATTTTCTTATTTTTATATGATTTGACATGGTTATGTATATATTAATTGGACGAACCTGGTCAACCCTGTTTTTATAGTGCGTTTGTAATTGGGATGATCGTGAGAGCAAATTTGCCGAAGTTGAAGGCATTATTAGGAGGCAAATAAAGGTAGATACTATAATGCGACTGGTTGAACATTCTTCTTTTTGTTGCTAATTGATTTTACCTGGTTGGGTTTATATTTTAATGACAATTTTATTTCATCCTCATATGTCTGTTCTTCCAAGTGTTCAGCCATTTCAGGTAAATACCTTTTCTAAAATCAATTTCAATATTGGCATTGTTAGTTATAAAAAGTAGCTTCTAATTCCTTTCTCTTTCTGTTGCAGCTGAAAGTATGCAGCACACTGCTCTCTTATCGCTTCTCGTTATAGTCTTCCTCCATTTAATCACCCCCTTCGCATTCCTGTTAAAAGTGAAAGAGGAAGTGGAAGACTGAGAGTAGGGTAAGCTTAACATCAGATGGTGGTAAATGTTTATACCAGTTGTTAGTATCTGACATCTTTTGATTTTTCTCTAGATATGTGAGCAGCGACTTCGGAAATCACCCACTTAGCTACCTCATGGGTTCCATTTTTGGCTTGCACAACAGAGAAAATGTTGAGGTTGCGAAGATCACAAATTTGTTCACATTTTCAGTGACTTGTTAGACAGTTTGTTTCTAAAACTTTTGTGGTAGCTAATGGAGTTGGCAACATGACGTTGATATGCAGGTATTTTGTTATGCACTAAGCCAAAATGATGGTACTGAGTGGCGACAACGAATCCAATCCGAAACAGAGCATTTTATAGATGTTTCTTCCATGTCGTCTGACCTGATTGCACGAATGATTAATGAAGATGGGATACAAATATTGGTCAACCTCAATGGGTACACCAAGGTGACCCTCTGAGCATTGTTGTGCATCCAAGTGGGGACGATATTGTTTATTCCACGGCCGACGGGTGCAAGTCAGTGAGAGCAGATTTATTGCAAAATGAGAATTGTAGTCTGAAAGAAGAATCTAAAATTTGGAATGGTTGCTCCGATGCACAGGTTACTAGAATTGCATGGAAGAGAAGAAAGTGTTAGATTGGTGCCTAAGAACCTTCCCCTTCCTCTTGCTACTAAACCAAATAAAATTAATATTTGGAAGATTTTCGCAGATTTTTCTTTCTCTCACAAGGTTTTATTGATATAGGATGGGCATCTTAGAATACTTGAATGGCAAGTCTTCATATTCTTTTTTGGCATGTTTTTGTTACTCATTTTGTTGGATAGTAGATCCTTATCCTCATCATCATATATCAAGGGCCTTGTCGCAATTATGTTCATGTCTGCTTTATGGTTAGATCTAAGTTAGATCTAAGTTAGTCGCAATTATGTTCAGTTCTTTTACAGAAAATGGGTTTGACACTCCAAGGGAATCCATCAAGGTTAGCAACTGTTGTGGTTTTGTGACTAACTTAGATGCTGCATTTTAGTTAATTTTGTGCATGGGATATTGATTTTTGAATGGACGAGCATGCACTAACAAAGACATTATTGATTCTGTAATATAGGGGGAGCAATGATGGTGATCTATGCGTTGTTCAAGTAAAGAAGATGGAGATCTGCCAGTTGAATAAAAGGCTTCACCTGGGTACATGCATGTCATCCATAGAGTTTTGTCCTGGCGAAAGGTAAAAGTATGATTTGTTTCTGTATTCTTATTTTTTCTAACGTATTTTCATAATACTTCTTTGAATTTTCTTTTGGCATTACTATTTTATTATTTCTGTTGCAAGTACCTTGTTTTGAGGGTGATTGTGTAGTCAAATCTTGGTCTATATTCACTGAAGACTAGTCAACTCTTACAGACTATAGATTTTAAACCCATTTATCGGTGATTGAACTTACAATTTTAGCTAAGGGAATTCTCCTTCCCTCAATTATTTATGCAAGTTACGATAAATCATCAGAAACTTTCATATCATGCCCTAATGAGTAGAATGAATTGGACATCTGGTAACAGTATAATTGGGTTCTATCATGACATGATGTCATGATGACATTGAACTTCAGATCTTAAGACTGATTTTGAGTTTCTGATTTTGGAATTTGAATGATCATATATAAAGGATTCTGCTGCTCTATTTGAGTTTATCTACAGTTTTAACTGTTTTAACTGTTTTAATTGTCATTGCAATCGAACTGCAATTAGCTTGATTTGAATCACCTTTCTTTATATTCATACTTTAAATGAGATGAGCTAATGTCAGATTTCTTCTATTGGGCAGATTCCTCATTTCTGCCTTCTTCCTTGACTTTTTTTAGCAAGGGTTTATTGTCGGTAAAAATTTTACCAAGGGTTTTTAATTACTGTAGCTACGGTCTACCACTGTTGGTAATGTTTACATTTGTACTAGTGCTTCCAAATTCGAGTCAAAGAAATCAAATGTGCCTGGGTGGGGCCCACCGTCTCTCCGTCAACTCAAACTTGTTTCGGACGCGTTGATGCATTGCGGAATTCAGACATCAACAACATCAACTTTTCTGCTACGAAGTCTCAACTTGATGGTTATGGCAGCTCTGGCAAAGGTACAATTTCCATATACGTATATGTACCATCATGTACATACTCGTATATGCAAAAAAAATCAAAAAAATATACAAGCCCTAAAAAAGCAAGAGGGCTAAAAGAAAAAGAAAGAAAGAAAGAAAGGAAAAAATTTTAGTGTACAAAAAATATACACTGTCCTAAAAGAGTAAGAGGACAGAAAACACATACACAACAAAATTAAACGACCCTAAAAGAGTAAGAGGGTCCAAAAAAAAAAAAAAAAAAAAAAGTGTGTTGCATGTGTGTAAATTCATGTTCGAAATTTACTCGTTCGCCTAATGAGTAAATCTCAAAGGGGGCAATCTGTAGACGTCAAAATTTGAAGCGGCCCAAATTCGACAAGTCCATGCAACGATACACCCAATAAACCATCCAAAATTCTATTTCGTGTACGTTGTGGACTTTTCAATAGTTTGCCCATCAATTTCAATAAGACAGCCCACCTGCTGGTTTGAGGTCCAACCATATCGATTTTTTAAATTAACTGACGGTCAGCCAAAATTAGAGCCACGCCAAGCTCCTCAAGCCGCTTGACAGCCGACTCAAAAGGCAAAGCCACGCTAAAAGGAAATCCTAGATCGACCAAGTCTGGTCAATCCCTCAATCACAGGAAGGGAAAAGGAAAGTCTCTCCTCCTCTTATGGATTGAAAAAGAAAAATAGGGAGCTCCCTCAGTCCTCTCCCACTCCAACAGAAGCAGAAGAAATCAATCGAGATCCTCTTTATGAGGATCGAGCTCCATCAAACAAGCGAGCCGCATCAACTACCAATACCCCAAAAATTCCAATCACAAAAGGGTGCGGCGGAAAAAAGGGTTCAGATCAAGGAGTTTAGAAAATCTCTCAGAGAAGCTTTCACGCGAGTAACTCCACCAACTAGAGGTTCATCGATCGCACTCAATTCGTTAGAAAACTCCACACAACCACCTGAAATGTCAACAAGTTGATCACATGGAACACATACTTTCGTCCAGCCGACTAAATTCGCCAAAAGTTCGTGTCTCCTTTCCTAGAGTTTGTGAATCATCTTCGAATCTCTAGGAGTCCAGAATCTCCCCCACACAGGTCGAGAATTTGCTCTCTCTCTTTCGCACAACAAAAGTGTTCTCGATCAAAGAAATTCATTCCCAAAGATTGGACACCAAGAGGTTCAGAAGCAATTTCACTCAAAGTCACTCAACTTAGAAATTTTTTAGAGCCCAAAGATCACCAATTCTTCATTTCGTCGAAACACACAATCTACTAAAGAAGCTCAACACGTTCACCGGTGACGTCAACACTCAGAATACATGGAACACAAACACTTCTGTCTGGCTGACTGCACCTGTCGTTGATCGTGTACACTTGCTCGGAGGCTCAAAGTTCACTGTCAAAATGCAAAAAATAGTGACTTCACCACCAACCACATTGGAGGTCGAATTAGAGGAGAGCTAGGAGATCGCACCTGTAAAATTTTCCAATTTTCAAACTCAATTGTAATTTCTCTGTTATTTCAGTCGAATTAATCAATCGATCGCGCCTTTCCACGGACCAGAGGTTTTTCACTTAAATACAAATTCTTTTAAATTGTCTTCAATCATGATTTCTCTTGACATTTCATTACTATAGCCTTTTGTAATGATTTTTTTTTTCAAATGTTGTAATTTTTATTTTCTACCTTAATTTTTCTTGAAAATCCATACTATAGCCTTAGTCATGAGTTTTTTTCAAATTTCCCTACTATAGCCTTCAATCATGTCATTTTTTAAAATTCTCATACTATAGCCTTCAAGCATGTTTTTCTTCTAAATTCCTAATTATAACCTTCGAGAATGAAAATTCTTAAAATTCCCTTACTATGCTTCAGTTGTAATTTTGTTTCAAATTTCCATATAGTAGTTTTTAATCAAGAGTTGTCTTAAAAATTCTTGCAATAGTATTCAGTCATTATTTTTCTTCAAATTACCTTACCTATGAGCATGATTTTCTTTAAATTCTCTAACTATAGCCTTCAGTCATAATTTTTTTCAAATTCCTTTACATTAACCTTCGATCATATTTTTCTTCAAAGTCTTTTATTATAGCCATCAGGAGTAAATTTTTTAAAAATTCATTAAATATAGCTTTTATTCATGATTTTTCTTTAAACTCCTGTATTTTAATTTTTTTTTGTGAGTCTTTTTCAAAATCCAATGCAATAGCTTTCGATTTTGTTTTTCCTTTAAATTTCATTACTATAGCTTTCAAGCATGTTTTTTCTTTAAATTCCCTTATTATAGCCTTCAGACAAAATTTTTCTTCAAAATCCTTTATTGTAACCTTCATGATTAATTTTTTATAAAATTTCCTTTCCATATCTTGGGCAAGATTTTTTTGAAATTCTGCAATTTTTGTTTTCTTTCAACAAATTTCTTCAAAATACCTTTATATTGTGTCAATTATGATTTCTCTTCATTTATTCCATTACTATAGCCTTTTGTAATGATTCTTTTTAAAAAATTTTAATTTTAATTTTAAGTCTTAATTTTTCTTTAAAATCCCTTGTTATATCTTTTGGGAATAAATATTCTTAAAATCCTGTTACATTAGCCTTCAGTCGTAATTTTTCTTCAAATTTTCATATTGTATTTTCTATCATGAGTTTTCTTCAAAATTCTTGTTATAGTTTTGTGTCATTATTTTTCTTCAAATTCCCTTACTAGCCTTTGAGCATGATATTTCTTTAAATTCTAATACTATAGCCTTCAGTCATAATTTTATGCAAAATCCCTGACTATATCCTTTATGAAAGAATATTCATTAAATTCTCTTACTGTAGCCTTCATGAATGATTTTTTTGGAAAATTTACCAACTATTGGCTTCATGATTGAATTTTTGTAAAATCTCCTACCACAGTCTTTGGTAATGATTTTTCTTTAAAGTCCGTTACTATTGCCTTCAATCGTGATTTCTATTCATATTACCATACCATAGCCTTTAATAATGATTTTTCTATGAATTTTATTATTTTTGTATTTTACCTCAATTTTTCTTCTTGATTTTCCTCATTGTGGCCTTCAATGATCAAGACTTTTTTTAAATATTCCCTTACTTTAACCTTTAGTCACATTTTTATTCAAAATTGTTTATTTTAGCCATCAAGAGTGAATTTTTAAAAAATTCCTTTAATATATAGCCTTCATTAATGATTTTTCTTCAAACCCTCATATTTTAATTTTTTATCTAGATTTGTATACAAAATACAATGCAATAACGTTTACTTATGTTTTTCCTTCAAATTCTTTTATTATAGCATTCAAGCATTATTTTTTTTTAAAATTCCCTTATTACAGCCTTCAGACAAAATTTTTCTTCTAAATCTCTAACAATAACCTTCACCACTAAGATTTTTTTCAAAATCTACAATATAAGTTTTCTTTCAAAATATTTCTTCAAAATCCCTTTATATATCCTTCTATCATGATTTCTCTTCACATTCCATATTATAGCCTTCTATAATGATTCAGTTTTAAATTTTGTAATTTTAATTTTCTATTTTAATTATTCTTCAAAATCCCTTATTATAGCTTTCAGGAATGAATATTATCAAAATTCCCTTACTATAGCCTTCAGTCTAATTTTTTTTAAATTCCCATATTATTGTTTTCGATGAAGAGTTTTCTTTAAAATTCTTGCGATAATATTCAGTCATTATTTTTCTTCATTAAAAGCCTTCAGTCATAATTTTTGTGCTAATTCCCATAGTATATCCTTTATGAAAGAATTTTCGTTAAAAACCCTTACAATTGCCTTCATGAATTTTTGTAAAATCTCTTAGTATAGTCTTTAGTAATGATTTTTCTTTAAAGTCTCTTACAATTGCCTTCAGTCATGATTTCACTTCATATTGCCTTTCTATAGCCTTTAATAATGTTTTTTCTTTGAATTTTGTTATTTTTGAATTCTATCACAATTTTTCTCCAAGATCCCATGGAATTGCCTTTGCTCATGACATTTCTTTAAATTTCCCCACTGTGACTTTCAATTCAAGATTTTTTTTTCAAATTCCCTTACTTTTGCCTTTATTCATATTTTTCTTCCCCCTTCATGAGTGAATTTTTTGAAAATTCCTTTGATATAGCCTTCATTCATGATTTTTTTTCAAACTCCCTTATTTTAATTTTTATCATCAGTTTTATTCAAAATACAATGCAATAGCTTTTGGTTATGTTTTTCCTTCAAATTACTTTACCAGAGCTTTCAAGCTTGATTTTTTTAAAATTCCCTTATTATAGCCTACATACAATTTTTTTTTTCAAAATCCCAAAATGTAACCTTCATGAATAATTTTTTATAAAATTTCTCAGAAGACTTCAGTAAGATTTTTTTCTAATTCTGCAATATAACTTTTCTTTCAAAAAATTTCTTCAAAATCCCCTTTAATTGCCTTCAATCATCATTTCTCTTTACATTCCATAACTATAACCTTCTGCAATGATTCTTTTTCAAATTTTGTAATTTTAAATTTTTATCTTAATTTTTCTTCAAAATCCATACTATAGGCTAAGTCATGAGTTTTTTTCAAATTTCCCTTCTATAGCCTTCAATCATGTTATTTTTTCAAATTCTCATACATGTTTTTGTTCAAAATCCTTTATTATAGCCTTTCGAAATGAATATTCTTTAAATTCCCTTATTATAGCCTTCAGTCATAATTTTGCTTCAAATTTCTATATCGTTGTTTTCAATCAAGAGTTTTCTTAAAAATTTTTGCATTAGTATTTTGTCATTTTTTTTTTTCAAATTACCTTACTATTACCTATGAGCATGATTTTTTTAAATTTCTTACTATACCCTTCAGTCATAATTTTTCAGCAAAATCCTTTACTATATCCTTTATGAATGAAGTTTCATTAAATTCCCTTACTATAGCATGCTTTAATTATTTTTAGTGATATTCCCCAACTGTAGCCTTCATGATAAAATTTTGTAAAATCTCTTACTATAGCCTTCAATAATGATTTTTCTTCACGGTGCCTTACTATTGGCTTCAGTCATGATTTCTATTCATATTACCTTACTATAGCTTTAAAAAAATTTTATCTATGAATTTCATTATTTTTGTATTCTTTCACAATTTTTCTTCTTGATCCATACTATTGCCTTTGTTCATGACCTTAAATTCTTCACTATGGCCTTCAATCAAGAAGTTTTTCAAATTCATGATTTTTCTTCAAACTCCCATATTTTAATTTTTAATCATGAGTTTTATTCAAAATACAATGCAATAGATTTCAATTATGTTTTTTACTTCAAATTCCATTACTATGGATTTCAAGCATGATTTTTTTAAATTTGCTTATTATAGCCTTCAGATAACATTTTTCCTCAAAATCCCTTATCGCAACCTTAACCAATATTTTTTTATAAAATTTCCTTTCTAAAGCCTTCTGTATTGATTTTGTTCAAATTCTAAAATTTTAGTTTTTTTTCAAATAATTTAGCCTTCAAGCATGTTTTTCTTCAAAATACTTTATTATAGCCTTTGGCAATGAATATTCTTAAAATTTCCTTCCTGTAGCCTTCAGTCATAGTATTTCTTCAAATTTCTTGTGATAGTATTCAGTCATTATTTTTTTTCAACTTCCCGAACTTTAACCTTTGGGCACGATTTTTCTTTAAATTTTCTTACTATAGTCATCAGTCATAATATTTCTGTAGAATCCCTTATTAAATCATTTATGAATGAATTTTCCTTAAATTCCCTAACTATGGCCTTCTTAAATGATTTTTTTGTAAAATTTCCCAACTATAGCCTTCAGTAATGATTTTTCTTCAAAGTTCCTTACTATTGCCTTCGGCCAAGATTCCTATTCATATTACCTTACTATAGCCATTAGTAATGCATTTTCATTTAATTTCGTTATTTTTGTATTCTATCACAAATTTTCTTCTAGAACCCACACTATAGCCTTTGCTCTTGACGTTTCTTTAAATTTCATCACTATGGCCTTTAATTTCCTTACTTTAACCTTTAGTCATATTTTTCTTCTAAATCCTTTATAATAAAAGCCTTCAGTAGTGAATTTTTTGAAAATTCCTTTCATATTGCCTTCTTTCATGATTTCTCTTCAAACTCCCATATTTTAAATTTTTATCTTGAGTTTTATTCAAAATACAATGCAATAGCTTTTGGTTATGTTTTTCCTTAAAATTCCATTGTTATAGCCTTCAGGCATGATTTTTCTTTAAATTCCCTTATTATAGGCTTGAGACAAAAAATTTCTACAAAATCCCTTACAGTAACCTTTATGAATAATTTTTTATAAAATTTACTTTCTGTGACTGTCTTTAATGTTTTTTTCAAAATTCTGCAATTTTAGTTTTCTTTCAAAAATTTCTTCAAAATCCGTCTATATTGTCTTCAATCACGATTTCTCTCCACATTCTATTACTATAGCCTTCTATAATGATTCTTTTTCAAATTTTTTAATTTTTATTTTTTATCTTAATTTTTCTTCAAAATGCATACCATAGCCTATGTCATAAGGTTTTTTCAAATATCCCTACAATAGTCTTCAATCGTGTCATTTTTTCAAATTTGTATCTTGTTTTTCTTCAAAATCCCTTATTGTGGCTTTCAAAAATGAATATTCTTAAAATTCCCTTATTATTCTCTTTAGTCGTAATTTTTCTTCAAATTTCCATATTGTAGTTTTCAATCAAGAGTTTTCTTCAAATCTTCAAAATTCTTGTGATAGAATTCAATCATTATTTTTCTTTAGATTCCCTTACTATATCCTTTGAGTATGATGTTTCTTTAAATTCTCTTTCTATAGCCTTCTGTCATAACTTTTTTGTAAAATCCCTTACTATACCCCTTGTGAATGAACTTTTGTTAAATTCTCTTGCTATAGCCTTCATGAATGATTTTTTTAAAAATTTTCCAATTGTAGCCTTCATGATTGAATTTTCGTAAAATCTTTTACAATAGCTTACAGTAATGATGTTTTTTGAAGTCCCTTACTAATGACTTCAGTCATGGTTTCTAATCATATTACCTTACAATTGCCTTTAATAATATTTCTTCTTTGAATTTCATTATTTTTGTATTCTATCACTATTTTTCTTCTAGATCCTAAACTATAGCCTTTGCTCATGACGATTATTTTAATTTCCTCACTATGGCCTTCAACCAAGACTTTTTTTCAAATTCCATTACATTAAACTTGAGTGATATTTTTCTTCGAATTCCTTTATTATAACATTCTGGAGTGAATTTTTTGAAAATTCCTATAATGAAGTCTTCATTCATGTTTTTTCTTCAAACTCCCTATTTTTAATTTTTTATCATGAGTTTTTTTCAAAATACAATGGTTTAAATTTTGGTAATGTTTTTCTTCATCCTTGAAGCATGATTTTTCATTTATTATCCTTATTATAGCCTTCAGACAATTTTTTTTTTGAAAATCCCTTACTGTAACCTACTCGAATATTTTTTTTATATAATTTCATTACTGTAGACTTCAGTAATGATTTTTCAAAATTCTGCAATTTTAGTTATCTTACAAAAATTTCTTTAAAATCCCTTTATATTACCTTCAATCATGATTTCTCTTCACATTCCACTACTATAGCCTTTAGTAATGATTTTTTACATATTTTGTAATTTTTATTTTCTATCTTACTTTTTATGCAAAATCCTTACTACAGCCTCTGTCATGATTTTTTTTCAAATTTCCCTACTATAGCCTCCAATCATGATTTTTTTTCAAATATTCATACTTTAGCCTTCTAGCATGTTTTTCTTCTAAATCCCTAATTATAGCCTTTGGGAATGAATATTCTTAAAATTCCATTTCTATAACCTTCAGTTGTAATTTTTCTTCAAATTTCCATTATGTAGTTTTCAATCAATAGTTTTTATCAAAATTCTTGTGGTAGTATTCAGTCATTAGTTTTCTTCAAATTCTCATACTATAACCTTTGAGCAGGATTTTTCTTTAAATTCTCTTACTACAGTCATCAGTCATAATTTTTTTGTAGAATCCCTTACTATATCCTTTATGAATGAATTTTTCATAAATTCCCTTACTATAGCCTTTTTGAATAATGTTTTGTAAAATTAGATCCCCAACTATAGCCTTCATGATTGAATTTTTATAAAATCACTAACTATAGCGTTCAGTAATGATTTTTCTTCAAAGTCCCTTACTATTGCCTTTAGTCATGATTTCTCTTCATATTACCTTAATATAGCCTTTAATAATGATTTTTCATAGAATTTTGCTTCGTTATTTTTGTATTCTATCACAAAATTTCTTATAGAACCCATACTATAGCCTTTGGCCATAACATTTATTTAAATTTCCTCACTACGGCCTTCAATCAGGATTTTTTTCCAAATTCCCTAAGTTTAACCTTCAGTTATATTTTTCTTCAAAATCCTTTATAGCCTTCACAAGTGATTTTTTTGAAAATCCTTTAATATAGCCTTGTTTCATGATTTTTCTTCAAACTTCCATATATTAACATTTTTATCTTGAGTTTTAATCAAAATACAAAGCAATAGCTTTCGGTTATGTTTTTCCTTAAAATTCCTTCACTATAGCCTTCAAGCATGATTTTTCTTGAAATTTCCATATTAAAGTCTTCCGACAATTTTTTTCTTCAAAATCCCCTACTATAACCTTCACAAATGATTTTTTATAAAATTTCCTTTCCGTAGCCTTCATTAAATATTTTTTTCAAATTATGTAATTTTACTTATCGTTCAAATTTTTTTTTCAAAATCCCTTTATATTGCCTTTAATTATGATTTTTCTTCACATTCCATTACTATAGCCTTATGTAATGATTCTTTTCCAAATTTATTAATATTTATTTTCTATAAATCCATTCTATAGCCTTAGTCATGAGTTTTTTTTAAAATTCCCTACTATAACCATCAATCCTGTCAATTTTTCTTGCATGTTTTTCTTCAAAATCCCTTATTATAGCCTTCGGCAATGAATATTATTAAAATTCCCTTACTATTGCCTTCAGTCATAATTTTTTTTCTAATTTCCATATTGTACTTTTCAATCAAGTGATTTCTTCAAAATTCTTGCAATAGTATTCAGTCATTATTTTTTTTCAAATTCCCTTACTATAGCCTATGAGCATGATTTTCTTTAAATTCTCTTACTATAGCCTTCTGTCATAATTTTTCAACAGTCCCTTAGAATATCCTTTATGAATGAATTTTCCTTGAATTCCCTTACTAGTGCCTTCAAAAATGATTTCTTTTAAAATTCTCTAACTATAGCCTTCAATGATTTAATATTTGTAAAATCTCTTGCTATAGTCTTCAGTATTGATTTTTCTTCGGAGTCCCGTTCTATTTCCCTTCGATCATGATTTCTATTCTTATTACCTTACTGTAGCCTTTAGTAATGAATTTTCTTTGAATTTCATTATTTTTGTATTCTATCAAAAATTTTCTTCTAGATCCTTTACTATAGCCTTTGCTCACGACGTTTCTTTAGATTTCATCACTATGGCCTTCAACCAATACTCTTTTTAAAATTCCCTTACTTTTAACCTTCAGTCATATTTTTCTTCAAAATCCTTTATTATAGCATTCAGGAGTGAACTTTTTGAAAATTCCAAAAAAATAGCCTTCTTTCATGATTTTTCTTCAAACTCTCCTCTTTTAAATTTTTATCATGAGTTTTTTTCAAAATAGAATGGAATAACTTTCGGTTATGTTTTTCCTTCAAATTCCTTTACTTTAGATTTCAATCATGATTTTTCTTTAAATATCTTTATTGTAGCCTTCAGACAAAATTTTTCTTCGAAATTCCTTACAGTAACCTTCACAAATAATTTTTTATAAAATTTCATTACTGTTAACTTCAATAATGATTATTTAAAAATTCTGCAATTTTATTTATTTTGCAAAAAATTTCTTCAAAATACCTTTATATTGCCTTCTATCATGATTTCTCTTCACATTCCATTACTATAGCCCTCTGTAATGATTCTTTTTCAAAAATTTTACTTTTTATTTTCTTTCTTAATTTTTATTCAAAATCCATACTATAGCCTTAGCCATGAGTATTTCTCTACTATAGCCTTCAAACATGTTATTTTTTTCAAATTCTCATAGTTTAGCCTTCAAACATGTTTTTCTTCAATATCCCATATTATAGACTTCGGGAATGAATATTCTTAAAATTCTATTACTATTTCCTTTAGTCGTAATTTTTCTTAAAATTTCCATTAAGAACCTTTCAATCACGAGTTTTCTTCAAAATTCTTGCGATAGTATTCAATCATTATTTTTTTACAAATTACTTTACTATAGCCTTTGAGTATGATTTTTTTTTAAATTCTCTTAGTATAGCCTTCATGAATGATATTTTATAAAACTTCCCAACTGTAGCCTTCGTGATTGAATTTTCATTAAATCTTTTACTATAGCTTTAAGTAATGATTTTTCTTCAAAGTTCCTTACTATTGCCTTCTGTCATGATTTCTATTCATATGACCTCACTATAGCCTTTAATAATGATTTTTCTTTCAATTTTTTTATTTTTTTATTTTATCACAATTTTTCTTCTAGATCCCACACTATAGCCTTTGATCATGTTGTTTCTTTAAATTTTCTCACTTAGGTCTTCAATCAAGACATTTTTTCAAATTCCCTTACTTCAACTTTCAGTCACATTTTTCTTCAAAATCCTTTATTATAGACTCTTGGAGTGAATTTTTTGAAAATTTTTGTAATGTAGCCTTCATTCATGATTTTTCTTCAAACTCCCATATTTTAATTTTTTATCATGAGTTTTTGTAGAAATACAATGCAATGGCTTTCGGTTATGTTTTTCCTGCAAATTCCATCACTATAGCCTTCAAGCATGATTTTTCCTTCAATTCCCTCATTATAGCCTTCGGACAAATTTTTTCTTCAAAATCCCATACAGTATCCATCACAATTAATTTTTTAAAAAATTTCCTTTCTATTGCCTCAAGTAATGATTTTTTTCAATTTCTGTAATTTTAGTTTTCTTTCTATATATTTTCTTCAAAATCCCTCAATCATTATTTCTTTTCACATTCCACTACTATAGCCTTCTATAATGATTCTTTTTCAAATATTGCAACTTTTACTTTCTTTCTTCATTTTTCATCATACTATAGCCTTAGTCATGAGTTTCTTTTCAAATTTCCCAACTATAGCCTTCAATCATGTCGTTTTTTCAAGTTCTCATACTATAGCCTTCAAGCATGTTTTTTTTTCAAAATCCCGTATTATAGCCTTCATGACTGAATATTCTTTAAACTCCCTTACTGTAGCCTCCAGTCATAATTTTACTTCAGATTTTTATGTAGTATTTTTCAATGAAGAGTTTTCTTCAAAATTCTTACGATAGTATTCAGTCATTATTTTTCTTCAAATTCCCTTACTATAGCCTTTCAGCATGATTTTTCTTTAAATTCTCTTACTATAGCCTTTAGTCTTAATTTTTATACAAAATCCTTTTCTATATCCTTTACGAATTAACTTTTGTTAAATTCCATTACTATAGCCTTCGTGAATGATTTTTTATAAAACTCCCCATCTGTAGCCTTCAAGATTGAATTTTCGTAAAATCTCTTACTCTAGCCTTCAGTAATGATTTTTCTTCTAAGTCCCTTACTATTGCCTTCAGTCATGATTTCTATTCATATTACCTTACTATAGTCTTTAATAATATTTTTTCTTTCAATTCTTTTATTTTTGTATTCTATCACATTTTTTCTTATAGATCCTATACTATAGCCTTTGCTCGTGTCGTTTCTATAAATTTCCTCACTATGTCCTTCAATCAAGACTTTTTTTAAAAACTCCCTTACTTTAACCTTGAGTTAAATATTCTTCAAAATCCTTTATTTTAGCCTTTAGAAAAAAAATTATTGAAAATTACATGAATACAGCCTTCATTCAAGATTTTTCTTTAAATTTTTTATCTTGTTTTTTTGTGAAAATACAGTGCAATAGCATTTGATTATATTTTATCTAGAATTTTGTTATTTTTGTATTCTATCACAAATTTTCTTCCAGATCCCATACTATAGCCTTTGATGATGCCATTTCTTTAAATTTCCTTACAATGGCCTTCAAACAACACTTTTTTTCAAATTCCCTTTCTTTAACTTTCAGTCATATTTTTCTTCAAAATTTTTTATTACAACATTTAGGAATGAATTTATTGAAAATTCCTTTAATATAGTCTTCATCCAAGATTTTTCTTTTAACTCCTATATTTTATTTTTTTATCTTGAGGTTTTTTAAAATACAATGCAATTGATTTCGATTATGTTTTCCCTTCTAATTCCATTACTATAGCATTGAAGTGTAATTTTTCTTTAAATTCATTTATTATAGGCTTCAGGCAAACTTTTTCTTCAAAATTCCTTACTTTAACCTTCACGAATAATTTTTATAAAATTTCCTAACTATGGCCTTCAGTAGTGATTTTTTTCAAATTCTGAATTTTTTTTTCTTTTTAAATATTTTGGCAAAATCCCTTCTTATTGCCTTCAATCATGATTTCTTTTAACATTCCATTACAATAGCCATTTGTAATGATTCTTTTAAAACTTTTGTTATTTTTATTTTCTATCTTTATTTTTCTGCAAAATCCATACTTTAGCATAAGTCATGATTTTTTTTTCAAATTTCCCTTCTGTAGCCTTCAATCATGACTTTTTGTCAAATTCTCATACTTTATCCTTCAAGTATTTCTTCTTCAAAATCTCTTATTATAAACTTCGGGAATGAATACTCTTAAAATTCGCTTACATTACCCATCAGTTGTAATTTTTCCTCAAAATTTTCTTTATGTAGTTTGCAATGAAGAGTTTTCTTCAAAATTCTTGTGATAGTATTCAGTAATGATTTTTTTTTCAAATTCCCCTACTATTGCCTCTGAGCATGAATTTTCTTTAAATTCTCTTACTATAGCCCTTAGTCAAAATTTTTCTACAAAATCCCTTACTATTGCCATACAAAATCACAATTTTTATTCTATATCCCATACTATTGCCTTTGCTCAAGACGTTTCTTTAAATTTCCTCTCTAAGGTCTTCAATAAAGCCATTTTTTCAAATTCCCGTACTTTAACCTTCAATCATCTTTTCCTTCAAAATCCTATATTCTAGCATTGAGGAGAGTTTTTTTTTTAAATTCCTATAATATGGCCTTCATACATGATTTTTCTTCAAACTCCCATATTTTAATTTTTTTTCATGAGTTTTTATCAATATACAATGCAATATCTTTCAATTTTGTTTTTCCTTCAAATTTCAATTATGTAGTTTTCAATGAAGAGTTTTCTCCAAAATTCTTGCGATAATATTCACTCATTACTTTTTTTACAAATTCCCTTACTGTACCCTTTGAGCATGTTTTTTCCTTGAATTCTGTTACTGTAGCCTTGAGTGAGTTTTTCTGCAAAATCCCTTACTCTCCCCTTTATGAATGAATTTTCCTTAAATTCCCTTACTATAGCCTTTATGAATGATTTTTTGTAAAATTCCCCAACTGTAGCCTTCTTGATTCAATTTTTGTCAAATCTCTTACTATTGCCTTCTATAAAGAATTTTCTTCAAAGTCCCATACTATTGCCGTCAGCCATGATTTTTATTCATATATCCTTACTATGGCCTTTAAAAATGATTTTTCTTTGAATGTAGTTATTTTTGTAATCTATCACAATTTTTGTTCTAGATTCCATACTATGGCCGTTCCTCATGACATTTCACTAAAATTCTTTACTATGGCCTTCAATGAAGTCTTTGTTTCAAATTTCCTTACTTTAACCTTCAGTCATATTTTCTTCAAATTCCTTTATTATAGAATCCAGGAGAGAATTTTTTGAAAATTCCTTTAATATAGCCTTCATTCATGATTTTTCTTCAAACTCCCATATTTTAATTTTTTATCATGAGTTTTTTTCAAAATACAAAGCAATGGCTTTCTGTTAAGTTTTCCCTTCAAATTCCATCACTATAGCCTTTTTGCATGATTTTTCCAACAATTCCCTTATTATAGCCTTCAAACAAAATTTTTCTTCAAAATCCCTTACTGTAACCATCACAAATAATTTTTTAGAACATTTCCTTTCTATAGCCTTCAGTAATGATTTTATTCAAATTCTGCAATTTTAGTTTTCTTTCAAAAAAACTCTCTATATTGCCTTCAATCATGATTTCTTTTCTCATTCCATTACTATTGACTTCTGTAATGATTCTTTCTCAAATTTATTAATTTTTATTTTCTTCAAAATCGATACTATAGCCTTAGTCAAGAGTTTTTTTAAAATTTCCCTACTTTAGAGCCTTCAATCATGTCATTTTTTCAAATTCTCATACTTTAGCCTTCAAGCATGTTTTTCTTCAAAATCCCTTATTATAGCCTTCAGGAATGAATATTCTTAAAATTCCCATACGATAGCCTTCAGTCAAAATTTTTCTTCAAATTTCCTTTATGTAGTTTTTGAACAAGAGTTTTCTTCAAAATTCTTGCGATAGTATTCCGTCATCATTTTTCTTTAAATTCCCTTACTATAACCTTTGAGCATGATTTTTCTTTTAATTCTCTTAGTATAGTAATCAATCATAATTTTTCTGTAGAATCCCTTACTATATCCTTTATGAATGAATTTTTCATAAATTTCGTTAACATAGCCTTCATGAATGATTTTTTGTAAAATTCGGAAACTATAGCCTTCATGATTGAATTTTCGTAAAATCAACTACTGTAGCCTTCAGTAATGATTTTTCTTCAGAGTCCCTAACTGTTGCCTTTAGTCATGATTTCTATTTATATTACCTTACTATAGCCTTTAATAATGATTTTTTTTTAATTTTGTTATTTTTGTATTCTATAACAAATTTTATTCTAGATTCTATACTATACCCTTTGTTGATGACGTTTCCTTAAATTTCCTCACTATGGCCTTCAACCAATTTTTTTTTCAAATTCTGTTACTTTGACCTTCATTCATATTTTTTTCAAATTCCATTATTATAGCATTCAGGAGCGAAGTTTTTGAAAATTCCTATATTAAATCCTTCATTCATGATTTATTTTAAAACTCCCATATTTTATTTTTTTATCAAGAGTTTTTTTCTAAATACAATGGAATAACTTTCGGTTATGTTTTTACTTCAAATTCCATTACTTTAGCCTTCAAGCTTAATTTTTTTAAATACCCTTCTTATAGACTTGAGTCATAATTTTTGTTCTAATTTCCATACTGTAGTTCTCAATCAAGAGTTTCTTTCAAAATTCATGCGATAGTATTCAGTCATTATTTTTCTTTAAATTCCTTTACTATAGCCACTGAGATGATTTTTCTTTAAATTCTCTTACTATAGCCTGCAGTCATAATTTTCTAGCTCAATCCCTTAGTATTTGCTTTATGAATGAATTTTCCTCAAATTCCCTTACTATTGCCTTCATCAATGATTTTTTGTAAAATTCCCCAACTATAGCCTTCACGATTAAATTTCCATAAAATCTCTTACTATAGCTTTCATTAATGATTTTTCTTCTAAGTCCCTTACTATTGCCTTCAGTCTTGATTTCTATTCATACATCTTACTAAAGCCTTTAATATTGAATTTTCCTTGAATATCATTATTTTTTAATTCTATCACAATTTTTCTTCTAGATCATATACTACAGCCTTTGCTCACGACGTTTCTTTAAATTTTGCACTGTGGCATTCAGCCAAGACTTTTTTTCAAATTTTCTTAGTTTTACCTTCAGTCATATTTTTCTTCAAAATATTTTATAATAGCATTCAGGAGTGAATTTTTTTAAAATTACTATAATATAGCCTTCAATCATGTTGTTTTTCATGTTCTCAAACTATTCAAGCATGTTTTTCTTTAAAATCCTTTATTATAGCCTTTAACACAAAATATTCTTCAAACTCCCTTACCATAGCTTTTTGTCGTAATTTTTCTTCAAATTTCCATATTGTAGTTTTCAATCAAGAATTTTCTTCAAAATTCTTGCGATAGTATTCAGTCATTATTTTTGTTCAAATTCCCTTACTATGGCCTTCAGTCATAATTTTTTTGCAAAATCCCTTACAGTATCCTTTATAAATGAATTTTCATTAAATTCCCTAACAATAGCCTTCATAAATGACTTTTTGCAAAATTCTCCAACTATGGGCTTCATGATTGAATTTCTGCAAAATCTCTTACTATAGCCTTCAATAATGATTTTTCTTCAAAGTCGCTTACTATTGCCTTCAATCATGATTTCTATTCATATTACCTTACTATAGCCTTTAATAATCATTTTTTTTTATTATTTTTGTATTCTATCACAATTTTTCTTCTGGATCCCATACTGTAGCCTTTGCTCATGATGTTTCTTTAAATTTCCTCACTATGGGCTTCAATCAAGAATTTTTTCAAATTCTCGTACTTTAACTTTCAGTCATATTTCTCTTCAAAATCCTTAATTATACATGAGTGATTTTTTTGAAAATTCCTTTAATATAGCTTCCATTCATGATTTTTCTTCAAAGTCACATATTTTAATTTTTTATCATGAGTTTTTATTAAAATACAATGCAATAACTTTGGATTTTGTTTTTCCTTCAAATTCCATTAGTATCGCATTGAAGCCTTCAAACAAAAATTTTCTTCAAAATCTATTACTTTAACCTTCATAAATAAGTTTTTATAAAATTTCCTAACTATAGCCTTCAGATATCTTTTTTTTCAAATTCTACAATTTTTTTCTTTCAATAAATTTCTTCAATATCCGTTTATATTGCCTTTTATCGTGATTTCTTTTCACATTCCATTACTATAGCCTTCTGCAATGATTATTTTTAAGATTTTGTAACTTTATTTTTTATCTTAGTTTTTCTTCAAAATCCATACTATATCCTTAGTCATTAGTTTTTTTCAAATTTCCCTTAATATAGCCTTCAGTCGTAATATTTTTCAAATTTCCATTATGTAGTTTTCAATCTAGAATTTTCTTCACAATTCTTGCGATGATATTCAGTCTTTATTTTTTCTACAAATTCCCTTACTACAGCCTTTGAGCAAGTTTTTTCCTTAAATTCTCTAACTATATAGCCTTGGGTCATAATTTTGTTGCAAAATCCATTACTATATCCTTTATGAATGAATTTTCCTTAAATATCTTTACTATAGCTCTAATGAATAATTTTTTTTTAAATTCCCCAACATTGCCTACATGATTGACTTCAGTGATGATTTATATTCATATTACTTTACTATTGTCTTTAATAATAATTTTTCTTTTAATTTCATTATTTTTGTATTCTATCACAATTTTGCTTCTATATCCAATTCTATAGCCTTTGCTCAAGACATTTCTTTAAATTTCCTCATTGTGGTCTTCAGCCAACACTTTTTTTCAAATTCCCTTACTGTAACCTTATGTCATAATTTTCTTCAAAATCCTTTGTAATAGCCTTCAGGAATAAATTTATTGAAAATTTCTTTAATATAGACTTCATTAATGACTTTTCTTTAAACTCCTATATATTAATTTTTTATCTTGAGTTATTTTCAAAATAAAATGCAATTGCTTTTGATTATGTTTTTCCTTCAAATTCCATTACTACAGCATTCAAGTGTGACTTTTCTTTAAATTCCCTTACTTTAACCATCAATAATAAATTTTTATAAAATTTCCTGACTAGAGCCTTTATTAACGATTTTTTCAAAATTTGCAATATTATTTTTTTTCAAAATATTTCTTCAAAATCCCTTTATATTGGGTTCAATCACTATTTCTCTTCACATTCCCCATCACTATAGCCTTCTAAAATACTTTTTTTTACCAATTTTATAATTTTTATTTTCTATCTTAATTTCTCTTCAAAATCCATACTATAGCATTAGTCAAGAGTTTTTTTTCAAATTTCCCTACTACAGCCTTCTATGATGTTATTTTTTCAAATTCTCATACTTTAGCATTGAAGCATGTTTTTCTTAAAAATCCTTTATTATAGCCTTCGGGAAAGTATATTCTTAAAATTCCTTTTCATTACGTATCCGTCAAAATTTTTAGTCAAATTTTCGTTATGTAGTTTTCAATCTAGAGTTTTCTTCAAAATTCTTGTGATAGTATTCAGTCATTATTCTTCTTCAAATTACCATACTATAGCCTTTAAGCATGATTTTTCTTTAAATTGTCTTACTATAGCCCTCAGTCATAATTTTTCTACAAAATCTCTTACAATATCCTTTACGAATGAATTTTCGTTAAATTCCCTTACTGTAGCCTTCATGAATGATTTTTTGTAAAATTCCCCAAATGTAGCCTTCATGAATGATTTTTTGTAAAATTCCCCAAATGTAGCCTTCATGATTCAATTTTCGTAAAAGCTCTTAGTATAGCCTTCAATAATGATTTTTATTCAAAGTCCCTTACTATTGGCTTTAGTCATGATATGTATTCATGTTACCGTACTATAACCTTTAATAATGATTTTTCTTTGAGTTACATTATTTTTGTATTTTATCACAATTTTTATTCTATATCCCATACTATCGCCTTTGCTCATGACGTTTCTTTAAATTTCCTCTCTATGGTCTTCAATAAAGCCATTTTTTCAAATTCCCGTACTTTAACCTTCAATCATCTTTTTCTTCAAAATCCTTTATTCTAGCAATGAGGAGAGTTTTTTTTTTAAAATTCCTATAATATGGCCTTCATACATGATTGTTCTTCAAACTACCATATTTTAATTTTTATCTTGATTTATTTCAAAATACAATGAAATAACTTTTGGTTATGTTTTTACTTCAAATTCCATTACTTTAGCCTTCAAGTAAGATTTTTTTTAATTATTTTATTTTTGCCTTCAAAAAAACTTTTCTTCAAAATCCTTTGCTTACCTTCATGAATATTTTTTTTTAAATTTCTGTACTGTAGTCTACAGTAATGATTTATTAAAAATTCTGCAATTTTAGTTATCTTTCAAAAAATTTCTTTAAAATCCCTTTATATTGCCTTCTTTCATGAGTTCTCTTCACATTCCACTACTAGAGCCTTTTGTCATGATTTTTTTCATATTTTGTTATCTTTATTTTTATCTTCATTTTTTTCAAAATCCTTACAGTAGCCTTAGTCATGAGTTTGTTTCAAATCTCCCTACTATAGCCTACAATCATTACTCTTTTTTAAATACTCTTACTTTTGGCTTCAAGCGTGTTTTTCTTCAAACCTCTTACTAACGCCTTCGGGCATGAATATTCTAAAAATTCTCTTACATTAGCCTTCAGTCGTAATTTTTCTTCAAATTTTTGTTATGTAATTTTCAATCAAGAGTTTTCTTTAAAATTCTTGCGATAGTATTCAGCAATTATTTTTCTTCAAATTCCCTTACTTTTGCCTCTGAGAATGTTTTTTCTTTAAATTCCCTTACTATAGCCCTCAGTCAAAATTTTTTGCAAAATCCAACACTATATCCTTTATGAGTGAATTTTCATTAAATTCCCTTACTAATGGCCTTCATGAATGATTTTTTGTAAAATTACCCAACTTTAATCTTCATTATTAAATTTTTGTAAAATCTCTTACAATAGCCGTCAGTAATGATTTTTCCTCAAAGTCCCTTACTATTGCCTTCAATAATAATTTTTATTCATATTGCTTTACTATAACCTTTGGAAATGATTTTTCAGTGAATTACATTATATTTATATTCTATCACAATTATTATTCCAGATCCCTTACTATTGCCTTTGCTCATGACATTTCTTGAAATTTCCTCACTATGGCCTTCAGTCATAATTTTTTTGCAGAATCCCTTAGTATATCCAGTATGATTTAATTTTTGTTAAATTCCCTTACTATTGCCTTCATTAATGATTTTTTGTAAAATTATTCAACTATGGCCGTCATGATTGAATTTTCGTAAAATCTCTTACTATAGCCTTTAATAATGATTTTTCTTCAAAGTCCCTTACTATAGCCTTTAGTTATGATTTCTATTCAATTTACCTTACTATAGCCTTTAATAATGATTTTTCTTTGAATTTTGTTATTATTGTTTTCTATCACAAAGTTTCTTCTAGATCCCATATTCTAGCCTTCGATCAAGACTTTTTTTAAAATTCTCTTACTTTAACCTTCATTCATATTTTTCTTCAAAATCTTATTTATAGCCTTCAAGAATGAATTTATTGAAAATTCCTTTAGTATAGCCTTCATTCATGATTTTTTTGTAAACTCTCATATTTTAATTTATTATATTGAGTTTTTTTCAAAATACAATGCAGTAGCTTTTGATTATGTTTTTCCTTCAAATTCCATTACTTTAGCATTCAAGCGTGGATTTTCTCTAAATTCACTTGTTATAGCCTTATAACAAACTCTTTCTTAAAAATCCCTTACTTTAAGCTTGACAAAAAAATTTTATAAATTTTTTTGACAATGGCCTTCGCTAATGATTTTTTTTGAAATCTGCAATTTTAGTTTTCTTTCAAAATATTTCTTCAAAGTCCCTTTATATTGCCTTAATCACTATTTCTCTTCACATTCCATTACTATAGCCTTTCATAATGTTTTTTTTTCAAAATTTTACAATCTTCTTTTTCTATCTTTTTTTTATTCAAAATCCATCCTAAAGCATTAGTCATGATTTTTTTTCAAATTTCCCAACTATAGCCTTCAATCATGTCATATTTTCAAATGCTGATGCTTTAGCATTCAAGCATGTTTTTTTTAAAATCCTTTATTATGGCCTTTGGGAATGAATATTCTTAAAATTCCCTTACTATGGCCTTCAGTCGTAATTTTTCTCCAAATTTCTAGTATGTTGTTTTCAATCAGGAGTTTTCTTCAAAATTCTTACGATAGCATTCAGTCATTATTTTTCTTCAAATTACCTTACAATAGCCTTTAAGCATTAATTTTCTTTAAATTCCCTTATTATAGCCTTCAGTCATAATTTTTTAGCCAAATCTCTTTCTATATCCTTTATGAAAGAATTTTCATTAAATTCACTTGAGCCTTCACGAATGATATTTTCTAAAATTCTCCAATAGTGGCCTTCATGAATGAATTTTTGTAAAATCTCTTACTATAGCCTTCAGTAATGATTTTTTTTCGAAGTCCCTTACTATTGCCTTCAGTCTTGATTTCTATTCATATTACCTTACTATAGCCTTTAATAATGATTTTTCTTTGAATTTTTTAATTATTGTTTTCTATCACAAATTTTCTTTTACATCCCATACTATAGACTTTGCTCATGACGTTTCTTTAAATTTTTTCACTATGGCCTTCAATCTAGATTTTTTTTCATATTCCCTTACTTTAAGCTTAGGTCATATTTTTCATCAAAATCATTTATTATTGTCAGGAATGAATTTTTTGAAAATTCCTTTAATATAGCCTTCATTCATGACTTTTCATTAAACTCCCCTATTTTAATTTTTTTTCTTGAGTATTTTTCAGAAGACAATGTAGTAGCATTTGATTATGTTTTTCCTTCAATTTCCAATACAATATCATTCAAGTGTGATTTTTCTTTAAATTCACTTATTATATCCTCCACACAAACTTTTTCTCCAAAAACCCTTACTCTAAGCTTCTTGAATAAATTTTTATAAAATTTCTTTACTACAGCCTTCTGTAATGATTTTTTTCATAATCTGGAATTTTAGTTTTCTTTCGACGTATTTCTTCAAAATTGCTTTATATTGCCTTCAATCACTATTTGTCTTCACATTCCATTACTATAGCCTTTGGTAATGCTTTTTTTTCATATTTTGTAATTTTTATTTTCAATCTTATTTTTATTCAAAATGCATACTAAAGCATTACTCATGAGTTTTACTTAACTTTCCCATCTACAGCCTTCAATCATGTCATTTTTTCAAAATCTCATACTTTAGCTTTCAAGAATGTTTTTCTACAAAAACCCTTATTATGGCCTTCGGGAGTGAATATTCTTAAAATTCCCTTTTTGTGGCCTTCAGTCGTAAGTTTTCTTCAAAATTCTTGTGATAGTATTCAGTCATTATTTTTCTTTAAATTCCCTTTCTATAGCCTTTGAGCATTATTTTTCTTTAAATTCTCTTACTTTAGCCTTCAACTATAATTTTTCTGCAAAATCCCTTACTATATCCTTTATTAATGAATATTTATTGAATTCCCTTAGTATACCTTTCATGAATGTTTTTTTAAAATTCCCGAACTATACCCTTCATGATTGAATTTTCGTAAAATCTTTTACTATGGCCTTCAATATTGATTTTTCTTCAAAGTCACTTACTATTGCCTTCAGGCATGATTTCTAATCAGATTACCTACTATAGCCTTTAATAATCATTTTTTTTTTAATTTTGTTATTTTTGTATTCTATCACCATTTTTCTTCTAGATCCCATACTATAGCCTTTGCTCATGACGTTTCATTAAATTTCCTAACTGTGGCCTTCAATCAAGACTTTTTTTCAAATTCCATTACTTTAACCTTGAGTCATATTTTTCTTCAAAATCATTTATTCTAGCTTCAAGAGTGAATTTTTTTCGAATTCCTTTAATAAAGCCTTCTTTCATGATTTTTCTTCAAACTCCCATATTTTAATTTTTTATCATGAGTTTTTTTTTTAAAATACAACGCAATAGCATTTGATTTGAGTTTTCCTTCAAATTCCTTTACTATAGCTTTCAAGCATGATTTTTCTTTAAATTCCCTTATTTTAGTCTTCAGACAAATTGTTTTTCAAAATCCCTTACTTTAACCTTCAAGAATAAATTTTTATAAAATTTCCTAACTATAACATTCTATAATGCTTTTTATCAAATTCTGTAATTTTAGTTTTCATTCAAAAAATATCCTCAAAATCCCTTTATTTTCCCTTCTATCATGACATCTCTTCACATTCCATTACTTAGGCCTTAGGTAATAATTTTTTTTTCAAATTTTATAATATTGATTTTCTATTTTAATTTTTCTTCTATATCCATTCTATAGCCTTAGTCATGAATTTTTTTAAAATTTCCCTACAATAGTCTTCAATCATGATTTTTTTCAAATTCTCATAGTATATTCTTCAAGCTTGTTTTTCTTCAAAATCCCTAATTATGGCCTTCAGGAATGAATATTCTTAAAATTCCCTTAATATTGCATTCAATCGTAATTTTTCTTCAAATTTCCATTTTGTAGTTTTCAATCAACAGTTTTCACAAAAATTCTTGCGACAGTATTCAGTTATTATTTTTCTTCAAATTCCCTAAATTTAGCCTTTGAGAATGATTTTTCTTTAAATTCTCTTACTAAATCCTTCAGACATAATTTTTCTACATATTCTTTATGAATGAATTTCTTTAAACTCCCTTACAATAGCCTTCAAAAATGATTTTTTGTATAATTCTCCAACTGTAGTCTTCATGATTAAATTTTTGTAAAATCTCCTGGTATTGCCTTTAGTAATGATTTTTCTTCAAAGTCCTTTACTATTGCCTTTGATCATGATTTTTATTCAAATTCTCTTACCATTGCCTTTTGTCATAATTCTTCTTAAAAATCCCTAAAAATATTATTTATGAATGAATTTTTGTTAAGTTCCCTTACTATAACCTTCATGAATAATTTTTTGTAAAATTCCCCAATTGTAGCCTTCATTATTGGATATTCGTAAAATATCTTACTATATCCTTTAGTAAAGATTTTTTTAAAGACCCTTACTATTTCTTTCAGTCATGATTTCTATTCATATTACCTTACTATAGCCTTTAATAATCATTTTTCTTTAAATTTATTTATTTTTGTATTCTATCAAAACTTTTCTTCTAGATCCCATACTATAGCCTTTGTTCAAGACATTTCTTTAAATTTCCTCACTCTGGCCTTCAATCAAGACTTGTTTTCGAATTCACTTACTTTAACCTTAAGTCATATTTTTCTTCAAAATCCTTTATCAAATCCTTCAGGAGTGAATTTTTTGAAAATTCCTTTAATATAGCATTCATTAATGATTTTTCTTCAAACTCCTATATTTTAATTTTTTATCATGAGTTTTTTTCAAAATATAATGCAATAGATTTTCGTTATGCTTTTCTTTCAAATTCCATCACTATAGCCTTCCAGCATGATTTTTCTTTAAATTCTCCTATTATAGCCTTCAAACAAAATTTTTCTTCAAAATCCCCTAATATAACCATCACGAAGAAGTTTTTATAGAATTTCCTATCAATAACATTCAGTAATAATTTTTTTCAAATTCTGCAATTTTAGTTTTGTCCACTACAATTCTTCAAAATCCCTTTATATTGGCTTCAATCATGATTTTTCTTCACATTCTATTACTGTAGCCTTCTATAATGGTTCTTTTTCAAATATAATATTTTTTATTTTCTATCTTTATTTTTCTTCTAAATCTATACTATAGCCTTACTCTAGAGTTTTTCTCAAATTTCCCTACCTGATCCTTCAAGCATGTTTTTCTTCAAAATCCATTATTACGGCCTTTGGGAATGAATATTCTTAATGTTCCCTTAATATAACATTCAGTCATAATTTTCTTCAAATTTGCATATTGTAGTTTTCAATAAAGAGTTTTCTTCAAAGTTCTTGCAATAGTATTCAGTCATATTTTTCTTCTAATTCTCTTGCTATAGCCTTTGAGCATGATTTTTCTTTAAATTCTCTTACTATAGCCTTCAGTCACTATTTTTCTACAGAATCCTTTGCTATATCCTTTATGAATGAATTTACGTTAAATTCCCTTTCTATAGCCAGCAGTAATGATTTTTTGTAAAGTTCCACAACTGTAGCCTTCATGATTGAATTTGGAAAAATCTCTTACTATAGCCTTCTGTTATGATTTTTCTTCAAAGTCCCTTACTATTGCCTTTAGTCATAATTTCTATTCATATTACCTTACTATCACCTTCAATATTGAATTTTCATTGAAATTCACTTTTTTATTCTATCAATATAATTCTTATAGATCCCATGCTAAAGCCTTTGCTCATGACTTTTCATTAAATTTCCTAACTATGGCCATAAATCAAGTCTTTTGTTTCAAATTCCCTTATTTTAACCTTCAGTCATATCTTTCTTTAAAATTCTTTATTATATCATAGAAGAGTGAATTTTTTGAAATTTTGTATAATATAGCCTTCATTCATGATTTTTCTTCAAACTCCCATATTTTAATTTTTTATCATGAGCTTTTTTCAAAATACAATGCGATAGCTTTTGATTATGTTTTTCCTTCAAATTCTGTTACTATGGCATTGAAGCGTGATTTTTCTTTAAATTCCCTTAATTAAATCCTTGAGACAAATTTTTTTCACAAAATCCTTTTCTTTCACATTCACGAATAATTGTTTATAAAATTTCTATACTATAGCATTTAGTAATGATTTTTTTCAAATTCTGTGATTTTAGTTTTCTTTCAAACAATTTCTTCAAAATCCATTTATATTGCCTCCAAACACGATTTCTCTTCACATTCCATACTATAGCCTTCTATAATGACTTTTTTCAAATTTTGTAATTTTTATTTTCTGTCTTCATTTTTCTTAAAAAATCCATACTATAGCCTTAGTCATGTGTGTTTTTCAAATTTCCCTACTATTGCCTTCAATAATGTCATTTTTTCAAATTCTCATACTTTAGTAAAATTCCCCAACGATAGCCTTCACGATTGAATTTTCATATAATCTCTTACTATAGCCTTCAGTAATGATTTTTCTTTAAAGTCCCTTACTATTGCCTTCAGTCATGATTTCTATTTATATTACCTTACTATAGCCTTTAATAATGATTTTTTTTTAATTTCATTGTTTTTGTATTCTATCATAATTTTTCTTCTAGATCCTATACTATAGCCTTTGTGTTCTCCCAAAACATTATAAGATAATAAAAAAATTTAAATTTTTCGTACCTAGTTGTCAAGCTCTTCTCTATTTTTGTCGAATTGTTGTTGGTCCACCAACTCTATTTGTTTGATTTCGCTTGATGGAAGGCTCCTCTAACGAAGAATGAAATCTGGTTTTAGAGTTGGTGTGACCTCCTTAGCATGTGTAAATATAAAATCCGCGTCCCTTCAACCAAACTAACCCTAATTTCCTACTAGCCAAATAGCACATCAGCTAATTAGCTTGATCTATTACCTAATGGACCCATACGAGGATTCCTCTTTCCATCATTGCTTCCTACTCAACCTCACACTTAGGTCAATTGAGGCATCCCCCAAAAGCCCAATCCAACAAAGCAGAACCCAACAAATGGGCTATAAGAGGCCCATTTCCCATAACGTTTTAAATCAAAATAATTTGAAAATAATTTTGAGAAAATAATTTTGAAATAGTTCTTTAACAAAACTAATTATGGGAATTAGAATATCCATAATTTGAGTAAATCGATAATTTCTCAGGTTTATCGATTTATGTAAAAATTATGATTTTGCTCCTAGTTGAGATTCTCTTGGAATAAAAACCTCACAGAGTGGTTGATGCATAAAAAAATATCACCAATGCTATCAATTCCACTCCAAAAGAATTATACACCCTAATAGAAGTCGAGCCAATTCTCAAGATCTAATGAATCCACACTCAAAGGTGATTGATCTCATAGGCTCAAGCCCCATTTACCAAATCTCTGGTCACCCATCCTATGTGCGACACACACAATATTGTATGGTGATGGGACATCCAGGTCAGTGCATGGTCCTACGCCCAACACCCCTTATAAGGCCATCTAAACATACAAAGGTCTAAGTGAGCTATCCCAATTCTCACCTCAATGACCCAGATGTATTCTGAGCACAAGGTTCCAGGACATAGTGTCATGGAGACACCCACCTCCCAGTGATCCAATGCAAAAAGGATGAAATCCATGGATAACAAATTAATGCATGCAACAAATAAAATTTATTAATCCAATAAAATTAAACATACAAAATAGTTCTGAGTAGAGCCACATATAAAATACTTACACTTTGCTCATGACTTTTATTTAAATTTCCTCATTATGGCCTGCCATCAAGTCTTTATTTCAAATTCCCTTACTTTAACCTTCAGTCATATTTTTCATCAAAATCCTTTATAATACCCTTTAGGAGAGACTTTTTTGAAAATTCCTTTAATATAGCCATCATTCATGATTTTTCTTCAAACTCCCATATTTTAATTTTTCATCATGAGTTTTTTTCGAAATACAATGCAATTGCTTTCGATTATGTTTTTCATTCAAATTCCATCACTATAGCCTTCCAGCATGATTTTTCTTTAAATTCCCATTTTATAGCCTTCAAAAAAAAAAAAATTCAAAATCCCTTTCTGTAACCTTCGCAAATAAGTTTTTATAAAATTTCCTTTCTACAACATTAAGTATTGATTTTTTTCAAATTCAAAAATTATTTCTACAAAATCCATTTATATTGCCATCAATCATGATTTCTCTGTTCATTCCATTATTATAGCCTTCTGTAATGATTCTTTCTAAAATCTTAAATTTTTTATTTTCTATCTTAATTTTTTATCAAAATCCATCCTAAAGCCTTAGTCATGAGTTTTTTTTCAAACTTCCCTACGATAGCCTTCAAACAAGACTTTTTTTCATGAGTATTGACTTCAAGCTTGTTTTTCTTCAAAATCCCATATTATTGCCTTCGAGAATGCATATTCTTAAAACTCCCTTCCTATAGCCTTCAATAGTAACTTTTGTAAAAATTTCTATATTGTTGTTTTCAATCAATAGTTTTCTACAAAATTCTTGTGATAGTATTCAGTTTTATTTTTTCTTCAAAATCCATACTATAGCCTCAGCAATGAGTTTTTTTTCTTATTCCCCTACTATAGCTTCAATCATATCATTTTTTCAAATTCTCATACTTTAGCCATCAAGCATGTTTTTTTTCAAAATCCCTTATTATAGCCTTCGGGAAAGAATATTCTTAAAATTCCCTTACTATAGCCTTAAGTCGTAATTTTTCTTCAAATTTTCAAATTGTAGTTTTCAATCAAGAGTTTTCTTCAAAATTCTTGCAATAGTATTAAGTCATTATTTTTCTTCAAACTCCCTTACTATAGCCTTTGAGCATGATTTTTCTTTAAATTTTCTTACTAAAGCCATCAGTCATAATTTTTTTTAGAATCCTTTAATATATTCTTTATGAATGTTTTTTCTTTAAATTCCCTTACTATAGCCTTCATGAATAATTTTTTGCAAAATCTATTGGTATTGCCTTTTGTAATGATTTTTCTTCAAAGTCCCTTACTATTGCCTTCAATCGTGATTTCAATCCATCTTACCTTACTAAAGCCTTTAATAGTGATTTTTCTTTGATTTACATTATTTTTGTATTCCGTCACATTTTTTCTTCTAGATCTTATAATATAGCCTTTGCTCATGACGTTTATTTAAATTTTCTCGTTGTGGCCTCTAATCAAGACTTTTATACAATTTCCCTCCTTTAATCTTCAATCATATTTTTCTTCAAAATCCTTTATTAAAGCCTTCAGGACTGAATTTTTTGAAAGTTCCATTAATATAGACTTCATTCATGATTTTACTTCAAAATCCCAATCTTTAATTTTTTATCATGACAGTTTTTCAAAATACAAAGCAATAGCTTTCGGCTATATTTTTTCCTTCAAATTCCATTACTATAGCCTTTAGGAAGGTTTTTTCTTTAAATTCACTTACAATAGCCCTCAGAAAAAAAATTCTTCAAAATCCCTTACCATATCCTTCATGAATAAATTTTAATAAAATTTCCTTATAATAGACCTCAGTAATAATTTTTTTCAAATTCTAACAAAAAATTTCTACCAAATTCCATTACAATGCCTTAAATCATGTTCTCTCTTCATATTCCATTACTATGGCCTTCTCTAATGATTTATTTTCAATTTATAAATTTTTATTTTCTATCTTAATTTTCCTTTAATATCCATATTATAACCTTAGTCATCCATTTTTGTAAAATTTCCCTACTATTGCCTTCAATCATGACCTTTTTCCAAATTCTCATGCTCTATCCTTCAAGCATGTTTTTCTTCAAAATCCCATATTATAGCCATCATGTGAGAATATTCTTAAAATTCCCTTACTATAGTCTTCAGTCATAATTTTTCTTAAAATTTCCATATTTTTGTTTTCAATCAAGAGGTTTCTTCAAAATTCTTGCGATAGTATTAAGTCATTATTTTTCTTCAAATTCTCTTACTATAGCATTTGAGCATGATTTTTCTTTAAATTCTCTTACTATAGCCTTGAGTCATAATTTTTCTGCGTAATCCATTATTATATCCACTATAAATGAATTTTTGATAAATTACCTTACTATAGCCTTCATGTATGATTTTTAGTAAAATTCCCCAACCAAAGCCTTCATGATTTAATTTTGGTAAAATTTTTACTATATCCTTCAGTAATGACTTTTGTTCAAAGTCCCTTACTATTGCTTTAGTGATGATTTCAATTCATATTACCTCACTATAGCCTTTAATAATAATTTTTCTATGAATTTTGTTATATTAGTATTCTTTCTCAATTTTTCTTCTAGATTCCATGCTATAGCCTTTGCTCTTGATGTTTCTTTAAATTTCCTCACTATGGCCTTCAATCAAGACCTTTTTTCAAATTTTCACACAAAGCCATCAAAGCATGTTTTTCTTCAAAATCCCTTATTATAGCCTTTGGCAATAAATATTCTTAAAATTTCCTTACTATTGCCTTCAGTCATAATTTTTCTTCAAATTACCGTATTGTAGTTTTTAATCAAGAGATTTCTTCAAAATTCTTGCGATAGTATTCAATTATTTTTTTTGTTCAAATTCCCCTACTATAGTCTTTGAGCATGATTTTTCTTTAAATTTTCTTACTATTGCCTTCAGTTATATTTTTTTTATAAAATCCATTTCTATATCCACTATAAATGAATTATCGATGAATTACATTACTATAGCCTTCATGTATGATTTTTTTTTAAATTCTGCAACTAAAGCCACCATGATTGAATTTTCGTAAAATCTCTTACTATATCCTTCAGTAATGATTTTTATTCAAAGTCCTTTTCTATTGCCTTAGTAATGATTTAAATTCATATTACCTCACTAAAGCCTTTAATAATGAATTTTCTATGAATTTGTTATTTTTGTATTCTTTCACAACTTTTCTTCTTGATCCCATACTATAGCCTTTGCTCATGATGTTTCTTTAAATTTCCTCACTATGGCCTTCAATCAAAAGTGAATTTTTTGAAAATTCCTCTAATATTGCCTTCATTCATGATTTTTCTTCAAAATCACAAATTATAATTTTTATCATTATTTTTTTAAAAATAGAATACAATAGCTTTATGCTATGTTTTTCCTTCATATCCCTTTACTATAGCATTCAAGCATGATTACTCTTTAAATTCCCTCATTATAGCCTTCAAACAATTTTTTTTCTAAATCCCTTACTTTATCCTTCACGAATAATTTTTAATAAAATTTTCTTACATATAGCCTTCAGTAATGATTTTTGTCAAATTCAGAAATTTTAGTTTTCTTTCAAAAAATTTCTTCAAAATCCCTTTATATTACCTTCAATGATGATTTCTCTTCACATTCCATTACAGTAGCCTTAGGTAATTATTTTTTTTCAAATTTTGTATTTTTTATTTTCTTTCTTAATTTTTCTTCAAAATCCATATCAGTCTTAGTCATACGTTTTTTTTCAAATTTCCCTACAATTGCCTGCAATCATGATTTTTTTTCAAAATCTCACTCAAAGCAGTCAAGCATGTTTTTCTTCAAAATCCCCTATTATAACCTTTGACAATAAATATTCCAAAAATTCCCTTTTGATAGCCTTCAGTCATAATTTTTCTTTAAATTACCATACTGTAGTTTTCAATCAAGAGTTTTTATCCAAATGCTTGCGATAGTTTTCAGTCATTATTTTTCTTCTAATTCTCTTACTATAGCCTTTGAGCATGATTTTTCTTTAAATTCTCATACTATAGCCTTTAGTCATAATTTTTCTGCAAAATCCATTACTATATCTATTATAAATGAACTTTTGATAAATTACCTTACTATTGCCTTCATGTATGATTTTTTTTTAAATTCCCCAAGTAAAGCCTTCATGATTGAATTTTTGTAAAATCTCTTACTATATTCTTCTGTAATGATATTTATTCAAAGTCCCTTACTATTGCCTTCGTGATGATTTCATGACTTTTATTCTTTCACAAATTTTCTTCTAGCACTCATACAATAGCCATTTCTCATGATGTATCTTCAAATTTCTTCACTATGGCCTTCAATCAAGACTTTTTTTCAGATTCTCTTACCTTTACCTTTAGTCAAATTTTTCTTCAAAATCCTTTATTATAGCCTTCAGGAATGAATTTATTGAAAATTCCTTTAATATATCCTTTATTCATGATTTTTCTTCAAACACCCATATTTTAATTTTTAATCATGAGTTTTTTTAAAAAATAATGCAAAAGCTTTCAGCTATGTTTTTCTTTCATATTCCATTACAATAGCCTTCAAGCATGTTTTTTCGTTAAATTCCCTTAATATAACCATTAGACAAAATTTTTCATCAAAATCCCATACAATAAATTTCATGAATAAATTTTAATTAAATTTACTCACTATAACCTTTAGTAATAATTTAGTTTTCTTTCAAAACAATTTCTTCAAAATCCCTTTATATTGCCTTCAATCATGATTTCTTTTCACATTCCATTACTATAGCCTTTAGTAATGATATTTTTTTGAATTTTGTAATTTTTATTTTCTTTCTTCATTTTTCTTCAAAATCCATTCTATAGCCTTAGTCCTGAGTTTTTTTCAAATTTCCCTATTAAAGCCTTCAATCCTGTCTTTTTTTTAAATTCTCATACGATAGGCTTTAAGCAAACTTTTCTTAAAATTCCCTTATTATAGAATTCACAAATTAATATTCTTAAAATTTGCTTACTATAGCCTTCAGTCGTAATTTTTCTCAAATTTCCATATTATAGTTTTCAACGAAGAGTTTACTTCAAAATTCATGCGTTAGTATTCCGTCTTAATTCTTCTTCAAATTCTTTTACTGTAGCTTTTGAGCATGATTTTTCTTTAAATACATTAACCATAGCCTTCAATCATTTTTTTTGGCAACATCCCTTATTATATCGTTTATGAATGAATTTTCATTAAATTCCCTTACTGTAACCTTCATGAGTGATTTTTTTAAAATTCCCGAATTGTTGCCTTCGTGATTGAATTTTTGTAAAATCTCTTACTATAGCCTTCAGTAATGATTTTTCTTCTCAGTCCCTTACTATGCCTTCAGTCATGATTTCTATTCATATTACCTTACTATAACCTTAATAATGATTTTTCCTTCAATTTTGTTATTTTGTATTCTATCATAATTTTTCTTCTAGATCCCATACTATAGCCTTTGCTCATGACATTTCTTTAAATTTCCTCACTATGGCCTTTAATCAATACTTTTTTTCAAATTTCCTTACTTTAAGCTTCAGTCATATTTTTCTTCAAAATCATTTATTATGGCCTTCAGGAATGAATTTTTTGAAAATTCCTTTAACATAGCCTTCATACATGATTATTCTTCAAACTTCCATATTTAAATTTTTTATCAAGAGTTTTGTTTCAAAAAGCAATGAAATTGCTTTCAATTATGTTTTTCCTTCAAATTCCATAACTATAGACTTCATGCATGCATTTTCTTTAAGTTCCTTTATTATAGCCTTCAAATAAAATTTTTTTTCAAAATCCCTTACTATAAACTTCACGAATATTTTTTACAAAATTTCCTTATTGTAGCCATCGGTAATCATTTTTTTCAAATTCTGAAATTTTAGTTTTATGTCAATTTTTTTTTCAAAATCCCTATATGTTGCCATCAATCATGATTTCTCTTCACATTCCATTATTATAGCCTTCTGTTTTGATTTTTTAAAAATATTGTAATTTTTATTTTCTTTCTTAACTTTTCTTCAAAATCCATCATATACCCTTAGTCATGGGTTTTTTCAAATTTCCCTACTATTGCCTTCAATCATGAATTTTTTTCAATTTCTCATACCTTCGCCTTCAAGCATATTTTTCTTCAAAATCACTTAATATTGCATTATAAAAAAAATTCATAAAAATTGTTTTAAAATTCACTTACTATTGCCTTCAGTCCTGAAATTTCTTTATTGTGGTTTTCAACGAAGAGTTTTCTACAAAATTCTTACGATAGTATTCAGTTATTATTTTTTTCAAATTCCCTTACTATGCTTTTGAGCATGATTTTTCTTTAAATTCTCTGACTATAGCCTTCAGTCATTATTTTTTGCAAAATCCCTTATTATATCCTTTATGAATGAATTTTCATTAAATTTCTATACAATAGCGTACATGAATGATTTTTTAGAAAATTCCCCAACTATAGCTTTCTTGATGGAATTTTCACAAAATCTCTTACTATACCCTTCAGTAATGATTTTTCTTCAAATTCCCTTATTGTTGCCTAAGTCATGATTTCTATTCATATTTCCTCATTGTAGCCTTTAATAAAGATTTTCTTAAAAAAAAGTTATTTTTTTATTCTATCACAGTTTTTCTTCTATATCCACACTATAGCCTTTGCTCATGACGTATCTTCAAATTTCTTTATTATGGCCTTCAATCAAGACATTTTTCAGATTCTCTTACTTTCACCTTCAGTCATATTTTTCTTCTAAATCCTTTATTATAGCCATCACGAATAAAATTCTTGAAAATTCCTTTAATATAGCCTTTATTCATGATTTTTCTTTAAACTCCCTTTTTTAAATTTAATCACGAGTTTTTTTCAAATTCCATTACTATTGTCTTTAAGCGTGTTATTTCTATAAATTCCCTTATTATAGCCTTTAGACAAAAAAATTTCTTCAAAATCCCTTACTTTAAACTTCATGAATAATTTTTAAAATTTCCTTACTATAACCTTAGTAATAATTTAGTTTTCTTTCATAAGACTTTCTTCAAAATCCTTTTATATTGCCTTCAATCATGATTTATTTTCAAATTCCATTACTATAGCCTTCAATGATTATTATTTTTAAAATTATTTAATTTTTATTTTCTTTCAATATTTTTCTTCCAAATCCATACTATAGCCCTCATGAACTTTTTTCAAATTACCCTACTATTGCCTTCTATTCTGACTTCTTTTCAAAATCTCATACTCTAGCCTTTACGCATACTTTTCTTAAAAGTGCCTTATTATAGCCTTCAAAAATTAATATTCTTAAAATTTGCTCACTATAGCCTTCAGTCGTAATTTTTCTCAAATTTTCATATTGTAGTTTTTGACGAAAAGTTTACCTCAAAATTCATGCATTAGTATTCCGTCATTATTTTTCTTCACATTCCTATACTATAGCTTTTGAGCAGGATTTTTCTTTAAATTCTCTGACTTTAGCCTTCAATCATTGTTTTTGGCAAAATCCTTTACTATATCCTTTATGAATGAATTTTTATTAAATTGCCTTACTATACCCTTCATGAATGATTTTTTAAAAAAACTCCCAATTGTTGCCTACATGATTGAATTTTTATAAAATCTCTTACTATAGCCTTTAGCAATGAAATTTTCTTGTAAGTCCCTTACTATGCCGTCAGTCATGATTTCTATTCATATTACCTTACTTTAGCCTTTAATAATGATTTTTCCTTCAATTTTCTTATTTTTGTATTCTGTCACAATTTTTTTTCTAGATCCCATACTATAGCCTTTGCTCATGACGTTTCTATAAATTTCCTCACTATGGCCTTCAATCAAGATTTTTTTTCAAATTCCCCTACGTTAACCTTCAATCATATTTTTCTTCTAAATCCTTTAATATAGCTTGCAGAAGTGAATTATTTCAAAATCCCTTTAATATAGCCTTCATTCATGATTTTTCATCAAACTCCTATATTTTCATTTTTTTTCATGAGTTTTATTGAAAATACAATGCAATAGCTTTCGGTTTTGTCTTTCCTTCATCTACATTAATATAGCCTTTAAGCTTTATTTTTCTTTAAATTCTCTTAATATTTCCTTTAGAGAATTTTTTTTAAAAAAATCCATTATAATAACCTTCAATTATAAGTTTTTTAAAATTTCCTTACAATAGCCTTCAATAATGATTTTTTTCAAATTCTGAAATTTTTGTCTTCTTTCAAAAAATTTCTTCAAAATCGCATTAGTTACCCTTCAATCATGATTCCTCTTCACATTCCTTTTAAATAGCCTTCTGTAATGATTAGTTTTGGAAGTTTGTAAATTTTATTTTCACTCTTAATTTTTCTTCACAATCCATACTATAGCCTAAGTCAAGAGTGTTTTTGAAACTTCCCTACTATAGACTTCAATCATGACTTTTTTTAAAATTCACATAATATAGCCTTCAAGCATGTTTTTCTTCAAAATCCCTTATTATAGCCATCGGGAAAGAATATTCTTAAAATTCCCTTACTATAGCCTTCAATCATAATTTTTCCTCAAATTTTCATATTGTAGTTTTCAATGAAGAGTTTTCTTTAAAATTCTTTCAATAGTATTCAGTCCTTTTTTTTCAAATTCCCTTACCATAGATTTTGAGCATGATTTTTCTTTAAGTTCTCTGACTATAGCCTTCAGTCATAATTTTTCTATAAAATTCTGTACTGTATCCTTTATGAATATGAATGAATTTTCATTAAATTCCCTTACTATAGCCTTCATGAATGATTTTTTTTTAAATTCCCCAACCATTGCTTTCATGACCGAATTTTCATAAAATCTCTTACTATATCCTCCAGTAATGATTTTTCTTCAAAGTCCCTTACTATTGCCTTAGTCATGATTTTTATTCTTATGACCTCACTATAGCCTTTGATAATGATTTTTCTAAAAATTTTGTTATTTTTGTATTCTATAGCAATTTTTTTTCTTAATCCCATACAATAGCCTTTGCTCGTGATGTCTCTTTAAATTTTCTTTCTGTGGCCTTCGATCAAGACTTTTTGTCAAATTCCCATACTTTGACCCTCGGTCATATTTTTCTTTAAGATCCTTTATTATTGCCTTCATTAGTAAAATTTTTGAAAATTCCTGTGATATGGGCTTCATTCATGATTTTTCTTCAAACTCCCATATTTTATTTTTTATCAAGAGTTTTTTTTAAAATACAATGTAATAGCTTTTTGTTATGTTTTTCCATTAAATTCCATTAATATAGCCTTCAAGCATGTTTTTTCTTTATATTGCTTTATTATAGCCTTCGGACAAAATTTTTCTTCAAAATCCCTTACTATAGTGTTTGGTTTATTTTTTTCTCAAAATTCCATTACTATTGGCTTAAAGCATTATTTTTATTTAAATTCCCTTATTCCAGCCTTCTGACAAAAATTTTCTTCATAATCCCTCACTAGAACCTTCATGAATAAATTTTTATAAAATATCCTTACTATATCCTTAAGTAATAATTTTTTTCAAATTCTAAAATTTTAGATTTCTTTCAAAAAATTTCTTCAAAATCCCTTTACATTGCTTTCAATCATGATTTCTCTTCACATCCTAATACAATAGCCTTCTTTATAAAAAAAATTTCAAATTTTGTAATTTTTTGTTTTCTATCTTAATTTTTCTTCAATATCCATATATATAGCATTAGTCATGAGTTTTTTTCAAATTTCCCTACAATAGCCTTCAATCATGACTTTTTTTCATATTCTCATACTTTAGCCTTCAATGATGTTTTTCCTCAAAATCCCTTATTATTGCCTTCGAGATAGAATATTCTTAAAATTTCCTTACTATAGTCTTCAATCGTAATTTTTCTTCAAATTTCCATCCTATACTTTTCAATCAAATGGTTTTTTCAAAATTCTTGCAATAGAATTCAATCATTGGTTTTCTTCAAATTCCATTACTATAGCCTTCGAACATGATTATTCTTTAAATTCTCTTACCATAGCCTTCAGTCATAATTTTTCTATAAAATCCCTTACTATATCCTTTATGAGTGAATTTTCGTCAAATTCCTTCAATATAGCCTTCATGAATAATTTTTTGTAAAACTCCCCAACTATAGCCTTCATGATTGAATTTTCTTAAAATCTATTGTCATTGCCTTTAGTAATGATTTTTCATAAAAGTCCCTTACTATTGCCTGAGTCATGATTTCTATTCATATTACCTCACTATTGCCGTTAATATTGATTTTTCTTTGAATTTTGTTATTTTTGTATTCTATCATAATTTTTCTTCCTGATCCCATTCTATAGCCTTTGCTCATGATGTTACTTTAAATTTCCTCTTATGGCCTTCAATTGAGACTTTTTTTCAAATTCCCTTACTTTAACCTTTAGTATTTTTTATCTTCAAAATCCTTTATTATAGCCTTCAGGAGTGAATTTTTTTAAAATTACTTTAATATTGCCTTAATTCATGATTTTTCTTCAAACTCCTATATTTTAACTTTTTTCATGAGTTTTTCTCAAAATACATTGCAATAGCTTTCGGGTATGCTTTTCCTACAAATTCCATTACAATAGCCTTCAAGCTTGATATTTCTTTAAATTCCCTTATTCTAGCCTTCTAGCATGATGTTTCTTTAAATTGCCTTCTTCATAATCCCTCACTAGAACCTTCACGAATAATTTTTTATAAAATTTCCTTACATTAGCCTTTAGTAATGATGTTTTTCAAAATCTGAAATTTTAGTTTTATTTCAAAAAATTTCTTCCTAATCCATTTATATCGCCTTCAATCATAATTTCTCTTCACATTCCACAACTATAGCCTTCTGTAATGATTTTAAAAAAAAAATTAATTTTTTTCTTTCTTAATTTTTCTTCAAAATCCTTACTTTAGCCGTAGTCATGAGCTTTTTCCAAATTTTCCTTCTATTGCCTCCAATCATGACTTTTTTTAAAATACTCATACTATAGCCTTCAATTATATTTTTCTTCAAATCCCTTATTATAGCCTTTCAGAAATGAATATTCTTAAAATTCTCTTACTATAGCCTTCTGTCGTGATTTGTCTTCAAATCTCCACATTGAAGTTTTCAATTTAGAGTTTTTTTTTAATTCTTCCTATAGTATTCAATCATCATTTTTCTTCAAATTCCCTTACTATAGCTTTTGAGCATGATTTTTCTTTAAATTCTATCGCTATTGCCTTCAGTCATAATTTTTCTACAAAATCCATTACTATATCCTTTATGATTGAATTTTCATAAAATTTCCTTACTTTGACCTTCATGAATGATTTTTTGTAAAATTCCCCAATTGTAGCATTCGTGAATGAATTTTCCTAAAATCTCCTACTATAGCCTTCAATAATGATTTTTCTTCAAAGTCCCTTACTATGCCTTCAATCATGATTTCTATTCATATTACCTTACTATAGCCTTTAACAATGGTTTTTCCTTGAATTTTATTATTTTTTTATTTTATCACAATTTTTCTTCTAGATCCCACACTATAGACTTTGCTCTCGCCGTTTCTTTAATTTTCCTCACTAAGGCCTTCAATCAAGACTTTTTTTCTAAATTCCCTTACTTTAACCTTTTGCCATATTTTTCATCAAAATCCTTTACTATAGCCTTCAGGAGTGAATTATTTGAAAATTCCTTTAATATAGCCTCAATTCATGATTTTTCTTCAAACACTCATATTTTATTTTTTACCATGAGTTTTTTCAAAATACAATGCGATAGCTTTCATTTTTGTTTTCTTTTCATATACCTTACTATAGCCTTCAAGCCTGATTTTTCTTTAAATTCTCTTATTACTGCCTTCAGACAAATTTTTTCTTCAAAATTCCTCATTGTAACCTTCATGAATAAATTAGAATATTCTTAAAATTCCTTACTATAGCCTTCAGCTGTAATTTTTCCTCAAATTTCCATCTTGTAGTTTTCAATCAAGAGGTTTCTTCAAAATTCCTATGATAGTATTCAGTCATATTATTTTTCTTCAAATTCTGTTATTATAGCCTTTGAGCATAATTTTTCATCGAATTCTCTTACTATAGCCTCCAGTCATAATTTTTTTGTAAAATCCATTACTATATCTTTATGAATGAATTTTCATTAAACTCCTTTACTATTGCCTTCATGAACGATTTTTAGTAAAATTCCCCAACCATGCCTTTCAAGATTGAATTTTCAAAAATTGTCCTACTATATCCTTCAGTAAAGATTTTTTGTCAAAGTCCCTTTCTATTGCCTTAGTCATGATTTTTTTCATATGACCTCACTGTAGCCTTTATAAAAGATTTTTCTTTGAATATTATTATTTTGGTATTCTATCACAATTATTCTTCTAGATCCCATACTACAACCTTTGCTCATGATGTTTCACTAAATTTCCTCACTATGGCCTTCGATCGAGACTTTTTTTCAAATTCCCTTACTTTAACATTTAGTCATATTTTTCTTCAAAATTCTTTATTATAGCCTCCATGAGTGAATTTTTTTAAAATTCCTTTAATATTGCCTTCATTCATGATTTTTCTTCAAACTCCAATAAGTTATTTTTTTATTATGAGTTATTCTCAAAATACAATCCAATAGCTTTCGGTTATGTTTTTCCATCAAATTTCATTACAATAGCCTTCAAGCATATTTTTTCTTTAAATTCATTTATTATAGCTTTCAGACAAAATTTTTATTCAAAATCCCTTATTATAAACTTCACGAATAAATTTTTATAAAATTTTCTTACTATAGCCTTCAGTAATGATTTTTTTAAAATTCTGAAATTTTGTTTTCTTTTAAAATATTTCTTCAAAATCCCTTTATATTGCCTTCAACGATGATTTTTCTTTACATTCCATTACTATGACCTTCGGTAATAATTTTTTTCAAAATTTTGAAAAAGTTACTTTCTTTATTAATTTTTCTTCAAAATCCATACTATAGCCTTAATCATGAATTTTTAAATAATTTCCCTTCTATTGCCTTCAATCATAATTTTTTTTCAAATTCTCATACTAAAGCCTTCAAATATATTTTTCTTCAAAATCCTTTATTATTGCCTTCGAAAGTTAATATTCTTGAAATTCTCTTATTATAGCCTTCAGTCATAATTGTTCCTCAAATTTCCATATTGTAGTTTTCAATGAAGAGTTTTCTTCAAAATTCTTGCAATAGTATTCAATAAATATTTTTCTTCAAATTAACTTACTATAGCTTTTGAGCATGATTTTTCTTTAAATTCTCTAACTATTGCCTTCAGCCAGATCTTTTTTGTAAAATCCCTTACAATATCCTTTATGAATGAATTTTCGTTAAATTCTCTTACTATTGCCTTCATGAATAATTTTTTTGTAAAATTCCCCAACAATAGCATTCATGATTAAATTTTCGTACAATCTCATACTATAGCTTTCTAGAGTTAATTTTTTTTCTTCAAAGTACCTTACTGTTGCCTTAGTCATGATTTCTATTTATATTACCTCAATGTTACCTTTAATAATGATTTTTTTTAAAAAAAATTATTTTTGTATTCTATTGCAATTTTTCTTCTAGATCCCATACTATAGCCTTTGCTCATGATGTTTCTTTAAATTTCCTCACATTTGCCTTAAATCAAGACTTTAATCTCTAGCCATTTTTTTTCTTCAAAATCCTATATTATAGCATTCAAGAGTTAATTTTTTGAAAAATTTCTTTAATATAGCCTTCTTTCATGATTTTTCTTCAAACTCCCTTGTATTAATTGTTTATCAAGAGTTTTTTTCAAAATACAATGCAATAGCAGTTGGTTTATTTTTTCCATAAAATTCCATTACTATAGGCTTCAAGCATGATTTTTTTTAAATTTCCTTATTATAGCCTTAAGACAAACTTTTTCTTCAAAATCCTTCACTTTAACCTTCACGGATAAATTTTTAAAAAATTTCCTAACTTTGTCCCTAAGTAATGGATTTTTTCAAATTCTAAAATTTTAGATTTCTTTCAAAAAATTTCTTCAAAATCCCTTCATATTGCCTTCAATAAAGATATATCTTCACATCCTTTACTATATAGCCTTCTTCAATAATTTTTTTCAAATTTTGTAATTTTAGTTTTCTATATTATTTTTCTTCAATATCCATACTATAGTAATGAGTTTTTTTCAAATTTCCCTACAATAGCCTTCAATCATGATTTTTTGTCAAATTCACATATTATAGCCTTCAAGCATGTTTTTCCTCAAAATCACTTATTATAGCCTTCGGGAAAGAATATTCTTAAAATTCCCTTACTATAGACTTCAGTCGTAATTTTACTTTAAATTTCAATCATGTAGTTTTCAATCATTATTTTTTTTCAAATTCCCTTATTGTAGCCTTTGAGCGTGATTTTTATTTAGATTCTATTACCATAGGTTTCAATCATAATTTTTCTGCAAAATCCCTTTCTACATTCTTTATGAATGAATTTTCGTTAAATTCCCTTACTATAGCCTTCATGAATGATTTTTTTGGAAAATTCCCCAACTATAGCCATCATAATTGAATTTTCGTAAAATCTTTAAATATAGCCTTCAGTAATAATTTTTTATCAAAAACCCTCACTATTTCATTAATGATGATTTCAATTCATATTACCTCACAATAGCCTTTAAAAATAATTTTTCTTGAATTTTGTTATTTTTGTATTCTATCGTAATTTTTCTTCCAGATCCCATACTACAACCGTTGCTCATGACGTTTCTTTTTATTTCCTCACAATGGCCTTCGATCGAGAGTTCTTTACAAATTCCCTTACTTGAACCTTGTTATATTTTTATGTAAAATCCTTTATGATAGCCTTCAGGAGTGAATTTTTTGAAAATTCCTTTAATATTGACTTCTTTCATGATTTTTCTTCAGACTCCAATATTTTAATCTTTTATCTTCAATTTTTTTCAAAATACAACCCAATAGTGTTCGGTTATATTTTTCCATTAAATTCCATTAAAATAGCTTTCAAGCATTATTTTTAATTAAATTTCTTTATTGAAGCTTTCAAACAAAATTTTTATTCAAAATCCCTAACTATAAACTTCATGAATAAATTTTTATAAAATTTCCTTACAATAGCTTTCAGTAATGGTTTTACCAAATTCTGAAATAGTATTTTTCTTTCAAAATGTTTTTTTCAAAATGACTTTATATTGCCTTCAATGATGATTTCTCTTCACATTCCACTACTATAGCCTCTGGTAATGATTTTTTTTCAAATTTTGTAATCTATATTTTCTTTCTTAATTTTTCTACAAAATCCATACTATAGCCTTAGTCATGAGTTTTTTAAAAATTTCCCTTGTATTGCCTTCTTTCATGACTTTTTCTCAATTTCTCATACTATAGCCTTCAAGTATATTTCTCCTCAAAATCCCTTACTATTACCTTAGTCAAGATTTCTATTCATATTACTTCAATATTACCTTTAATAGTAATTTTTTTTAGAATTCTGTTATTTTAGTATTCTATTACCTTTAATAGCCTTTGCTCATGACGTTTCTTTAAATTTCATCACTATGGCCTTAAATCAAGACTCTAATCTTTAGACATTTTTTTCTTCAAAATCCTTTATGATAGAATTCATGAGTGAATTTTTCGAAAATACCTTTAATATAGCCTTGTTTCATGATTTTTCATCAAAATCCCTTTGTAATAATTTTTTTATCATGAGTTTTTTTTAAAATACAACACAATAGCTTTCGGTTTATTTTTTTTCCTTAAAATTCCAATATAATAGGCTTCAAGCATGATTTTTTTAATTCATTTGTTATAGCCTTCACACAAAATTTTTCATCAAAATCCTTCAACATAACCGTCACAAATAAATTTTTATAAAATTTCCTTACTATATCTTTAAGTAATGATTTTTTTCAAATTCTAAAATTTTAGATTTTCTTCAAAAAATTTCTTCAAAATCCCTTATATTGCATTCAATCATGATTTTTCTTCACATCCCATTACTACAGCCTTCTTCATTAATTTTTTTTTTTCAAATTTTATAATTTTCATTTTCTATCTTAATTTTTTCTTCAATATCCATACTATAGCCTTTGTCAAGAGTTTTTTTCAAATTTCTCTATAATAGCATTCAATCATGACTTTTTTTCAAGTTCTCATACTATAGCCTATAAGCATGTTTTTCCTCAAAATTTATTATTATAGCCTTCGAGAAAGAATATTCTTAAAATTTCCTTACTATAGCCTTCAGTCGTAATTTTTTTTCAAAATTCCATCCAAAAGTTTTAAATCAGTGGTTTCTTCAAAATTCTTGCAATAGTATTCAATCATTATTTTTCTTCGAATTCCCTTACTATATAGCCTTTGAGCATGATTTTTCATTATATTCTCTTACCATAGCTTTTAGTAATATTTTTTCTGCAAAATCCCTTACTACATCCTTTATGAATGAATTTCTGTTAAATTTCCTTAATATAGCCTTTATGTATGATTTCTTGTATCTATAGCCTTTAATATTGAATTTTCATAAAATCTTTAACTATTGCCTTCAGTAATGATTTTTCATCGAAGTCCCTTACAATTGCCTAAGTGATGATTTCAATTCATGTTACCTCACTATAGCCTTTAATAATGATTTTTCTTTGAATATTTTTATTTTTTTATTAAAAAATATCATAATTTTTCTTGTCAATCTGATACTACAACCTTTGCTCATGACGTTTCTATAATTTTCATCACTATGGCCTTCGATCGAGACTTTTTTTCATATTCCCTTAATTTAATCTTTCCTCTTGTTTTTCTTCAAAATCCTTTATTATAGCCTTCAGGAGTGAATTTTTTTAAATTCCTTTAATATTGCCTTCATTCATGATTTTTCTTCAAACTCCAATATTTTAATTTTTTATCAAGAATTTTCTTCAAAATACAACCCAATAGCGTTCGGTTATGTTTTTCCATCAAATTCCATTAAAAAAGCCTTCAAGCATGATTTTTAATTAAATTTTTTTATTGTAGCTTTCAAACAAAAGTTTAATTTAAAATCTCTAACTATAAACTTCATGAATAATTTTTTATAAAATTTCCTTACAATAGCCTTTAGTAATAATTTTTCCAAATTCTGAAATTTTATTTCTTTCAAAAAATTTCTTCAAAATGCCTTTATATTGCCTTCAATGATGATTTCTCTTCACATTCCACTACTATAGCCTTCGGTAAGGATTTTTTACGAAATTTTGTAATTTTTATTTTCTTTCTAAATTTTTCTACAAAATCCATACTTGTCATGAGTTTTTAAAAAATTTCCCTTCTATTGCCTTCTTTCATGACTTTTTTTCAAAAACTTATACTATAGCCTTCAAGTATATTTTTCTTCAAAATCCCTTACTATTGCCTTAGTCAAGATTTCTATTCATATTACCTCAATATTACCTTTAATAGTGATATTTTTTTAGAATTTTGTTATTTTATTAGTCTATCACAATATTTCTTCTAGATCCCATATTATAGCCTTTGCTCATGATGCTTCTTTAAATTTCATCATTATGGCCTTAAATCAAGACTCAAATCTTTATATAATTTTTTCTTCAAAATCCTTTATGGTAGAATTCAGGAGTGAATTTTTCGAAAATACCTTTAATATAGCCTTCTTTCATGATTTTTCATCAAACTCCTTTGTATTAATTTTTTTTTAACAAGAGTTTTTAAAAATACAATGCAATAGCTTTCGGTTTATTTTTTTCCTTAAAATTCCATTACTAGAGGCTTCAACCATGATTTTTTTTTTAATTCATTTGTTACAGGCTTCACACAAAATTTTTCTTCAAAATCCTCTCCATAACCTTCACGAATAAATTTTTATAGAATTTCCTTACAATATCCTTAAGTAATGATTTTTATCAAATTCTAAAAATTTTATTTTCTTTAAAAA